>CM076575.1:405318194-405918194 GCA_034641835.2 Pinus albicaulis
CGTTTGAAGTAGATCCACGTGGAGTCCAAACTCCCTGCAACCGTCCTTCCTCCTTAACCTGAAATACAAGAAGAAACCAGCGCAAAGGACAAGTTGTACAGCATATATCTACTCTATATGTTAGTGAGATTCATATAGAACATTAAATAAATCATAATGAATGCCTGTATAACAAATATTCTCATACACAAAAGCATACACTCAATGCTTATTTCTGGGAACAACATGGATACTTCGTATTATAAATAGTACGACAAAAGTAATCAAGTGAGATCACCCCATCCTTCCATGCCTCGGCATCACGTCCGTATCTCATCGTTCCTTGCCTCATCAAGACCTCGAAACCGGTGCATACGAGATACCATATAAAGGGATGTATATCTCAAGGAAACAAGGGTTTCCTATGATGAACTCCGGGAAAGTGCAGAGGGCAACGGGGGAATCGTACTGGATAGGGGAATACCAACAACGTAGTATTCTACCCTCTCTCCCTGTGCCATACACATGAGGGCTTTTTATAGTCCCTCCAAGACAGTTTCCATAGCTTGAAAATGAAGCCATTACCAAATAAAATAACTTTTTCATCGAGTAACCATCAAACTCTAATATGAAATTAGGGATTTTTATATATTTTTTAATCATTTTAATGGCATACGCGGAAAATTCTAGCTGTACTCGCGTATACACGCGGAAAAACATGGGCATAGTCGCGTATGGAGGATTTTACGCTGTTTTTAAGTGAATTTGTCCAAGTCTGTAGGAATGGGTGCCCATAAAGCCATAAAGCAATCATGAATCATGTCAAGGTGAGAAATGATGCTATAACAATCATGGCCGATCCTTTGGCAATGTGTACAAGTAGGTCTATCATCTTCCTTTTAAGCTTTGGCAGTCTTCTTTCCCTTTGAATTTCCCTTATTTTTACTATCTTCGGTTTCTATCTGCTTGGATGTCTTTGGTGTAAACTTGAATGGTCTACCACCTTATTCGACATGAATAACTTGAACAAAAAATTCATCAAAATCACTAGGATTGAACATTAATAATATATGTTGCAAATATGAATGCAAACTGCCAATATACTTCAACAAAGTTTCTTTTGTGTCCAAAGAAATACCAAGTGCTAACACTTTCTTTCTTAATTCCTGTGTGAACTCTTGAACATTTTGTCCCTTACCTTGTCGCAAGTGCTGCCAATCAATAACAACTTGCTGTGTGTGACCCAATGGATATAATTGTTTCTTTAGAGCTTTAATAAACTTATTCCATGAGGTAATAACTTTTCCTTTATGCTTTAAATCTATCTATGTCTTACTTTCCCACCAGATCAAAGAAGTACCCCCCATTCTAAGAGTAGCTAATTGGATCTTTGTCTTATCATCAGTAATATTTTGAATACGACAATAGAATTCTAGCTATTTTACCCAATTATCTAGTTTCTCAGGGTTTATTTCACCAACATACACAGGTAATTCAAACTTAATATCAAGTTTAAAAAGTGGACTCTTGTGTTTCTTTTCTTTTTCTTTTTCAAAACTAGAAGGAGAAGAGGAAGAAGAATATGATGGAGATGATGGAGGAGAAGGAGATTTATCTGCCTTGCCTTTACCCTTTTCCTTCCTTGATGCCTTCGACAATTGTTGGGCACCGAATTTAGCTATTTCTTTGCCCACTTTTGTCATCCTTTTTGACCCCTTTTTGCTTAGTTTACCCACATTTGTTATGATAAACTTCTAAGGTAAATACCCTGACTTGTCCAATTGGGATATTTTGGTTAATGAAGTAAAATTGAGGGGTTTTACCTAATTGTGGCACTAAGGTTTGTGTTTGGCTGCAGATTGAACACAGGAACCCTCGCTCCAGCAGATCGCAGCAAGAATCAGTAATGGCCAGCCAAAAGGGGAATGTGTAGCTGGACCATGACTCCCTGGGCCTATTCTTGGCCCTTTTCTCCATTCAGAGTAGTTGCTATTCGTGCCGTTTCAACCAGAGTCCATTTTTGAACACACGATTCTCATGTTTCAGGGAAATTTGTTATTCCCTCGTATTGTGTATAAAATGGGCATTGTTCCTGTAATTCGGGGGTTTCGAAGAGAAGGCTGTAATCACATTTCATATATCAATAAAACGCATCTAGTTTTATTGCTCCAAAGCATTTCATAGCTAACGCAACCCTGATCAGAGAGCTGGGCCCACTCTTCTGATCAGGTGCTGCGTCTGTGTATATGTGTGGATTTAATTCTGTTATGCTATGGTTTTACCTTATTTGTTACTAATTCAGATTGTTGAATGTTATGTATTAAGTAACTTCACGGCAATGTTTTGAGTTTTGATTGTAAACCCTCAGTTGAATGGTTGAGCGTTTGTTCCTGCATATACCTTGCGCGTAACCTTGAAAGGATACGCTCCCGGATTGATAATATTAATGTCGAATTAGGGTGGATCGATCATTCCTACCTGAATATCAACATTTTGGCACCGTTGCTAGGGAGGCTACAAGGTGTAAGCAACGATTGAGGCAAGCAGAGTGTCGACCTCTCGTCCCGGGGAGAGAACGAGTTTTCTCACTCTGCTTCAGGTCTTGAGCGTAGGTTTAATTTTGGCTTATTTGTTTTTGTTTTTATTTTGTGTTTTGGGGAAATTTCTTGTCATGAGGAGGGAGGAGTATTTTGACGCCCTGCTTCAGATTTGGGAGGTATTAGGTATTTTTGTGGATTGTGTGCCTCTTGTTCTTGTCCCAGGGAGGGAGGAGTCATTGGACGCCTTGCTCTGGGTTTGGAACTCTAGTCTTCGTCTCGCTATTTTTCTCTTTTTAAATCCTTTTATCTTGAGGAAGGAATGGTCCTTTGACACCTTACTTTAGGATCGAAGTATTGTAGGCTCATGTAGAGATTTTCTATCACATTAATTTTTGTATGAACAGAGAATAAAATAAGAGGGGCAGAGTGAGAGCCCCAAAGAGGGGAATACCAGATTTAGGAAGAAATGCTTACATACAACAAATCATCAAGAAGGCAGAGTCCAAAGCATCTTCTTGTGCAGCCGTAAGGCCAGGGGCTAGGAGAGTATGATATGAAGGACAATCAGTAGATGAACTAGTGCATACTCTGGTATCCATTGGTGATTCAGTATAGAAGGGTCCTTCATTAGCGGAAGGCTCAAGTTGCATTGGACCTGATCAAGAGGATCTTGTATTAGGGATAGAAGGAGAAGAAATCACAAGCAAAGTATTGACAGAATCAGATTATTTCAACAGGGGAGAGGATTTTTTTTGTTGAGGGATTGAACTATCAAGACAGAGGTAGTAGGAACGAAGCAATATTTGTATCACTGAGAGATAAGGGGAGCGTTATCAAAGCTACTCGAGTTCCAGTAGTAAGGAGTCCCCAGTCATCTCCTACAAAACCTGTTGAAATCCCCAGCGACTATTGGAAGATTTTCATGGCTCCCACAACCTCTACTATCAAGTTTCCCATTGAGAATACGGGAGGAGGTGCACTTACAAAACCTATCAAATTGAAATATTTACCAAATTTCCATGGGATCGTGTTAGAGGATCCTGACACATTTTTTTTTGAGTTTGATATAGTGTGCCGGGGGTATGATTACATGACGGATGCCCAAAAATTGAAGATTTTTCCTTCCACACTTAAGGGGATGGCTCTGCGATGGTTTATGAGCCTTGGAGGGAAATCCATTACCATATGGGATGGCATGCGAACAAATTTCCTGGAGAAGTATCAGGACTATTGTAAATCCCGGAATATCAAGGAGGAGATTTTCAAGTTTACACAAAAAGAAGATGAAAATCTAGAAGACTGCGTGGAAAGGTTCAAGTACCTCTTACAGAGGTCAGGACATTCTGATTTGGACAAAGAAATTATGAAGGTTATCCTCCTTCGAGATTTTCAGGAGGATTCAATGAAATTTTGAATATTGTGGGGAAAGGAGACATCTCCAAGGAATCTTTTGAAAATATCTGCAACTTGTGTATCTAGTGCTCAAGAGGGCTTGCAAGAAACAGATCAGGGGTTTGTTTAGTAAAAGGATCTAGCGGGGGTATTACGAAAGCAGAAATTGGGAACCTGTTAGACAACCTGAAGACATATATTCTTAGTACCTTGTTAACACAGATGGATACTTTGCAAGTGAGGCAGAAGCAGTTGGAGCAGGAAAGGGCTATGGCAATCTTCTGCCCCGAAATGCAAGAAGAATAATTTAGAAAGGGAATGTCCATTAAATTCTATAGAGAAGTGTGACATCTGTGAGTTAAATCATGTTACCATATCATTCCCTTCCTTGCCAGGCCTGAAAGTGGTATTTAAAGGAGCAGGGGAGGACACAGAGAAGCTGTATCTTATGGTTGCCAAGAAGCTGTGGCAATTTCGACCACCAATAGGAAATCAAGGTATGTATCTGGATCCATCTCAGTATTTCAATAATTATAATATGAATCCTCAACCCATACCTTACTCCCCTATGTGGCCATAGTACTAGCACCCACTATGGCAACAATGGAACCCTCAGGCTAGTATGAACTCATCATGGGCTCCAACTTGTCGAGGACCATCTATGGGGCAGTTCCCTCATAAGCTGCCACAAAAACAGATACCACAACAGCTCCAACTACCCTCCACCTTGCCTCCTGGTAACCAACCTTTCCATCCTCACCTTCCAATGCAGCCTAACCATAACCACAATAACAAAGGAGCTCATCAAGTCGATGTTCTAAATCTACCTTCGTATATCATTTCTATGATAGATCTGTATAAAATGAATTTTTGATCTGGCCGGACAGTTAATACTCAACCCCCTCCGGTTATCATTGAACAACTTGATAATGAAGACAGAGAGGCACAACAACTGATAAAGAACCAAAACAAACTGCTAAAGCACCTCCTGTAAAACAATCTCAACCTGAACCACCCTACAGAGAGAGACTGATTGTGAGTAAATCCAGTCCACAAGCTGAATTTGACTTACTCGGAGAATTACAAAATTTATTTGTTAAAATTACTTTGTTACAAGCCATGAAAGATGTGCCAATATATGCAAATACCCTTAGGGAGTATTTTTTGAAGAAATATGTAAAGAAAACTAAGGACCCCCTCACTATACATGTTATGGGAAAGCTATCGGACTTCATGATGGGGAAATCAACACCAGTAAAGTATGGAGACTGGGGAAACCCAGTGCTGACAGTACAAATTAATGGGGTAGAGATTCCAAACGTACTAGTAGACCTGGGTGCTACCATCAATGTCATCAATACTGAAACCATGCATACATTAGGCCTTCGGAATTTGAAGTATACACCCACAGTGCTGGAATTGGCAGATAGGTCTACAGTCAAGCCTATGGGAAAGCTAGAGGATGTAACAATTTCAGTAGATGCATGGCATTACCTGGTCGATTTCCTGGTGTTGCATACACAATATTCAGTGGGAGGCCACCCTTTGATTTTAGGGAGGCCATGGCTGGCTACTGCAGATGCTTATATCGGATGTCGTTCAGGAAATATGATCATTTCCAATGGTTATAACACCAAGAATTTGGTGCTGTACCCACTGGCAGAACCAGATGCATCCAAGAATTTAGAACCCATCAAGGAGGTTGTATCTATGTTGGAAGTCGAAGAACAAGAGGAAGAGGTGAGACCGGTCCTTACTATCGGTCAGGCCCTTCAGTTGAAGATGGAATCAGAAGATGATGTGATCACTTCCTTTATGAACGATCCTTGTTCCATTTCAGAACTAAATGAGCAAGCATTAGAATATATTTTAAGCTGTGAGACTCAGGAAGATATTAAGACAACAGAAGAATTAGAAGAAGATGTTGATGCACCTCATGAAAGCATCCAAGTGGAGATAGAACTAGGAAAAACCTTGAATATCAATCTAGGTCTGTCGGAGTCCCAGAGGAGGCAACTAATAGATGTTCTTCAGAAGTATAAGGAAGCTTTCGCCTGGGATTAATCATACATGAAAGGTATCCTTGATAATTTGTGCACCCATCATATATACATCAAATAATTTTGTCGCCATATAAGACAGCCTTAGAGAAGGATGAACCTGACATTAAAAAATATTGTGAAAGAAGAGCTCCAGAAATTACTAGATGCAGGGTTTATCTACCCTATCTCAGACAGCCAATGGGTTTCACCATTGGTAATGGTTCCTAAGAAAAATGGTAAGTGGTGAATCTGCGTGGAATACCGAGAGTTAAACAAAGCAACACAGAAGGATCATTTCCCTCTGCCATTTATCAATCAAGTCTTAGACACATTGGCTGGTAAGAAATTTTTCTCATTTTTGGATGGGTTTAGTAGGTACAACCAAATTCAAATTTCTCCTGAAGATCAAGACAAGACCACTTTCACATGCCCATGGGGAAAATTTGCATATCGGGTCCTTCCTTTTGGCCTATGTAATGCCCCTGCAACATTTCAGAGGGAAATCTTGGGAATCTTCTATGATTTAATAGATGATGGTGTCGAAATATATATGGATGATTTCACTCTCTATGCGGACTCATTCTTGGAGGGGCTGAAAAATTTAGAAAAATTCCTTGAAATGTGCATACAAGCGCGTGTTTCCCTAAGCACAGTAAAGTGTCACATGATGATAGAACAAGGAATTGTTCTGGGACATTTTCTTTCAGCTGAAGGAATCAAGATGGACCCAGCAAAAGTAACGGTAATTATGAACTTTCCAACACCTAAAACAGCCAAACAGGTACGTAGTTTTATTGGGTATGCTGGTTATTATAGGCGCTTTATCGAAAATTTTGCAAAAGTAGCCCACCCATTATTTCAATTACTGACAAAAGATTCAGAATTTGTGTGGATAGAGGACTGTGAGGTAGCCTTTGCAAAGATTAAGGAATTAGTCTATAGTGCTCCAGTTCTTAGGGGACTAGACTGGGCATTACCTTTCCATATTCATACAGATGCTTCTCAAATAGAAATTGGTGCAGTATTAGGAGAACAAGAAGATAAAGTCCCTTATGTATTCTACTATGTTTGTAAAAATTTCACTCCAGATGAATTAAATTACATGGTGACTGAGAAGGAATTCCTTGCTGTTGTCTACACCATCAACAAGTTCTGGCATTATATTACCGAGTATTCTACCTTTGTGCACAATGATCATGCTGCTATCAGGTATTTAATGAATAAACCTGTTACCCTTGGTCGTGTTACATGATGGTTGTTGCTACTACAGGAATTTGATATTACTATTGTAGATAAACCAGGGAAGGACAATGTCGTTGCAGATTTCTTATCTAGGTTAGAATATGATGGTAAGAATACACTAGTTGATGATAATTTTCCAGATGAGCATCTTTTTGCAGTATCTACTAATACTCTATGGTATGCAGATATTGCTAATTATCTTGCTACAGGTGAAGTGCCACGTCATTTATCTTATAAGGAGGAGAGGAAGATCATTCATAAGAGTGCCCATTATTCATGGATGGCAGGATATATTTTCCATACAGGGATTGATCAGTAGATTCAACATTGTGTGGAAATAGATGATGTTTATGAGGTCCTAAAAGCCGCACATGATGGACCCTGTGGAGGACACTTTGCAGATAAACGGACAAGCCATAAAGTGCTGTAGATGGGATACTATTGGCCCTCCATTTTTCGTGATGCTCGAGATTATATTTGAAGTTGTGATAGCTGTCAAAGGATGGGACAACCTGGGAAAGTAGATGAAATTCCTCTTCAACACCAGATAGTCCTTGAACCATTTGAGAGATGGGCCATTGATTTCGTTGGCCCCTTTAACCCACCTTCTCATCAAAAAGATTACATCCTATTTTATACTGATTATGTAACCAAATGGGTGGAAGATAGAGAAGTCACAAGGGAAACAGAGAAAGTAGTGTCAGATTTTCTTTTTGAAGAAATATTTTCTAGGTACGAGACTCCTAGAGAAATTGTATCAGATGGAGGATCACAGTTCACATCTCATATGATAGAGAAATTGATGCAGAAGTATGGGGTCAAACACAGAACAACAACCCCCTATCATCCACAGGCGAATGGACAAGTAGAGAGTACAAACAAGGTATTGGAGAATATATTGACAAAGACAATAGCAAGTCATCGCTGAGTTTGAGCACAAAAACTTCCAGAAGCTTTGTGGGCCTATAGGACAACTTAGCGCAATACAAAAAGATTTCCCCCCTTTGAATTATTCTATGGGAAATCTCCCATGTTTCTAGTGGAATTTGAAATTAGCACACTCAGAATAGCCCTGGAAGTAGGCTTGGATTTATCAAAAGCACAGAAGCACTGATTGGAACAGCTGAATGAGTTAGAAGAGATTCGATTAGCAGCTGTCTAGAGGACCACTTCTGTTCAACAACAGAGGATGAAATGGCATGATAAATTTATTAAAACTAAGGTGTTTCATGAAGGGGATTAGGCATTACTGTATGACTCAATATTTAAGGACTTCAAGGGCAAACTTCGTACTCGCTGGATGGGACCATATCAAGTGGATACGGTGTTTGATAATGGAACAGTCAGATTAATTACAATTGATGAGAATAAGACTTCATTTGTAGTAAATGGACACCATCTAAAATTATATCATCGTCCAGCCTATAAATATGCCTTTGTTAAAACCCTTTCACATTCAGCTGATTTAATGATTATTGCAACATAAGACACTCTCACCCCCCATTAAAAAAAAAAAATGTGGTTATTTCTCACTTGTTTGTGTTTTGCAGGAATTAAATATTTTCAGCTGGGAGGGAAGCTATATTGTTGGTGTTGTTACTCCGGAGTGCTGCTACACTACTGTTGTTGTTACTCCGAAGTTGCTATTACACCACTATTGCTGTTACTTCGGAGTTACTGCTACACTGTTGATGCTGTTACTCCGAAGTTGCCATTACTTCGGAGTTGCTGCGACACCGCTGTTGCTGTTACTCCAAAGTTGCTGCTACACTGCCATTGCTGTTACTCTGAAGACTCCGAAGTTGGTATTACACCATCGATGCTGTTACTCTGAAGATTAATGCTACTCCAAAACTACTGTTACACCTTTGATGCTGTTACTACATAGCTGCTGTTACTCTATAACTGCGGTTACTCCTTCACTGCCGTTACTCCATTACTACTGTTACTCCGTTAATACCGTCATTTAATCTTGCTGCTACTTACTATTCATGACAAACACTTTTGCTGTTACTCCACCTTAAGGTAAGTCTTCAGGTATGTCTCCGCTGATTTTTACAGATTTAATTAAATATTCCAAAAAGGACAATCAGAGCGTGCCGAGGACAACCGTCACTTTAAGTTGGGGGGAGGTACCATCATAATAACTAACGATGTACATAAAAAAGGTACTTATGACACATGAACATTACTAAATTAAATTTAATGACTTTAAGTACCTTGTAATGATACCATTAAGTGGGGATGCGTACTCGCACGCATAAGAGTCACATCAGTCACCTTGTAAAAATTCTGTATTAAAACCAAAATGTATCTAACAGTACCACTGCAATCTGTTTCAAACATACCTGTGCTATTTTATCCATTATATTTGGAAATGAACATGATGTTGTTACAGTCACCAACAGTTCAGAGCCTGCCACTCTTCCCTCGCCAGCTGACTGTAGCCATTGTGCCTCTTTTGCCCTCGCAGCAATGGGTGGGCGATCTGTGTGCCATGAGCCCGCCGATTCATAAAGGATCCGGCGCAATTGGGAAGTATGGAAGATATTTGTAAATGCAGGTTGGGATGTCTACTTGGATAGATTAAATGGCTGGGATGAGGAAATTACGCTGGAATTTTCACAGAACTTGGAAGAAGGAGCTTCTCAGGTCCACAGACTCGAAATCCTAGTTACAGAGGAAATGATTGCAGAATTTAGCAGACTACCATAAAGAGGTGAACGATGGTTTTCTAGAAGAACTCCTCTTCTGAAATTCCTCGAATATTTTCTTCAAGCCGAGGAGAGTACTGCACAGAAAGACCGGGGGTACGATAGAATGTCATTGTCACGGCCATGGAGTGATGTTGCAGAGGCTGTAATCAAATACATAACTTGCGAAGGGAGATATTCTACTGTCTTTAAATACCATCTGCGTATACTAGCATACTCGCGGTTTCCCCAAGCAGAAGCCTTTTCGATGAATGTACCTTATTTTATTTTGAGAAGCTTGAATTTGATGGTGAACTCGGCTCGAGATGCATGGCAGGTGCTAGCAGTCCTTTCCCACCATGGACTGGTGTGGTTATTAGTATTGAATTCTATCGACAGGATTCCGATTCCGTGGGAGTGGTTCCGAAACTCCACTAAAGAAAAAATTGAAGCCGCTATAGCTGCTAGGGCAGAGGAACCTGTCATGATGTAAGAGGATGAAGTCGTGCAGGGAGATGATGAGGACGATTATGTTGATCAGGAGGAGCCTGAAGAAATGGATATGGAAGCCGAGGAATGCGAAGAGGAGTCGGCTTTACAAATGCAAGCCGAACAAATTGAAGTTGCAGAAATTCTTAATGGCACTTCGGTTGAGGCTGCTCCATAAGAACCAGTCTAGTCCACGAATACAGTTTAGCAGACAGATAGAGTAGTTGGCACAAAGGCCACTCCACAGGGATCTCCTGTTAATGTGGAACCTATGGAGGAAATAGTCATGACTACCCCGATTACAAAAGCTGCAAGGGAAATGGTGGGTGAAGCGAGCAGTGGGGTCAAAGCTGCTCCACAAGAACCAGTGCCAACCCCAGGAGTGGATGGAGAAAATCTGTTCCAGTTTCTTGTATTTTTTCCAAAAGGGGTGTGGGTAATCCATTCCCCACAACAAAGAGAAGAAAAAAACATGGCCATTCCATTGCCTCCAAGTTTGAAATGAAGATTGTGGCTGGAAGAAACCCCAGTAGGCACATCAGCAGAAGGGGATTCTACTTGGCCACCGGTGATTAAGGAAGATGTACTTGAAGAAGGAACAACCATTGGTGGAGAGGAGGGACCAAGTGAAGAGGTCCTGATGAATCCACTAGTGGCACACAAAGGTATAAAAAGGGTAAAGCAAGAAAGGATAGAAGAAGGGCAGGAAGCGGAAATCGAACTGTTTGTCAACCCGGCAGAGGCAAATCCTAGGAACTCACCTCCAACAGTCGGAGCCGAGGAAGTACAGGTGAAACAAGAGGAAGAAGAGCTGGGTAGGTCGCGAAGGCCACCTATCAAGCAAAGATATCAACATCAGTTTAAAGAAATGATGCGGTTGAAAATGAAAGTGAGGAATTTGAGGAGGAGAGTGTATAAGATGCATAAGTAGATAAACAGGTATAGACGGAGAGCCAAGAGACCCAGGGTTGATAGGGTCGAAGCGGGAACTAAGACAGAACCACTCGAACAACTCTTTGAAGCCCGAGAATATGCCCTAACGGTTGAGATACAAACATGGAAATCCATTGCGGCACAGTATAAGAATGAAATCGAAAGAACTGAAGAGAAAGCCTCTGCAACCATCTTCGGATATGTGGAGTGTATGGATATTATGAAGTTGAGGCATGCCAAGCATCAACTCAATATGGAGCAGCTAGAAAAGTAGGTGGCTGAGCTGAAAAATGATAAGGAACAAATGTTCAGTCTGGTGCAAGAGGTGATGCCATGTCACCCCCCTTATTCTTTCTATTCTTTGTTTTTGCATGAACATTTTCTTTTATTTTGCATGGAAAGCATTAAGAATGAGGTTAGCTATGAGACTGAGGATGGTGTAGAATTCCTCCGGATTATGAGGAATCACGATGTGCCAACTCAGCAGTTGATGTGTGAGCTTTATTTGCATGGGTATTTGCTACGGTTGGACAGGAATTTTAATCCGGTCCCATATGTGGGGGACATTCAGTTGAGGGCCCTCACCTCTTATATTTTCAATAAAATTCATTGGTGGAAGGCTTGTGACACTTTTGAATCTAACCAAGTCACTAAGTCATTTATAATAAGGGCAGAGTATGAAAGGTCAGATACTGTATTCAACAGGCATTATGCCTTTTTGAAGTTTGAGGAAAAGAAATCCAGAATCTTGAGGACACAAAGGTGGTGTCTTGATCTTTGTGTCAATCAGATAAATATTTTTCATAAGGAAGCCCTAGATGCTTGTCAGAGGAGATGGATGATGTCACCAATACCTGTCAGAAGAAGGGAGCCTTTTGGGGCACCCAATTTTGCACGAGTACTTACTCAAGTACTAAGGTACATGGCATGTATCCAAAAATGTGGTACCCGGTGGATGGGGCCTCCATTTCAGTATCTTTTTCTTTGGCTACCGTCAGAAGTCTATACTCCAGCTTATAATGTTCCGGCAGACTGGTGGAAGGAGGTTCTTCTTTCAGATGGGTTTAAGGTCCTAGGGACAGAAATGACTTTAGAGTATGATCTTTCAGGGCTTCATGAAGCTCATAGGTTGCAGAACCCAGATCTGTGGGGTTGGCGGGATGCATGAGGGCATGCAGAAGGCTAGCTAGGGGGAGATGTTGGGCAACAAATTTGGCTATTTCTTTGCCCACTTTTGTCATCCTTTTTGACCCCTTTTTTCTTAGTTTACCCACATTTGTTATGATAAACTTCTGAGGTAAATACCCTGACTTGTCTGATTGGGATATTTTGATTAATGAAGTAACATCAAGGGGTTTTACCTAATTGCAGCACTAAGGTTTGTGTTTGGCTGCAGATTGAACATAGGAACCCTCGCTCCAGCAGATCGCAACAAGAATCGGTAACGGCCAGCCAAAAGGGGAATGTGCAACTGGACCATGATTCCCTGGCTCTATTCTCGGCCCTTTGCTCCATTCAGAGTAGCTGTTGTTCATGCCGTTTCAACGAGAGTCCATTTTTGAACACACGATTCTCATGTTTTAGGGAAATCCATTATTCCCTAATATTGTGTATAAAATGGACATTGTTCCTGTAATTCGGGGGTTCTGAAGAGAAGGCTACAATCACATTTCATATATTAAATAAACACATATGGTTTTACTGCTCCAAAGCATTTCGTAGCTAACGCAACCCTGATCAAAGAGTTGGGCCCGATCTTCTGATCAGGTGCTACTTCTGTGTATATGTGTGGATTTATTTCTGTTATGCTATGGTTTTACTTTATTTGTTTCTAATTCAGATTTTTGAATGTTCTATATTAAGTTAATTCACGGCAATGTTTTGAGTTTTGATTGTAAACCCCCGGTTGAATGGTTGAGCATTTGTTCCTACATATACCTTGCGCGTAGCCTTGAAAGGATACACTCCCGGATTGATAAGATTAATGTCGGATTAGGGTGGATCGATCATCCCTACCTGAATACCAACAACGATGAGGCTACATCTCTCGTATTCTTGTCTTCATATAATTCTGCCAACATTTTCTACATGTTTAGAAACATCTACTGGATTTGATTCTCATCCATGGGTTTCTTTTCAGTAGCTTTAGGAGTCTCAACGGTCTCAGTCCCTGACATCGTTGATTGATGAACGAATTTCCGTTTTCCGATCTCTGGATCGAATTCCTCAAGCTTGACTTTTCCATGTTGAAATCCCAACCTGGTTAACATCCACTAACAAAAAAACTAAAAAGCACAACCTGCTCTGATACCAAATATGATCTGAATGTGATCGAATAAAGTGCTTAGGTAGTTTCATTAGTTTTTACTTTAGATTGATTGTTAACTGAAGAAAGATTTAATGAAAGACGACATAAACAAGCAGAAAATAAATGATTAAATCATAGCAATAAACAGATATAAGAAGAAGAAAATAGTTGATTGTGGAGTTCGTCCTTGGTGGATTACATCTCTGGGTCTGCTTTCAAGTGGGTGTCCGTTTTATTAGGATTGATATTGAGGAATTTATTTACACAGAAATGAAATAGAATGACTGTGATCGTAGGCACTTTTGTACTCTGTAAATAGAAAGTAATCTCTCTCGCCTTTCTGACACCTGTCTTTGCACTCAATTCCGACACCCAACAGCCGAGAAATGCTACAAAAAAAAACTGCCTCTATCTTGCTGAAAACTAAAGTTCCAAAACATCCATTGTCCTTCATGAAGATTTGTCATGGTTTAAATAAGTCTGCATAAAACCTTCGAATGCCCAAAATAACGATTGGTTGAGAAAAATTGGTGATGAGGTCTCGAATCCATATCTACTATTGAATACCTAGGATAAAGGATAGACCTTAGAGCTGTTTTAAATAAAAAACCAATTTATAAACTATATAATAAAATCTTTAACCGAGCGGCTTGCTAACCGTGCGGAAGAAGTTTTACAAGGCATGTGAACAATGCGGGTGGATAGGAATGGCACTAGCGGTTACGGTTTCCACCGGCAATTTTGGTAATAACTGTTACATAACAACAATCCCAGTGCGGTCTATCCTGTGGTTCTGGTCAGCTCCAGTGGTTCCGCCTACACCTGGTGGTCACGATATTTTATTGTCACATGGAAAACGGTGAACACAGTTTGAAAACCCAACAACTACTTAACCATCTTATTTATCCACTTCTGTCTAACTAAGACTAGTCACATGGTTGAAGACCTTTGATATGGTTAGGCTGGCGGTTTTGATGTGGTCTTATCACTGCGCATTAACAACGGTCATCCATTACAACCTGTCACATGCTTCTCTGACACGGTTTTGACTTGCGCGGTTAGGACTATGGTTAGCACTATGTAATGTTTTAATTTGATTTTAATATATAGTCTGCAAGTGGGTTTTGCTTAGGTTTAATGTTTTACAACATGTCTTTCACCTTAGACCTTAGCTTTACAGTAGGGATTAACACCATAAGTTTAGCACTTAGGTTTGCACTAATAGGACTAAGATTTAGTTCCTTTACATAAACTTAGCCTTTTGACCCCTTACAAAATATTTATCACTAATGACATAATTTTAACCATGATCAACTTGAGGACGTTTTCTTTGGACGATACTGATGAAACTGGCAGATTGGAGACTGAACCAGATGTTGATTGTACTTGGAAATCTGTCAATCTGTACTGAACAAGATCCTCCTGGATGATCATGTGACACATATTCAAGCTAAATTTTTGAAAAAACATAGTGATGGGTATCACTTGTGATTAATTAATGGCTATGGAAATTGGAAAAAGGAATTGACAAAGGAAAAGTGGCAATAATTGGAATTTTATTTATGAAATAAAGAAAAATAGGAGAAAAGGAAGGTGAATAGACATGTATTTTCATGCTAAGGAAATTAGAGGAAGAATGGAGGAAAATCGGGAGAAAATTTAGGCCTCAATAATAAAAAGGCTTCTAAGGATCAATTTAGAAGTATTGTCAGTTTAGTTTTAGATCTCTCATTTCATTCTCTCATTCTCTCATACTCTTGCACACTTAGAGAATTTTTGTAGCACTTGAGTATTAACTCATATTGGAGAAATAAGGAAAATGAAATATGGAAAGAAAATGGAGACAATTGGATAAACAACTACAACTAGATTATTTTAAAGGTAGCAAGTTGCATGTGTGATTTCCTTGCTAGTTTATCGATGCATGACATATGCATGTGATTTTCTAGTTATGTGCTATCATTGGTAGGGATATTTTCTTGAATTTAAAGTGGTTTCAACCTTGCCTTGCCATTTCCTAGATAACCATGGTGTTGTGGGATTTTCCACTTGATTTTTTTATGATTGGTGCATATTTTCCTTATGGTTATGGGTTGGAACAAATGATTTGGAAGCCCAGTAATAACTTGGGTTGAGTCACTAGTCCTGGAACCTATGTTGTGTCAAACACTTTGGAGCCCTTGGTTGGTTGAATTACTAGTCCCTATAGCCAAGTTGAACAAATGCTCTAGAGCCCTAGAAGGTTGTGGGTTGTGTTACTAGTTCTTAGAGCCTCGAACAACTTGGGTAGAGACTGATCTGGTTAGTGTTAGTGATTTTCAGACCATAGAGGTGGAATCACTGTGGTTGAGGGTTGAGGTGGTTTTCCTATGGAATTCCTAGTTGGCTTTGTCTTTGAATATGGCAACAAGGGTGATTGGATGAAAGAGATATTTGGTTCAGCCCAATCTATGGTCGGGTGTTACATGGAATGAAATATTCCAAATTAGGAAAAATAGGAATATAGCACATAAAACTGGAAAATATAGTAAAATATCAATACATCAATAGGAGTAGATCATAGAGCCATTTTATTTCACATTATAGTAGAGAAATGAGTACAATAAATCGAGGAAAAAGACACTCAAGCTAGGAAAAACAAGCCTCAATGACCAAGTACATGAAATATGAAATGTTGTTGCTACATAAAAAGCCAGAGGACATATGAATATGCAGTCCTATGGAGAATAATTACTAGGTAAAACTAACAACTCAAATAACTTCTGATATAATTCTTAGAAAATGTCGGGATCACAGATCTAGGCTTTCTAGCACCAATCCAAGACAAACTAGAGGGGGTTTCCGGAAATACACAATATGAGAAGTGCAGCCCTAGGGCTGAATAATGCACTGCAACTGGATAAATGCTGGTAGGTGACTTATATGATGCAAAAATGGCTGATTATCCTCCAAATAGATCCTCTGGATCAAGGGCTTCTCCCCTCACTGGAAAACAAGCTCAAGAACTTGGGTACTTGATCCTCCACTGCAACTGCCCAGCAAAATAACAAAATTCCTGAAGGAGACTATGCTACTGATGATGGCTGAAGATTGACCTAATGCTGCATGGTGGAATGAAGCTCAAAGGAACTTATCCTAAGTGGGCACTCAAAGTCCCATGAGGATGAGGGTGGGATTTCCACTTGGAAACAACCTTGTGCTAAAAAGCACAACAGACTCTGCTAAATAGCTAAAATGTGCAGAAATTCATAAAAGACCAAACATAAAAAATAATTAGAATGACCTCTATGGCTGCCATCCCCTTGCTTATATGCTTGGTGGGCTTCCTCACCCTTGGTCCAACTCATTAAAGATGCTACTCTCATGGACACTTCTTCCCACTAAGACTGTGTTGTCCTCCAATAAATCTCCATTACCTCCATAACAACGATGTTGATCTCGTCAAACTTGACCCCATCCACATGATTTAGCCCCCATTCACACCTAAGAGTGATTTATTAAACTGATACAATGATCCACATTCCCATTAGAAGTGGTTTTATTTCTACTAAATAGATTTATGGGTCTCTCTACCCTCTTATTCACCTATCTAATGGACAAAAGAAAAAAATAATATTCCAACTAGCTGGAAGCTAATTAGGAATATTACATGGAAGTCCTTGAATTGGTTGGTATTTTCATATATTAATAAGAGATACGCTTCTACTATGATTCATGTGTACTTGTAGTGATTATGTTTTTGATATTACAGCTAAGTTGCCATGGTTTCTATGTTAGATATTTGTTGGTTATTTATTGGTTACATGATGTATGTTATCTATGGCTCATGTCATGATTTGTTTAGTTACCGAATGATTGGTGAATATATGGACTAATAATTGTAGTTACAAATATGTGGAGAGGGTATAGAGCCTTTTTGGTGATCCTCAGATGAATCTCAAACTCTTATGATCAGATATGCATTCACGACCTGTAGCTTACATGTTTTCCATGTGTTTGACAAAATGTCTAGTGTGTTGTAGGAATTTTAGGCTATGTTATGCCTTCAATTTTGAATGTAAACTTTTTTTATTATGAGAAATATGATTCTAGAAAGTTAGAAGAAGTTATGGGAAGTGGTTTGGAGACTAGCCTAGAAAAGTGGCTTAGATCCTGAGACCGTAGGCATGAAACTAGAGATATGAGGTCATAATCGCATGGAGAAAGGCTTGCGAGTGTTGTTGGAGCTCACAACCGCTTGTAGGAATTGTAAAGGGTGTGGTTATAAGTCTTAGTCAATGAAACAAGGTTATAGCTCAAGGATTAACCACCTGGGGTGATATGTAGTCCCTATAGGATATCAATTTATGTTCATTTTGTAGGACCCACTTCCTTAACTAGAACTAGGAGGTCAACTGAGGTCATAGTGACACTTGTCTCATTTTTACCCTAATGGGATTGTGAATTTGGGTAAATGTGGGAAGCGTGGTTACAACACGCATATTGAGATATGCAAGAGAAACTAAAGTGGAAGCTTCCATAGTAGCCCAGAGTATGTTATTTTCTTCTACATCGATTCAATTGTTCTATGAGGTTCGAAAAATATAAATAAAGTGTCATTGGAGGAATGGAGTAATTACTTGTATGTTGGACTTGTGGTGGAGAGAATCACAGGAGAGATTTTCCATAGCATCAGGGTGGCAAACCTCAGATTTACAGTGCTTAAGAGGCACGAACAGTTGGGGATGTTGGACAAAGTATTCTTTGGATTTATGCGACATTGGATAATAGGTAGGCTGATCATTAGGAATCTATTGTCGAGATGAAAGGTAATATTTGTGATTAATTTGTTTCTATTTTGATTGACCCTAGATTTAAATATAGTTATATCAGTCCTGACCTGGTGGATAAGTGTTGCTTGAATAAAGAAGTGCATGTTGAGTCTTGGTTGGTGTAGTTGGCTATAGGTACCAAGAAAAGAGTTCATTGGGTGATAAGGCTTGTTCATTTGAGTTTAGTGATATTTATACATTAGCACATATAAAAGTGCGTTCGTTGGGATCATAAAATATGTTTTTGGATATGGATTGGTTGTACATTCATAGGACTAAGGTATATTGCAAATATAAGGCTATTGAGTGCCTAGACAATGATGGAGAGAGAATAATTGTTTAGGGTAAGAAAAATCATACATCCGTGAGGATGGTTATAATTATGCAAGAAAAGAACAATTACAAGAACATGTGTGTATTGTTTACAATTCATATTTTCAGTGACAAAGGAAAGGATGTTGAGGATGTTGAGGTCTTGATGAGGTATATGGTTTTGCAGTAGTTTTAGGATGCATTTTTGGAAAATATTTCAGAGTCACTACCTCATAGGGGAGTGGATTTCTCTATTGAGTTAGTACCATGATCAACACCAACATCTAAGGCATCATACCAGATGAGCACTCCATATTTGGTGGAATTGAATTTGAAACTTAAGGAAATGCTCGATAAGGGATACATTAGGCCAATTGTAGCACCTTGGGGTGCACCAATATTTTTTGTGAAGAAGAAGGATGGTACTCTTAGGTTGTGTATTGATTACAGGTAGTTGAATAAGGTGACTATCAAGAATAGGTATCCTTTTTCACAAATTGATGACGTGTTTGACCAGTTGAAGGGAGAAACAACGTTCTCAAATATTGACTTGACATCAGGATATCATCAGGTGCACATCAAAGATGAATACATTTACAAGACCAAATTTCATACCAGGTATGGGAATTATGAGTATGTAGTAGTTCCATTTAATCTTACTAATTCTCCAACTAATTTCATGTGTTTGATGACTATTGTGTTGCATCCTTAGCTAGACAAGTTTGTGATAATATTCATTGATGATATATTGATATATTCTAAGAATGAGGAAGAGGATGTAAAGCACCTAACATTAGTGTTAATATTATTAAGAGAGTATCAGTTGTATGCCAAGTTTAGCAAGTTTAGTTTGTGTTGGACTTAAGTTCATTACTTGACACAAATTTTTTCCAAGGAAGGTGTAACATTGTTGAAAATTGAACAATAAAATCTCAGTTTGACCTTGCCTTGGTCAAAATAGAGAAAAATAAAATTTTCACATCAACTAAATCTTGGAGGTAGTTAACTGAGGTGACATGGAACTTGTCACTAAGTTAACTCAGTAAATTCTAGTTTGGAAAGCTTGAGTTTAGTTCAATATGATTGATTGCTAATTTGTAGTAATATAGTTTAGTTAAGTTGAGTTATTACCAATTAACCTAGTTCCAACTGTTGGAAAAATTAGTGGAAGGTCAAGTTGTGTAGTGTAACTTCAATCACACGCAGTGGTCATCCAGATAACTGATCAATCATCCAAAAATAATTTTTTCATGCAAGGAATTCAAGTTACCTAGTTGAGATGGAGATTCCAAGGAATTATACTGTCAGTTATAGACTAGTCCAATGTGTATAGGTAGTGCATGTAGTTCGAGAATGGGCCTACAGGAATTGCTCAATCCAATTGAGGAATTTCCATAAAAAATAGGGGATAATTCCGCAATGAAAAATGCAAGGAAATAGGAGCTTGGAGAGTTGAAAATTTGGGTAAGTATTGGCCAGGTTCAGTATAGACTATACACTTATAGGTTGTACTAAGGGTTGAGAAAACATTGTATTTCATCTCTATTCTTTAAATAATGCATTACAACTAGTAAGGGGTTTTAAGCAGTTTCATTCCTCAAGATAAATATATGTGCATGTGTGATGTTATTTATTGTATGTTAATGATATGTGTTCTCGATCATGAATTACCTTCCATAGATCAACGGAGTAGCTTCTATTCTAATGATTTAGTAAATTTCATGAGAATTTTAGAATCCACACATTAATTTCTACATGGTATGAGAGTTAGATTCATAGTAAAGAAGAGATTTTGTAGTTGTCTTTGTAGGAGGATCGTATTTTCATGATCAATTATTTAGAGCTAGAAGGATGGATTTCTATGGAAAAAGACTCGAGTATGCCCTTGAGGGAAGATAAAATTATGTTGCTTGGAAGGACTACATGGAGGAAGTGATGGAAGATAATGGGTTGAAGGAATTTGTTGAGAATGACATTCTAAAACCAACAACACCTGATACTCGTAATATAACAAAATGGAAGAAGTGTGTACCTAGGGTGAGGAGAATCATATTGGAGGGAGTACAATACCATATTGTCTCAAATATCCATGGGAAAGAGACTCCATATGCAATGTGGCAAGTATTGACATATATGTTCCAGAATAGCAGGGACCACAGGAAACTCGTGCTCAAGGATAAAATTCAAAGTATTAATATGAAATGATTGAATTCAATAGTATATGATAAGGTTCAACAATGTCTTGGTGAACTTTTAGTAGTTTGTGTCATAGTCCTAGATAATGATTTGGTGAGCCTAGCTCTTCTAGGCCTTCCCAAGAGTTGGCACAACTACCAAGAATTAGTGAATGGGAGGGAGAAAATAATTAATAGGGAGCATTTATGGTCTGATTTGGTAAAAGAGGAATAAAATGGAATAAAATTGTGCCTTGGATGGAAATGAAAAGAAGGGAAAAGGGAAGAAATTCTAATCCAAACCTAGTCCAGTCAAGGGGGAAAGAATAAAGACTTGCCCAAAATCAAGTGCTTTCACTGTAATGAATTCAGGCACTATGCCACTTTGTTTCCACATAAGAAATAATGTAAGAAGACCTTAGGAGGAGTGGAAAGTGAAGCTTGGGATTCATAATTCAAGCTTGACTACACCCTCATTGCATGCATGACAAGCACAATGATGGGAACTGTGTGGTATCTGGATAATGGTGCCTCATTCCACATGGCGAGGAACAAAGAATTTTTCACTAACTTGGAGGATAAATATCTCCAAATGCACATCGATATGGGATATGATGGAAGGTAGAGTGTCACTGATATCGACACATTCACCTTTCAAAGGTAGTTGTCCTCCCCTCGTAGGCTCAAGGAAGTGATGTTTGTACTGGGTCTAAAGAAGAATATGATTTATGTCGCGTGTTGGAAGGTAGTGGCTACGATGTGATATTCAACAAAGTAAAGGCATTCCTGGACACATCGCCATGAGAAAAGTGAATAAGATTTGGGTTCGAGTGAAGAACCTCTACAAGCTAGATGTGGAAGACTGTGCTTCATTGAGCACAAAGGCGGAGAAGGTGCAAAGTCGAGATATCAATGAATTATAGCATAGAATACTTGGCCATTTTCATCATGGAGCTTTGAAGATCATGCAATGGATCACTACATGCTTACCCAAAGGGGCACTGAATCAACAAGAGACATGAAAATGGTGTGCTCTAGGGAGGTACACTAAATCCACCTTCAATGATCAGGACAATAGGGCACATGAAGTCCTTGAAAGGATCCACTCTAATGTATGTGGACCTTTCTCGACAACCTCCACTACTAAGCACAAGTATTATGTTATATTTACAGTAGATTATTTCTCACAAAAGTTTTTGATCTTCTTCATGCAGAATAAAGAAAAAAAATTCTCCAAGTTTGTTGAATTTAAAGCACTTGTTGAGAAAGAAACTGGCAATAAAGTGAAGGCTCTAAGGAGAAATAATGGAGGTGAGTATTTTTCGAATGAGTTTAAATTTTTTTGTGCAATGGGAGGAATTCAATGGGAATTGAAAACACTCCACAACCCATAAAAGAATAGGGTGGTTGAGAGGAAGAAAACAAGTATTATGGGAGCAATAAGGGTGATGTTACATGAACAAGTCCTACCACTGCACTTGTGGGCTGAAGCATGTGACATAATGGTCTATTTGTAGAAGAGGATCCCTCATGATATTCTTGGGATGAGTACACCAGAAGAATATTTTTCAGGAAAAGAAACCAGATGTGTCACTCTTCAGGATATTTGGAGCATCGATATATTTCCATGTATCCAAGGAATCAAGGAGAAAGGTAGCGTTGATAGTAAAGTTGGGGATATTTTTGGGGTACACAGAAATGCCTCACAACTATTATGTGTACATGTCATCCCTCAGAATGGAAGTTGTTGGAAGGGATGTTGAGTTTGATGAGGAGAAAGCAATGAGGTCTTCCCTTGAGAGGGAGCATCAACTACATTCATATAAGTGTCTTTTTACTCCAAAGGAAGAACCTCAGGAACTATTAGAGCAGCCACAAGGAGAGGAGTAGAGAGTGGAGAAAACCACTCAAGCTGAGACATCGAGAGAAGGAAGGAAGCAAACTAGGGCAGCTGACCGATTATTACAAGATGCTAGAGAGAATGTGTGAGAACCTACTTCATAGCGCATGAAGAGGAGGTCAATGGATTTATCAGTAGCTACATGGATCTAATGACTGAGGTATTAGAGAAAAAACCATCCTCATTCGAGAAAGAAGTGGTGTATACTGTATGGGTTGATGCTATGGTAGAAAAATGTGATTCCATTGTTAGAAACAGTGTTTGGGAAGTGGTACCAAGACCAAAAGATAAAATAGTGGTAGGTTCGAGATGGATTTACAAGGTAAAGCATACGATAGATAGAAGCATAGAGAAGCATAAGGCTAGATTTGTGGCAAATGGGTACTCTCAGGTTGAAGGGATTGACTATGAAGACACCTTTTATGCTATAGTAGGGTACTCTTCCATCAGATAAAGTCTTGCTCTAGTTGCACAGATTAGGTGGAAGATACACCAAATGGATGTGAAGACAAAATTACTTAATGGATTTATTGAGGAGGAGGTTTACATCAACCAACCAAAATTTTTTGAGACCTTTGATATAGAGTCACATTTGTGTAGACTCAAGCAAGAATTGTATGGATTGAAGAAAGCACCTCGTACTTGGTACACCAGGATCGATAGCTCTTTAAATGGCTTGGGATGAACTATTTCTTTGGATTGGAAGAATGACAAGGATAAGGGGTACCATTTGTCTCTCAGGGAAATTATACCAATGAGATACTTCATAAGTTTTGCATGCAGAGTTGCAAACACATGGAGACACCTATAGCAACCAACTAAAGGAAGGATGATGCCACTTCAAGTGAGGAAGTGAATGCTACTGTTTACAGGTAGTTGGTGGGTTCACTCATGTATTTAATGAACACATGACCATACACGTGATATGCATGAAAATAGTTGATCCAAGCCATGGTTTGACCGACCAAATCATTTTTGAGGGCCACCAAGCATGTTCTATGGTACCTCAGAGGCACTACTTAGTTTGGATTGTGTTACAGACAGAAAAAGGGAGTGAAGCTATGTGGCTTAATACATGCATATTTGGTGAGGAGTCCATCAGATCAGAAGAGAAATTAGGAGGAATTTTTAGTGTTGGGTTCGCAATATTTTGTTGGTACAATAGGAAGCAGATATTTGTGGTACTCAGCTCAGTAGAAGCAGAGTACATGGCTGCTAGTGAAGCAACATATGAGGCAATCTAGATGAGAAATATTATTGTTGGGTTATTTGGTCATATGATGGATCCTAATGTGATTTAATGTGATAATCAGAATTTCATCCAGCTTTGTGAAAATCCTATTTTTCACGATCGATCCAAGCATATAGATTTATGATATCACCATCTACGAGATTGTGTGTAGAGGTAGATCATGTTGTTGCAGTACATTCCAATAGAGCAGCAACATGAATTTTTTTTTAAAAGGATTTTTCAAAGGAAAAATTCGATTTCCTTAGAGGCAATATTGGGGTAACAGATAATCCATTTCTTGCTGAGAGGGAGTGTTGAAAATGTAGCAAGAAAATCTTAGTTTGACCTTCCCTTGGCCAAACTAGAGAAAATTCAAATTTCCACATCAGCGGAATATTGGAGTTAGTTAATTGAGGTGACATGGAACTTTTCACTCAGTTAAATCATTAAATTCGAATTTGGGAAGCTTGAGTTCATTTCATTATGATTGATTTCCAATTTTTAGCAATCTATTTTAGTTAATTTGAGTTATTGTCGGTTAAACTAGTTCCAACTATTGGAGAAACTAGTGGAATGTCAAGTTGTGTAGTGTAACTTCAATCACACTCGGTGGTCATCTAGTTAACTGATCAATCAACCCAAAATAAAAAAGTCATGTAGAGAATTTGAGTTACCTAGTTGAGATAGAGATTCTAAAGAAGTGTACTATCTATTGTAGACTAGTCCAATGTGTACAGGTGGTGCATGCAATTAGAGAATGGGCCTACAATGATTGCGCAATCCAATTGGGTAATTTCATAAAAAATAGGGAATAATTCCTTAGTGAATAATTCAAGGAAATAGGTTCTTGGTGGCTTGAAAAACTATCTAAGTATTGTCCAGGTTCAGTAAGTCAGGCAGAGAGATAGACTATCACTTGTAGGTTGTGCTTAGGCTTGAGGAAGCATTGTATTTCATCTTTATTCTTTGATTAATGCAATACAAATAGTAAGGGTTTTTGAGAATTTTCTTTCCCCTAAATAAATATATGTGCATGTGTGATGTTTTTTCTAATTGCATGTTAATGATATGTTTTCTCGATCATGAATTACCTTCCACATATTAGTAGAGTGGATTTTAGTCTTGGATTTAGTAAATTTCATGAGTAATTTAGAATCTACACATTAATTTCCATAGAGCTTAGGAAGTGTAGTTTATTTCATATTGAAGTTCATTTCTTGGAACATATTGTTTCCAAGGAAGGTATAACAAATAAACTCGAAAATATCAGAGCATTCATGGAGTGGGAAACTCCTAGGAATGTGGATGAGGTCAAATCATTAATGGGATTAATGTGTTACTATAGGAGGTTCATCAAGAATTTCTCACTAATTTCCTATATTATTACATCTTTGCAACGAAAATGGAATAAGTTTGAATGGACTCAGGAGTGTGCAACTAGCTTTGAGAAGTTGAAGCATTTTATTACAAATGATCCGATCTTGAAGATTGTATATCTAGATAAATATTTCGTGGTATCTACACATGATTGAAATATATGACTTGGTGAAATCTTGATGGAGGAAGGATAGGTGTCATGCTATGCATCGAGGATGTTGAATGAGCACGAGCACAACTATGTGACACATGATCTTGAGTTGGCAACTATCATTCATTCCTTGGAGATGTGGAGACATTATCTTCTTCGCAGAGGGTTTATTCTGATGAGTGATCATAGTGGATAGAGGTACTTGTTTGATGATCTGTATTTGAAAACTTGAAGGTTTGATGAAATTTTCAAGTGAAATTTTTTCTTTTATGCAATTAGGTAACTTGCAATAACACATAAATTAAGTGTTTAAACTCAGTTTTGCAGCATAAAACAAAGACAATAATATTGATGGGCCTCTAAATTAGACATAAATTAAGGTCCATATAACCTTTCTTAGGCACATAAAATATATATTAAATCTCTCCTTCTACAGTTAATCATGTTTTTTTATGCTTTAATATGTTGTTAGGAAGGTTTAGATATGATTGCATATTTGTGCCTAATATTATTTATTTTTGTAGAATATTGTGAGAAGATTGGGTATATTATGAAGATTTGGAGAAGGAGATAATTTAGGTACTTTATCCCTACTACTGGAGGATCAATATTGGATAATAAATGATCAAAATATCACGAAATTATTGAGAAATTCTGGAGAGATTATGGAACTCTGACGATTGAGAAAATGTAGGAATGTGTTTCCAGCCATTTACTAGAAACTCCTACTGATGGGAACCAGATCCACTATTTGAAGGCTTTTGGAGGGAAAATATTCCTCCTTCCAAGTGGAATTCTTCCTCATCATTTTGTATAAGTACCAATTCGAATTTTCCTCTAGGGGCATGTATTGTTTAGTATTATTGTGGAAACAACTTGTTGTTTAGCATCTCCACTTTCTTTTCTTGCATAGATGTACTTGGACTGATTCAATAACGAAGATTGGCGTCATTTTAAGCTTAGAAGGCTTGATTTCATCCATAGGACTCCGAGTCTCCTTGGGCTTGGCCATCACAGGATCCTCAGAGCCCTCTTGCACAATTTATTTATGTTATTTTGACTTCTTATTCACATGCATCTCTTATTTCTGTTTTGCATAGTTCTATATTTAGTATTGTTTCTTTTTCTTGCTATAGGATTGAGTTAGATGATATAAGTAATTTTTTTGTAGGTTTTTTATAGGTTCAAAATCATTATTAATCCTTATAATAACTTTTTAAGGTCATCCTAATCATTAAGCTACTTAGATTTGGTTACTAGATCACAAATATAAGATTTCTGGAAATGCATTGTAGCGAAATAGTAGTAAATTTCTGCTATTTTTTAGAAGGTGTTAATGAGATCTATTTGACTTGATTCCACTTGTATTAGGTCATAATAATTTTATATTTGATAAAATAATTCACCCCATTTCATTTTCACTTGATTAGGTTAGAAATTTGATAGATTAGCTAGCTCACAGCTAGTTCTTGAATTTCCAAATTTTAGAGTAGTAATTTTATGTTATTTTTTAACACATGTGAATCGGGGTATTTTGGAGTGATTCCACTTGGAATAGATACCTAAGACATCATAATTAATAAAAAAATTGTCCCATCCTATTTTTATTTGATTTACTTAGTCATTAAATGAGTTATTTCCAAAACATACTTGCCTATAGCGAAAACATAGTTGCCTGTAGCAAAAACAGAGTTGCTTGTAGCACTCTTATAGCATGTGTAAACTCAACCATATTTTCTCGCAAAGTTTGGTTTTTGTCTCTTAGTCTTGAATCATAAAACCTAGGATATAAATACATGATTGAGGAAGAATAAACACCACTTAGTACATTCATTTTCACAAATTATATTAGGCCTTTTTATTTGAATTCATGCTCTTAGGATTTCAATTACAAATTATTGTTCTTTCCTAGGATTATTTTCTTTTCAAAGCAACACTTCCATTTCTGAAATTAGTTTAGGATTTGATTTCATAGCATTCACTCCCTTACATCAGATCAAAAAAATAAGAACACATTGTATGCTTCACATATAATGCTGATACCTTTTAAGTTTTTATGATCCCCGGGTTGATAATTAAAATTGGTAGTCTTGGGAATTGAAGCATTCTTGTTGCAATATTGAGGCTCATCAATTTTTGGAACCGTTGCGAGGGAGGTGTCAAATTATGCATTGTTTTCTTTCCTTGTTTATTCTATTCTTTTATTTATTCAAAAAAAAAAATTTGCATTAGGCATATTTCATTTCAAAACAGAAAAATTCATTTCATTAAAAATACTTTTCCAACACAAACCCCCCCCCCCTCATTTGATCATGTGGTGTAGTATGAACCACATCACCATCAAATTTTGCAGGTAGAAGAAGAAGCTATGGCAGAGAAGGTAGAAGAAATGGATGGAGATGATGACAATGAAGAAGATCCCATTGGGTTTCCTATTCAAGATATTGATATCAATATGCATATGAAGGGCATCCCTCCAAATTTCCTTCCCAACTTCCATGGTATAAGGTCAGAGGATCCAGAAAACTGTCTCTTTGAATTTAAAATAGTTTTTAGATCTTATGGCTACTTATCACACACTGAAAAATTGAGATTTTTTTCTACAACATTGAAGGATAGAGCTCTTAAATGGTCCATGAGCCTAGGTACTAATTCAATAAGTTCATGGAATGATATGCAAAATATATTTCTAGAAAAACATAAAGACCATGATATTAAGGAAGAAATATTTAGAATGAACAAAAAAGAAGATGAGAGCCTTGAGGATCCAATAGATAGGTTCATGTTTACTATTAAGAGGGAGAAATTACAACATTTAGGATTTGACACACTAAAAACCCTGTTACTTAGAAAAATTAGGGATGAGTGGATTGATCTCCTTGATCTCATGAGTAGAGGAGATGTATACCAATTTCATTTGAAGAAATTTGTGAAGCATGCAAGCGCATATCAAGAGGAAGGGAAAGAGTAAGTAAATCAACATCAACATTGGTAAGTCAAGATAAACTTGGAAATTTGCTTAATAACTTTAAAACATAAATTCCTAGCAATCAAAGTGAACAAGTAGAAATGTTAAGAATGAAAAATGAGTAAAAATAAGATTATGATATTTGTGTTATCCACGTAGAATCATATGCTACTAAATATTGTCCATCATTACCAAGGTTTAAGGAAGTTTACCAAGAAGATATTGGAGCAAGTCAATCACCACAGAAGCTATGTTATGTAGCTCCAAGAAGACCATGGCAGCCTAGTCAACTTGATATGATGCAATAACCTATTTCACAATTTCAAGCTTATTCACATCCATCTCAAAATAATTGGGACACACTCCCTCCGTGGAAACCTTGGCCATCTCAACCCCAAAACCAATCTTGGCAACAAGGTTGGCAAGGACCTTATGGGAAAAATCCACAATATCCTCAATATTTTCATCAATATTCTCCATGCCCAAATCCATGCTATCCCTACCATCCACCTCCACCACAAACACAACCTAAACCACATCCATCTCATAGATCCACTCCCACTCAACTACCTGTACTACCATTTCCAAACCCACACAATGAAGAATCTCAAACCACTTACAATGTTTAGGTACAATACTACAAAACGTATCCTCTTGATATAAATGGTATAAATATTAGCTCAAGAAAGGTATTACAAAAAATATATATTTCTTGATCTCATTGAAGAACAACATCTAGAATAAGAAGATTCAAATCAGGGGTTGCACTTGCTGAAGAGCAGACATCAAAATCAGATATTGAGAAAGTTCCCTCATGTTTACCATCATTTCCTCCATATGTTCAAGAGAATAATTAGAAAAAAGAGGAAGATTTGAATTTCATGGTATGATAAGACATGAAGAATGTTCCCAATAAGCAAGAAAACCAAGGGCATCAAAGCTACATTGAAATATGGTTCCAGACAATCATTAAGTTGCAGCAACACACTCTTCTTCAACAATACTTGATACAATCTCAGTCAAATAAATTCATCTCTCATATTCAGGTACATGTCAAAGCATGTTTTTTAAGTGTACACATGATTTTATTTATCATATTGATGTGCACATGGTTCGATTGGAAGTATTCCTATACTTGAAAGAGATTTTTTTTTTTGAAGTAGAGTAGGATAGAAAAACTAAAAAAATGGAAAAAGAGAAAAAAAAGAAAAAGAGAAAGAATAAAATCTCAGGTGAAAACCTCTTTTGAGACACCTGATATTGGCTCACTGATTGAAAACCTCCATGACGCGGTCAATGGGTTGGAAAAAAAGATAAAATAAGAGAAAAATAAAAGATCCTAGGTGAAAAACGCCTTTGAGGTGCCTAGGTAGACCTACTAGTTGAAAACCTCATTGAGACAGTTAGTAGGCCTAAAGAAAAAAAAAGGAAAAAAGTGAAAAAATGAAAAGAAAACAAATGTATTTTCTCCATGTATCTCTCTCTAATGAATGCAGATGCTCTCGAACCTTTGTAAGCAGCAAAAAAAACAAATTGGCACCAAAAGAAAAATTTGGCCAAAGCCCTAGTCAAAGGAAGTCAAACTTGGACTTCCTCCTCCTTTGCTCAGATGCTCCAAAATGACCTAGGTCATGCTAATCCATCACCCTCATCCATTTCCCACATCCTCCCATCATTTCCAAGATTTTCTCATTCATTTTCCTCTCTATCGTAAAATGCTACAGGAAACCTGTTTTCGCTACACTAAACTCCTAGTTTTTAGCAAAACATTATTTTTATTATATCTCAAAAAACATGCATCCATTTTACAACCTGTTTCATGGGGAGATGCATAAATATGATGATAACATGCTCAAGCAATTTCAACGCATTTTGGTGCATGGTTTGTGAGAAATCGACCTCCATCACCTACAACCATTTTTAAATTTTCTCAAGATTCGTGCATCCAATGGCCGAGAGTTTTTATGGGGAGGTGCATAAGGATGATAGTAATATTCCAAAAAAGGTTCAGGTCAATCCAGTCTACGGTTTGAGAGATATGGCTAAAACAAATCTTCTATAAGGTGTTTTCCTCAACTGCTACAGGAAACTCTGCGATTGCTACAGGAAGTTACAACAAGCTATCTGCAGGTGGATGGAGGAAAAAATAACAATCAGAAAGGGTCTTGATGTGTAAAAAAATCAGTTAGGAGAGTCTACCCATCATTTCCTACCACCTTCTCATCACTCCATCTCAAGTACAATGAATTTTCACTCAAGCCCTACACTTTGTCACTTCTATAACAAAATTTGTTTCTACAAAAACACAGATTTCCTTCACATCATCCTTCCAAGAGCACACTACTCCTTATTAGCCTTACCACACTCTCCCTCATCACCCAATTCATATTGAAATTAAAACAAATGCAAAGAATACCTTTTACAAGAAGGAAACATGTTCCTCTAGCAATCCTATGTAATCACCAGAAAGAACTATAAGTGGTTTTATCAATCATCCAAGAAGATTTGTGAGGTGAATATGAAGAGCCTATGGCACTCCAAGGAGGAATTTTACTAGAAAAAATAACCTAGACATCAAAGAGGCACCTACAAACATACAACAAAGGCATTAGTAAAGCATGTAAGCACCAATTCAATCATCAACTTCAAAACTCACATGATGAGCATCTCAACAACAACATTTAAGCCATGGATGTGAAGCAATAAAAACGACAACAAAAGAAACCCTAGAATAACTCCATATTCAAGGCTACCAGCAATAGGACCTCCATAAAATTATCACATGCAACTTCAGGATCATTAGTAGCAACTTTAGAACCACCAAAGGCAACTTCAACAATAATATCAACAACCTCAATATCACTTGCAAAAACACATCAAGGGTAAGGCTCAGGTATGCAACTCTCCAACTTCACCCTTCAAATCTATTCTAGCTTAAGAAAACATTAAAAGTGTGAGAATGAAAGTTTTTTTATAGCCAAAATCAATAGTAGAGCAACCTCGGCCTTATCTAGCAGTCAACTTCACTTTTCCACCAAGGCACACACACATGTGGGAGAGGAACAAGACAAAAGTGAAGAGGAATTGAAAAAGTGGGTATTAAGCAGTTATATGTGATGGAATACAAGGAGTGTCAAGGGGTAATGGAGGGTGGACTCAGTTAACAGAAAAAGAAATTTGAGTTTATTTTGCATGCAATGAAAAAAGAGAGAAAAATTTGAAAAAAAAAAAGAGAAAAAATTGAAAAGAAAGAAAGAAAAAAGTTGAAAAAGAAAAAAGAAAAAAATTGAAAAAAGAAAAAAGAAAAAATTAAAAGTGGACCCACCACCTCTTGGCATGCGAAGTAGAGTTGCTACAGGCATGAATTTGCTACATGAAGTTAACAAAGACAAATTTTGTTGATCAAAGGTGGTTTTAGACCCAAAAGATCAGTTTTCTTCCTATATTCTCTCTCTCCTTTTCTTAGATACTCCATGGAAAACTCCAAAATGCACCCATTCACTCATTTCACCTTTTAAATAGGCAGAAAACTCTATTTTTACTCCTGTCTATAATTGCTACAAGAAAATCCTAACAGCTAAAATATTCCTGTAGAACTACAGGAAACCTTGTAAATGCTACAGGAAACTTATTCACAACGAAATTAGCTCTCTCAAATGTTTCTAAACTTAAAAAATAGCATGATAATTTATTTTTTTCCTATACATACCATTCCTAATCCTCACTTCACTCCATGCACAAGGATTCACTCCCTAAACCCTCTGTTGCGCCACTAGCAGCTAGATTACCTATACCTTGGCATGGGACCTCTCCCCTTACCTCTCCATCACTCCAATCATTCCATCACTCCATCCCTAACCTCCATAAACCATTTCCCTTCATCTCTAAGCAATCTGGAGCCCGAGTAAGCATAGAGAAGACTGCTATAGGAAGTTGAAATTTTTTTTGTAGAAATTCTATATATTGCACAACAAGGTCAAAATATGAGGATAAGTTGATGAAGATGACTTAAAAGGACCACCAATAGAATCCAGGAGGATGAAAACACTAGGAAAGGAACCCGAGGACCTCCATGAAACACCTGCAAGAAGATCAGCAGGAGGAGCATTACATGGACCAATAAACAGAGAATGAAATAGACCAACATACATGAATAACCACAAGGCAAGGAGGAGGATGAATCGGTTGCTTAGAGGATGAGCGACATTTTTAGTAGGGGGTATGATGGGCCTCTAAATTAGACATAAATTAAGGCCCATATAAACTTTATTAGGCACATAAAATATATATTAAATATCTCCTTCTACACTTAATAATTTTTTTTTTATGCTTTAATATGTTCTTAGGAAGGTTTAGAGATAATTTCATATTTGTGCCTAATATTATTTATTTTTGTAGAATATTGTGAGAATATTGGCAAGATTATGAAGATTTGGAGAAGGAGATAATTTAGGGACTTGCAACCTACTATTGGAGGATCAATATTGGAGAATAAATGAGCAAAATATCACAAAATTATTGAGAAATTCCAGAACTCTGATGATTGAGAAATTCTAGGAATGTGTTCCCTGCCATTTATTGCAAAGTCCTAGTGAACCAGATCCACTATTTGAGGGATTTTGGAGGGGAAATCTTCCTCCTTTCAAGGGGAATGCTTCCTCATCATTTTGTATAAGTACCAATTCGAATTTGCCTCAAGGAGTATGTATTTTTTAGTCTTATTGTGGAGAAAACTTGTTGTTTAGTAGCTTCACTTTATTTTGTTGCAGGGATATACTTGGAATGATTCAATAAAAAATATTGGTGTCATTTTAAGCTTCTAAGGCTTGGTTTCATCCATAGGACTCTGAGCCTCCTTGGGTTTGGCCATCTGAGGAGCCTCAAAGCCCTCTTGCACAATTTCTTTATGTTCTTTTCACTTCTTATTTACATGAATCTCTTATTTCTATTTTGCATGGTTCTGTATTTAGTACTGTTTATTTTTCTTGTTGTAGGATTGAGTTAGATGATTAAAGTGAGTTTTTTGCATGTTTTTTATAGGTTCAAAAGAATTATTCATCCTTATAATACCTTTGGAAGGTCATCTTAATCATTAAGTGAAGCAACAAAACTGTAAGTTCGTTGACTTTAATTGTAAAATACACAAGAGGTATTTGTAATAATAATTTATTAATATATAAAATGTATACGTGATGAGGATTGTTACAATGAGGCCTTGCTTTTATACCTAGGCAGGTGGCCTTTCATGAATGGGCATGTATTTTATACATGCCTTTTCAGTTAACTAATGAATATTTAAATAACCATTATCTAGATGATTTATTATTTACATTTATTGTATTTATTCTATTTGTTATGAATTATATTCATAAAATTGCTCTTTCCTTCAAAAGCTTTGTCCTCAAAGCTCAACGTTGACAGTTTCTTTCACCTAATTCTTGAACGACTGTCTTCACTTCCATCACATAGACATGTAGAATTGGCTGGTGATATTATTTTCAATTTCTTTTTTTTTTAATATTTTTTTTATATAATTATAAATTATATAAAATATATAATTATAAATTATATATATTATATAATTATAAATCATATATCATTAATAATGTTTTTTAATTTTTTGATTTTTTATAACATTCATATAATATATATATTTATTTAATTATATATATGTGGAGTTATTTTATTTACTTCCCTTTGTATCCATGATGTAATGCAGGACGTGAGAAGTGACCGCAACCAAACGTTGCAATGCTAACCCAACGCATAAAATTGACGATACCCGACTTATCAAAAAAGGAACACGGTGCTGGTGGTCGGTTAGCTAATGGAAATTAGCTATGGGCTTGACGACAACGGATTCCTTCTCCAACAAATTTAGCAGACACGGTTGATGGCCGAACATGGCGAAAGCATTTGCATTCATGATTTGACATAATGATTTACTGGATGGTCGTATCGGGGTTTGCAGACAATGTTGAATTTTTTGGACGTCGTAGTCGGATGAGCAACCGTGTTCCTCCAGAAACGCTGTAGCAACCCTGTTATGTGTTGCCACCCGTGAGGCCAGAAAGTGGACATCAATGATAGCACTGATGACCTGTGAGACAATGATGACAACTCTAGCACTGGTGAACTCAACAGTAACATTTCTAGACAACCCAACACATTTTGGGACACCAGCGGAAACCAGAGGCTACCAACTCTGCGAGACATGGTCGACAGCTTTAGCATTGGTGAACTCATCATCATTGTAATTTCCATTTCTAGTTAATCTTCTTGATCTTCTTCTTCTTATGGTGTTGTGACTGTCATACTTGTCATTATCATAATTACTATTATTATTGCACAGTATAGAAGAGGGTGTAGCGGGATAGTGATCAAAGTCACTCGTGTTATTGAAATTTCTGTTCCTGTTGAGCTTTAATATTTTTCTGCTACTTCTGTTGGGCCTTCGGTTATTATTACCATGGTTATTGGACAGTAAGTGGAAGGGAGGATTTGGGGGATTAGCAGGACTTAATTCATTTGAATTTATGTTTTCATTTACATTACCACCATTATTATTGTTGGGAAGCAAAAAAGAGGAATGAATAGGAGGGTCGGGATGAATTATATAATTACTTGTGTTTCCATTGACGTTGAGTGTTAATTTTGGTCTATTTCTGTTCAAGCCATTTTTATTATGGAGTAGTAAGGAGGGATAAGGAGGAAATGTAGTAGCAACATTCATGTCTCTGTCATTTTCATTTCCATTCAGCTTGTATCTTCTTTGAATTCTATTGATATTGATGTTGCTGCCATCATTAGCATTGCCATTAATGTTGTGCAGTAAGGAGGATAAAGGATGCTGTGGGTAAGAATTCATTTTCATGTTCATGGAGCTTTTGTTTTCATATAGTCTAATTTTTCTTCTACTTAGGCTCTCACTATTGTTATGATATTGTTCATCTTCTTGTTTCTCAAGATAGCCTTCTTCCACATCAAGATTAGCTTAATTTAAATCCTCGTCTTGATATATATCAGATTTATCTTCTTCACCATCTTGATTGATATCTTTTTCATATTCATCATTCTGATCAACATCTTCTTCTTTATTATGGATTTCTTCATAAATTTTCTTAAAATGGGCAGTAGCTTCTGCACATGACTTTTATAATTGCTGAATATTTTCTTGAATTTTTCTACTCTGCTCAACTTCTTCAGGATCTACACATAATGGCACATTGTACGGTAAACTATGTTCATAGGCTCGTAAACTACGTTCATAGGCTTGTGAGACTATATTGTGCAACATGGCTCTGATACCACTGAAGCAAAAAAACTGTAGGCTTGTTGAATTTAATTGTAAAATACACAAGAGATATTTGTAATATTAATTTATTAATATATAAAATGTATAAGCGATGAGAAATGCTACAATGAGGCCCTGCTTTTATACCTAGGCAAATGGCCTTTCATGACTTGGCATGTCTTTTAGACATGCGTTTTTAGTTAACTAATGAATATTTAAATAACCATTATCTAGATTATTTATTATTTACATTTATTTTATTCATTCTATTTGTTATGAATTATATTCATAACATTAAGCTACTTGGATTTGGTTACTAGTTCACGAATATAAAATTTCTGGAAATGCCTTGTAGCAAAATAGTAGTAAATTTCTGCTTTTTTAAGAAGGGGTTAATGAGATTCATTTGAATTGATTCCACTTGAATTAGGTCATAATAATGTTGAATTTGATTAAAAAAATAATTCCATTGCATTTTCACTTGATTAATTTAGGTATTTGATAGATTAAACTAGCTCACTAGTTCTTGAATTTCCAAATTTTAGAGTAGTAATTTCATGTTATTTTTTAGAACATGTGAACAGGGGTATTTTGGAATGATGCCACTTGGAGTGGAGACCTAAGACATCTTAATTAATAACAAAAAATTTCCCATCCTATTCTCATTTGATATACTTAGTCATTCGGTTAGTTATTTCCAAAATAGACTTTCCTATAGCAAAAACAAAGTTGTCTGTAGCACTCTTGTAGCATGTGTAAACTTGACTAGATTTTCTCGAAAAAGTTGAGTTTTGGCTCTTAGGCTTGAATCATGACCCCTAGGATCTAAATACATGATTGAGGAAAAATAAAAACCACTTGGGAAATTCATTTTCGCAAATCAGATTAGGCGTTTTTATTTGAATTCATGCTCTTAGGATTTTAATTACAAATTGTTGTTATTTCCTAGGATTAATTTCTTTTCAAAGAAACACTTCCATTTCTGCATGTTAGGATATTCTAACACATAGGAAATAGTTAAGAATAACTTAGTCTAGTGTAGAGTTAGGTAAAATGTGTTTATTTACCATGTACATTTGTAACTTATAATCTGACGGTCACGATTTTTAGTGATCCGATGATTATCTCTCACCTCGGTATTGATGACACTTGATCCGTGGCTTAACACTCGATTGGTCCATGATCTCTATTTAAAGAGAATGGAGGGTCATTTTTTCAGTAACCGTTTATGAGAGAAACATATGTAACTTTTATTTTTATATTAATAAATTTCCTAAAGTGACTGCGTTGGCTCAGGCCGTGGAATGTTTCTCTCTTTGAGGGTTTTAACCACGTGATTATACTAGTGTACTAATTTGTGATCTGTTTGTGAGTGGTGATATTTGGTTCTTGATCTACAAAACTTACCCTGTAAATTATTACATGGTATAAGAGCTGTTTTTAGGAATGTGTCTGTTGTTGATCAAAATCCGAAGCTGGTTTGACTGCATGCGAATGCTGTTTTGTAGATCTACTATTTTTGAACATTTTTAGGCTTGGCGAACTGCTCGGTTGTGTCCAGAGCATCTGTTACAATGAGGAACATCTTTCATTTCATGCGAAAAGGTTTATGGCTGCCCAAGCTATGATAGTTTAGATCTGGAGGTATAAAGCATCTATTTTGAAGTTATATTTGTTAATAGTTCTGCTTATTTCGTTTTTTCTCTATTTATTTTTGGTATTAATATTTTATTTATTTGCCGAATATATACCCTATTCTCTATGTATGCTCTTTGATGTGCACTGCGTGCAATCTCGGCAAATCAGAAATAGGAAAAATGGATTTTATTTTGCTACGTATGCTCTTTCCCCGTGTCTTTGTGCGATCTCGGGAAATCGGAAAAGTGAAAAAGTGATAGTTTCCAGTAAGGATAACCAAAAATATAACATTCTGCCGTAAGGGTTTGCATTTCATTTTTTTGGCTCGGTTTTTGTGGTTTTTTGTGCAGGAAAAAGGAATGCACACCGAAAAAAAAAAAAAAAACCCCTTCCTCCTTTCATACAATAACGTGATCCTTTTACTATCTCACTTGGTAAGGGGTTAGTTTATGAGAATAGAGGTCTCCTTCTCAAGCTTCTTTTGCAATTTTTTTTTTTCAAAGGGGTGGATTTTTTTTTTAAAAAGCCGCACTTCATCCCGTTCCCGTAACTATTTGGCATCTACAACTTGGATTTTTCAAAAGGCATAACGTCTTCATCCGGAAGTCGTTTTTTGAGCCGTTTTCTTTGAAACGAAATAATTTTTTGAGATATTTCCATTGGAGTAGTTAGTTTTAGCTTTTCTCAGCTTAATTTTAAAAAAGGGAAAATTTCATGCCCGGTTATTCTTAACAACACCAATTATTTCCAATGGATACCTCACATGGTAGATATATTTAGAAGTAAAGGGCTTTATAGAATTGCCAGAGGACAAGAAATTAAACCTTCCAATGATGATAAAGCTGCTAAATGGGAAAATAAACAAGATCAAGCACGAGAGTTGATAGGAATGTCCATTGCTTAAGATCTTCAATTTCATATCCTTGACATTGACACTCCTGATGAAGCCCTGGAAAAGCTAAAAATTGTTTTTGGCATTCAAAATCAAATCAGGGCCCACCAGCTTGAAAATGAGTTTCTTACTTTGGACCCCAATAATTTCTCCTCTATTGAAGATTTTTTGTCCAAATTTAAGACCCTCATAATTATTTTAGAAGGTTGTAAGATAAAAAGGATGATGGCAGCCTCATCTATTGCATTCTTTCTAAGCTTGGCTCTACATACTCTGTATTTGTTTCCACCTTCCATTCCACCAGAGAAGCCAACATTTATTCAGGAACCACCTACAAGAATCCCTCCTTTGATGCCTTTTGTGATTCTTTGATAAGAGAACAAGAAAAAAATTTACACCTTGGTCTTATCACTACTGGAAAGGCTTCTAAGAAAGCCTTAGCAGCCCAAAAAAAACCATATCAAAAGAATCCCAAGAAGCAGTATCCTTAAAAATATGGTCCTAAACCAAACAAGGGCCCTAAGAAATTTTAGTCGCAAACTGAAAAATCAAATCGCCAAAATAATAAGGGAAATCAAAACAAAGGGAAGAAGACAGATAGACATTGCAACTTTTGCAATCGGGATGGCCATATAGAGTCCAAATGTTTTAAGAAGATGGAAGCCTTAGAAGCAACAATGAAGAAGCACAACATCAATTTGGAGACTCTTCACCTTCCTCTTTAGGCATGGCACTTTCTTCTTGTGGTTGTCAAGCATCAAGATCTGGTTATGCATTAAATGTATCTTCTTCTTCTCCTTCGCATGAGTGGCTCATTGATTATGGAGCTTCTTACCACATGGCTAAAAATAAATCCATGTTTATTTCTTTAAATGATTGTAACACCAAAAATATTTATGTTGGTGATGATAGATCTCTTAGTGTTGTAGGATCTGGAACCATTCATTTAGATAATGGTCAGTTTAATGATGTACTGTGTTCCTACCTTGTCATGCAACCTTCTATCTGTTTATCAGTTAACTCATTCAGGTGAAGGGAAAATAGTATAATTTTCACCTCATTATGTTGTAATCAAGGACCTCAAAGATCCTAAACATATTTTAGCTACTGGCATTGCTGATGATTCCACAAGGTTGTATAATTTTGAAAACTTTGGGTCATCCTCTCTTCCCTCCATTTTTTTTGCTCATAATGATGATGTGAGAAAATTTTGGCATGAGTGATTTGGTCACTTAAACTATTTCTCTCTTCAAACTCTATGTAAGAAAAATATGGTGACGGGTCTTCCTATGGTATCTTGCTGAGATGGTGTTTGCTCCAGATGTGTACTCAGAAAACATCATCGAAATAGTTTTGACAAACATGCCTATTGGCATGCTTCAGCCCCTTTGTAGCTTATGCACAGTGATTTATGTGGTCCACTTCCTATTGTTTCTTTCTATGGTTGCAAGTACTTTTTAAATTTCATTGATGAATTTTCCAGATGCACTTGGGTATATTTCTTAAAACTCAAGAGTGAAGTTTTTAACATGTTCTTAGCCTTTAAGGCCTTTGTTGAGAAAAAATCTAGACATCAAATTCCTAAGTTAAGATCAAAAAATGGTGGAGAATATGTTAACAACAAATTTATCAACTTCTACATTGAGCATGGCATTCAATTGCAACATATTGTTCCATATACTCCACAACAAAATGGTGTAGCTGAAAGGAAGAATCACACCTTCAAATAAATGGCTAATTGTATGCTTCAATCTAAGGGACTTGGTCTCAATTTTTGGGCAAAAGCCATTAATTGTGCAAATAACATTGTAAATCTCACTCCTAATAAGGTTTTAAGGAATATAACTCCAGAAGAAGGTTGGAGCTCAATCAAACCCGATGTAAGTCACTTTCGTGTTTTTGGAAGTGATGCTTGGGCCCATATTCCAGATGTGAAACATAAAGCCTTAGAACCTAAGAGTGAAAAATGTATTTTTGTTGGATATTCTGAAGATGTCAAAGGATATAGACTTCTTCAACCAAAATCCAAAATTATAATCATTAGAAGAGATGTAAAATTTGATGAAAACGTAGGTTTTAAATCGCGAACACAATTATCTAAGGCACTACCTAATCTGTTAAATGAGAAATAAACAATAGCTAGAGCATAAACATAAACAAGATAAACACAGTATATTTTCCCGTATCCCAAATCGGGACGACCAGCTTGATTTTTCATTATATTTTTTTTAGTGTTACAACACATATATATACATGCTGAAGCATACATGAACCCTAATCCACTAACCCTGGATTAGAACATAACCGTAGTTCCCTTGACCGGATCTACAAAAATACCAGGGGTCAAAAACCATCGTACCCCAAAACCATGTGAAAAACCATGCATAAAACCATGGCGCGGACTACCCATCGGAAATTAAGAACCAAAAATTTTCGCCGGGGCGCTGCCCCGGACCCCTTCGCTCAGTGCAAAGGGGAGGCTATCGCCCCCCCTCTTACCCCCCCGTGCATGCTTAGTTGTGGAAAGAATATAACGCATACCCAACATTCTCCCACTTGTTGTTTTCTTTTCGCAGGGGGCCACAGGAGAGCTTAGTCATTGGCCCAATTATTCAACACCCATTGTTTCTCTACACCAAGAGAAATTCTGAGTGCTCACAGACTTCGTCAATGCATCTACAACATTCTTCAAAGTGTCCACCTTTACTAGCATTAACACTCCTTTAGCCTCAACCATATCTCTAACAAAGTGATATTGAAATATCACGTTTTTTTGAATGATAAGTAGGGTTCTTAGCCAAGAAAATTGCACTTTGGTTATCACAGTCTATCCTTATAGCTTGCTGTACCAACCCCATACTTGAACACAATCTCTGAAACCAAATTGCTTCCTTGCTTGCATGAGTGGTTGCTATGTATTCTGCCTCTGTAGTTGAAAGAGCCACTATAGACTGTCTTTTATTCATCCAACTGACTGCGCCTCCAAATAGGCTAAACACATACCCACATGGAAATATTCTTTGGTCTAGATCTTCGGCCCAGTCTGCATCAAAAAAACCACGAATGTCCAACATTCTTTCCAATCCTGGTCTTCCTTGGTAGCACAAGCCATAATCACTAGTGCCACGTAAATATCTGAAAACCTGCTTCACTACTGTCCAATGCTCCTTTCCTGGGTTTGACATAAAATTGCTCAATACTCCCACTGAATGTGCAATGTCTGGTCTAGTACATACCATTGCATACATTAGGCTACCCACTCCACTTGCATATGGAACACGGGACATATACTCCTCTTCTTCTTGTGTCTTGGGACACTGTTCAGCAGACAACTTTACACCTACAGGAATAGGAACATTCATCGGTTTACTATCCTGCATATTGAACCTCTGTAATATAGTTTCGAGATAATTCCTCTGGTTTAACTAGAGTGTCCTCTTTGACCGATCTCTCTTAATTTCCATGCCCAAAATATAGTTTGCAGCACCAAGATCATTCATGTCGAATTTGGAGAACATTTGGGTCTTCAAATCTTGGATAATTTCTTTGTCATTTCCAACCAACAACATATCATCCACATACAAGACCAAATAAATAACACGGTCACCAATTAATTTAAAATAAACACAGTGATCCTCCTTGCTTCTGGTGAAGCCAAGTCCCTGTATATAGGTATCAAATTTCTGATACCACATCCTTGGTGACTATTTTAACCCATACAGAGAATTATTCAGCCTACATACTAGTTCTTTCTTACCTTTCACCATAAAGCCTCCAGGTTGCTTCATGTAGATCTCCTCTTCTAGATCCCCATGAAGAAAAGCTATCTTCACATCCATCTGTTCTATCTCAAAATCAAATGTAGCAACAACAAATAAACGTAATATAATAGAAGTAAATTTTGCGATAGGAGAAAAAATATCACCAAAATCAATTCCTGGCACCTGGGAATAACCTTTTTCTACCAACTGAGCTTTGTATTTCTCCACCTTGCCTTATACATTCATCTTATTTTAAAACACCCATTTGCTCCTGATGGGCTTCCTTCCAGCCGTCAACTCCACCAGATCCCATGCCTCATTTTTATGCAAGGATGCCATTTCATCAACCATGGACTCCTTCCAGAGTTTTCCATCCTCTGAATCTACTGCCTCCCTGACAGTTCTGGGATCATCACCAGTTATAGTTAAGGAAAGACCTGAACAAAAAGCAGATGGATTATACCTTTCTTGTTTCCTTCTTTCCTGAGCTAATCTTCTCACAGCTGGAGTTTGTGGCTCTTCCTCTTCTAAGTCTTCTTCTGTTGTAGAGTCTGATTCATCCTCCTTTAGCTCAAACTCTATCTTCTCAGGTTCCTTTGGTATGAGTTCATGTTTAACAACATCTTTCACCTCTCTAAACACCACATCTCGGCTGTACACAACCTTCCTTGTTTCTGGGTTCCAAAGCTTGTAACCCTTTAAACCATCCTTATACCCAATAAAGATGCACCTTTCAGATTTATTATCCAACTTGGTCCTTTTCTCCTTTGGAACATGTGCATATGCATCACATCCAAATACCCTTAGATGTGAAAGAGAGGGTTTCTTACCAGTCCATACCTCATGTGGAGTCTTATCCTCCAACGCTGATGAAGGTGATCTGTTAACTAAGTAACATGCAGTCTCCACTGCCTCTGCCCAAAATTCTTGTCCTAACTCGGTACCACTGAGCATGCTTCTTGCCTTTTCCATCAACGTTCTGTTCATTCTTTCTGCAACTCCATTTTGCTGAGGTGTGTATGGAGTAGTCTTCTGCCGTGCTATACCACACTTCTTATAGAAATCTTCAAATTCCTTCTTGCAGAACTCCCCACCATTATCTGTCCTCAGCGCCTTTATCTTCTTCTCTGTCTGGTTTTCCACCAGAGCCTTAAATTCTTTAAATTTGTCAAAGACTTCAGATTTCTTCCTCAAGAAATATATCCATGTATTCCTTGAGCAGTCATCTATGAATGAAACATAGTACACAGACTTTCCCAGTGATGGAACTGACACAGGCCCAAACACATCACTGTGCACAAGTTTTAATATCTTGTTTTCCCTCTTAGCACCAGAAGGAAAACTCACCCGATTCTGCTTCCCATATACACAATGTTCACAGAAATCGAAATCCAGAGAACAATTAGACATACCTTCTACCATACCATCTCTATGCAGTATCCGAAGGCCCTTCTCTCCAATATGTCCAAGCCTTTGATGCCATAGCATGGTCTTTTCTCCGGAGACAACTAGGCTTTTCGTCCCACTTTCAGGAACCACAGAACTGTTACACCCATCAATAACAGTACTACCTTGTAGCTTGTACAGAGTTCCAGTCCGAACTCCCCGCATTAATACCAGTCTCCCCGAACCATCTTGCATGCATCTTTCTCGAACACTGTTTTTACACCTGCATCATCCATCTTGCTTACAGAAATCAGATTTCTGGCCAATGCAGGAATATGCAGAACACCAGGAAGTGTTCTAATCCTTCCACCTTGCAGCTTCAGCTTGAATTTTCCACGTTCTATGATTATGGCCTTCCTATCATCCCCTAGGAAGACATCACCACCATCATATTTCTCATACTCGCAGAACCACTCCCTATGGGGAGTGAAGTGAAAGGATGCACCTGAGTCAATCAACCATGATTCATGATCTACATGTGTATTTGAAGAAGAAGCCAAATACACATCCCCACCTTCATCCGAGGTGGTTTTTTCCTCTGCAGAAGGAGCATCATCAGATCCCTTTCCTTTCTCAAGAGCTTTAGATCTACAGTCCTTTTTGTAGTGCCCTTCCTTTCCGCATTTCCAGCACACCTTTACAAACTTTCCAGGAGATTTAGATCTCCCTCTAGATTTAGATCTCCCACTCGAAACCTTATTCTTCTTTCTGTTCTAGGACCTTCCTTGTACAGATAACGCATCTCCATTCTGACCCTCCATATTTCTCCATCTCATTTCCTTCGACAGCAAGGCTGAGACAATGTCATCAAAATTCAAGGTAGTTGTATTGCTACCTATTGCAATAAACAGACTGTCCCACGAATCTGGTAGAGAACACAACAAACTGATGCACTTATCTTCATATGAGATTTTAATATCAACAGATGACAACTGACTTACCACAGTATTGAAGGCGTTTAGATGCTTTGTCACTGAGTCTCCATCCTTCATCCTCTGGTTATACAACTTTTTTTGCAGGAACAACTTATTCACCAGAGACTTAGATTGGTACAAAGTCCCAAGTTTTTCCCACAAATTCTTCACCGTAGCTTCCCTAGATACATTCAACAATACTAAATCTGAGACACACAATCGTATTGTGCTCTTTGCCTTCTGATCCAGCTTCTTCCAGTCTTCATCTGACATTTCCGTTGGTTTAGTACCTGGATCTACCGCGATCCACTGATCTTTATCTACTAGCAGATCCTCCATCTTGAGCTTCCACAACTAACTCAAAACTCTGACCATTAAATTTCTCAATCTCTATCTTTCTGCTGCTCACCATCTTCTTTCACCGCAAGAATCGATCCCGCAGATCTCCCACTGAACAGGGTCTACCTCAGGCCTGAGCAAAAACCCCTTAGTAGCAAAGGCGTCCCCTTGAAGCCGAAACAACTCTAATACCAAATGTAGGTTTTAACCCTGAACATAAATTATCTACACACAAATCTTATAACAGAAAATAAACAATAGTGAGAGCATAAAACATAAAACAGATAAACAAAAAGATTTTCCCCTGGATCCCGAATCGGGATGACCATCTTGATTTTTCATTATATTCCTTTTAGTGTTACAACACATATATATACAGGCCAAAGCATACATAAACTCCAATCCATTAACCCTGGATTAGAACATAACCATAGTTCCCTTGACCGGATCTACAAAAATACCAGGGGCTGAAAACCATCGTACCCCAAAACCATGTGCAAAACCATGCACAAAACCATGGGCACGGACTACCCACCGGAAATTAAGGACCAAAAATTTTCGCCAGGGCGCTGCCCCGGACCCTGACAGGGGGAGCTACCGCCCCCCTGTGACCCCCCCATTGCACCTAGTGCAAAGGGGGGGTTATCGCCCCCCCTCTTACCGCCCCGTGTGTGCTTAGTCGTGGAAAGAATATAACACATACCCAACAAAAAATATATTGCCCTACGAGCCTAGTTTGGTGGGTGTGCCACCTTTGGCTTGCGAGCCTGATTCGGCATATGTGCCACCTCTCTCTCTCTCTCTTATATTTTTAATAGCATTCATTCTAGTTCAGATCATGACAGTGAGGATGAAAATCCTCCTCCACCTCGTGAAATTTTTCCTTATACTCCACCGCTTCCAAGATGGGTCCACTCTACTCGGGAAGTAGCAGGTTCTCTTACAGGTGACCCTGCCAATCGACATCGTACACGTTCTCAGTTCGAAAGAGCTTCTTCCTTATTGGCTCAAGTTCCAGAAAAAATTGATCCAGAAACCTTTGAAGAAGCCTTCGGTCATCCAGATTGGGATAAAGCTATGAATGAAGAGTATTGTTCCTTATTGGAAAACAATACTTGGGATCTTCTTCCTCTTCCAAAAGGAAGAAAACTTGTCAGATGCAGATGGGTTTACAAAACCAAGTTTGGACTAGATGGAAAAGTGGATAGACATAAAGCTCGTCTTGTTGCTAAAGGATTTTCACAAGTTGAAGGCATTGACTATACTGAAACCTTCTCCCCTGTTGCCAAAATGAATTCTATCCACCTTGTTCTTTCCCTTGCTGCCTCCCTTAAATGGGAAGTCCATCAGATGGATGTTAAATCTGCCTTCTTACATGGAGATTTGCATGAAGAAATATACATGGAACAACCCCTTGGCTTTATCCAAAAAGACTCCAGCCTTGTTTGTCGCCTTAGGAAGTCTCTCTATGGTCTCAAACAAGCTCCTTGGGCTTGGTATGCCAAAATGGATAGATTCCTCTTAGATAATGGCTTTTCTAGGTGTCATTCTGACAACATTGTCTACACCAAGAAAGTGGGTAATTCCTTCACCATCCTTGTTCTTTATGTTGATGATATTATCCTTACTGGTAGTGATCCAAACCATATAAACCATGTGAAGTCTAGCCTCAAAAGGAAGTTTGAAATGACAGACTTAGGACACTTGCATTATTTCCTTGGTCTTCAAGTCTTGCAATCCAAGGAAGGCATTACCCTCTCTCAGTCTAGGCATGCCTGTGATCTTCTACACCACTTTCACATGGAATACTGTAAGCCTACCCCTTCTCCCTTTTATTCTGGAGATAAGCTTTCAGTCAACTATACTACCCCTAAAGTTGATGCTACCTTATATCGTCAACTTGTTGGTAAACTTTTGTATCTAACCCATACCTGTCCTAACCTTTCCTTTGTCGTTGGTCTTGTTGATCGGTTTATGCACCAAAATCATGAAAGTCATTGGAAAGCAGCTAAAAGAATACTTCGATATATTCAAGGTACAGTTCAATTCGGGATTCATTACAATGCAGGAGCATCTCCATTGTTGATTGGTTTCACTGATTCTGATTGGGTTGGTGACACTGATGATCGAAAGTCTACCGCCGAATATGTATTCACTCTTGGTTCAGGCCTTATTACTTGATATTGTAAGAAACAAAGTTCCATCTCTCTTTCTTCAGCAGAAGAAGAGTATCATGGTGCAGTTAAAGCCAGCAAGGAAGCCATGTGGCTTCGTCAGATGTTGTCTGAATTTGGTCTTCATCATTAGCATCCAAATACACTTTGATGTGATAATCAGAGTGCCATTCAGCTATGTAAAGATCCAGTTCAACATCAGCATATGAAACACATTGAAATCCACATACACTTCATCATAAAGCTCATTCATGGTCGTGTTCTTGAAGTGCAGTACTATCCAACCGATGATCAAGTAGCCGATATCTTTACAAAGGCTCTCACAGAAGCGAATTTTACCAAAATTTGATCCATGATTGGAGTTTAGGAAATTTTTTATTAAGGGGGGATAGGCTCTAATGCCTCCTTCCTTCTCCTATTGTGTCACTTTTGTAAATCCTTCAATCCTATCCCAATTTGTTCTTAAGGGGGGATGTTAGGATATTTCGACAAATAGGAAATAGGCTCCTTTTATGTCACCTTTGTAAATCCTTCAATCCTATCCCAAGTTGTTCTTAAGGGGGGATGTTAGGATATTCCGATACATAGGAAATAGTTAAGAATAACATAGTCTAGTGTAGAGTTAGGTAAAGTGTGTTTCTTTACCATGTACATTTGTAACTTATAATTCGACGATCACGATTTGTAGTGATCTGATGGTTATCTCTCACCTCGGTATTAACGACACTTTATCCATGGCTTAACATCATATTGGTCCATGATCTCTATTTAAAGAGCATGGAGGGTCATTTTTTCAGTAACCGTTTATGAGAGAAACATATGTAAATTTTCTTTTTATATTAATAAGTTTCCTAAAGTGGCCGCGTTGGCTCAGGTCGTGGACTGTTTCCCTCTTTGAGGGTTTTAACCACGTGATTATACTGGTATACTGATTTGTGATCTGTTTGTGAGCGGTGACAGTTGGTTCTTGATCTATGGAACTTACCCTGTAAATTCCTACACTGCAATTATTTTAGGCTTTGATTTCATGGCATTCACTCCATTATATTAGATCAACAGAAGGACACATTGTATGTTTCACATATGTTTCCGATACCTCTTAATTTTGTACGAAACCTGGGTTGATAATTAAATTTGGTAGCTGCAACATTCTTGTTTCAATAACAAGGTTCATCAAATACCATAAACATAAACACAAGACAACAAAAATCCTAAACGAGTTCACCCCTCCTGGGCTACATCTCCTGGTCCAACTTCCAATGTTGCAGCTCTTTCATTATGTGCTAAAATATGTGTTTGCATTGATTTGTATTGCTCAGAATGAAAAAATGATGTCTCGAACGGAACCATAATAGTCAAAAACCCCTAGTTGGGCTCTTTCTGCACTCAATTTGGTCAAAAAAAGACTATGTTATGCTCTAGTGAAATTTTGCTGCTAACTGATCTAGAAAATTCACCCACCTGCAAAGCATCCTACAATTTCCGCCATTTTCAGCACCACTGGGTGATAGATTCACCCCACACTAATGAGTTTCCCATCAGATTGGGTGTAAATTATCTCTTAGCTTAAATTCCCAATGCGCACCCTTGAGCGGCATGATGGGGCCATGTGGCGCAAACCCCACCGTTGGATCCAGATGGTTTTAATTAACGTGCCAATGGTTTAAATCTAATTGAATCATGGTTTTATTATTGAACTATGGTGGAGTTTTGATACTGCACACCATAACCTAAATTCCAATCGTGACTTTGTTACTGTGGTAGGGGTTCCAGAACCACCGAGGTTCCAACTTCATATTTGAACTGTGGTTGGTTGTATATATCATGGCTTGGGGCCGGGGTTAGGCCCTAGCTCTCGACACCTGGCCTATGACCAGGTGGGTCTAGGATGAATAGTGACTAGGGTCTAACCCTGAATCTGTCCCCCAAACTATGAACCATGAAACTTTAAATGAACTTTGGTACCATATATATTAAGTCACACCCATGGAATGATGGTAAGGATCTTGCTGCCACTCTGCAGGTTCACAGTTTGAATCACCAGGAGGCTTGTTCGACCATTAACTAAATTTTGTTACACAGTCAAGAGGCCACATGGTAGCCAACCATTGGCCCATGTGGCCCTATACCATTGGACCAACTAAAAAATTAACCAACCAATAATAACTCATTAAAATTCGACCAATCAAAGGAGGAAACTTGGTGAGAAATTATTTGCTAATGAAAACATAATCAATGTCTCTAGTCACCCTGCCTAGTCAGTGTACCTGACTAACCTGCAAATTTTTTAGTTGTTTATGAAAAATTTCAGAACATGATATTGGGAGCATGAGATATCAGTTTTGAGGGATTAGATTTTTATTCAATTAAGGGTGATGAGATCTTCATTTTGGCACCAATTTCAAGCACTTTTGAGCACAATGAATTTTAAGCACTTTACTGATCCACTTGATTATTTGACCAACCTAATCAAAATACCAAACAGGTTGATTTTGATATTAATTCAATCAAAGGAAAGGAGAAAAATGTTTGAAAATATCTTAGTAGAAGGGTGTAGGTGAATCACATTGCAACAATGAGTTCTTAAGGGAAAAACTTGCAGGAGAAAATCTTGCTAGTAGGATAATGTGATGACAGGTATCGAAAGTTGAGGAAGAGGTTACAAGAAGAGGGTGAAGATGATAGGGATGTGGACTATCATCTCATATCAAATGGCATGATTATATTCAAGAACACAATCTATGTACTATATGAAAGTGAGCTCAAGAAGCTTATCTTGAGGGAGTTTCATGGCAAGCAATGAGTTAGGTCACCTAGGATATCAGAATACATTGACAACAATTAAGAAATTCTATCATTGGTCGAAATTGAATAAAGAGGTGGTTGAGTTTGTTGTGATATGTTTGGACTATAAGCAGGTAAAATCATAGTGTAAGCATCTACGTGTTCTCTTGTAGCTGATTTTGATTCCAAAGTGGAAATGGGAGGTGATTTCCATGGAGTTCATTATAGGTTTTCCAAGGACATAGAGACAACATGATTCCATCATGGTTGTGTTTGATAGTATAAGTAATTGAGGTACCTCAAATTTTCATCAGGGAGATAGTGAGATTTCATGGTGTTCCCAAGAATATTTTAGCTGATAGAGATGCCATGTTCACTTCCAAGTTTTGGAAGGATTTTTTTACAGGTTTGGGGATAGAGTTAGCTTTTAGTACAACTTATCATCCACAGATAGGTGGATAGGTAAACAGGATTAATAGGATGCTTGAGGACATGTTGAGGATGTATGTCATGCATCAACATAGGAAGTGGGAAGATTATCTTCCACTCGTAAAGTTTGCATTTAATAATGGGTATTAGGAGTCCTTGAAGATGAGTCCATTTGAGGCAATTTATGGGAGAAGTTATAATACTTTTATCGACTATACTGATCCAATGAATAGGGTACTGATTGGATGAGATATGATCGCAGAGATGGAATAATAAATGTAGGTTGTTAAAAGGAATTTGAAGGAAACACAAGACTAGAAGAAGAGTTATGCATATCAACATAGGGTATTTAAGGAGTTTCAGGTTGGGTAACATGTGTACTTGTACATGAAGGTTAAGAGGAGATACTTGAGGATTGGGTCATGCGTGAATCTGGCACCTCAGTATTGTAGGCCTTTTGAGATCCTTGAGAGGATTGGACCAGTGGCCTACATACTAGTATTTCCTTTGATAATGAAAATCCATGATGTTTTCCATGTTTCATTTCTTAAGAAGTATGTTGAGGATGTTAATCATGTGATTGATGGGTTTGTATTGCAAGTGGAACCAGAGGGAGAATTCTAGCCAGAACCTCAATGCATATTGCAATGGAAACAAATCATGCTTTGGAACATAGCAATAGAGTAGGTTAAAGTGTAGTGGAAGCACTTTGGGCCTGATGAAGCTACATGGCAGATGGTTGATATGATGTAGACTTTATATCCTTCATTATTTTTTGGTTCAAGAAAATGATTTTTTGATATATGTATGTGTATATGGATGTTATTGTAAATATTGCAATGAGTAGTGTTACAAATATCCAATAAGCGGTTTGATTGTCATGTTTTTCATGTTGGTCATGGTTTACAGTAGTTGTGATTGTAGATACTGCATCAAGTTATGTTATAAAGCTCCATGGGAAATATGTTTATTTGTTTTTTGGTTTTTTTGGTGGCGTTTTGGTCATAGGTATCATAAAACAGCAAGGACGATTTTCCCCTAAGGGTGATGGGAATAGCCCCTAGTTTATTTTGTATGTAAATAAAATAAGACCAAGGTTATGTGACACATATTCCAGGCTAAATTTTGGGAAAAATATAGTGATGGGTATCACTTGTGATTAATTAATGGCTATGGAAATTAGAAAAAGGAATTGAAAAAGGACAAATGACAATAATTGACATTTTATTTATGAAATAAAGAAAAATAGGAGAAAAGGAAGGTGAATAGACACATATTTGCATGCTAAGGAAATTAGAGGAAAAATGGAGGAAAATCGGGAGAAAATTGAAGCCTATATAATAAAAATGCTTTTAAGGATCAATTTAGAAGTTTTTTTAGTTTTGTTTTGGATCTCTCATTTCATTCTCTTGTTCTCTCATACTCTTGCACACTTAGAGAATTCTTGTAGCACTTGAGCATTCACTCAGATTGGAGAAAGAAGGAAAAGGAAATATGGAAAGAAAAAGGAGACAATTGGATAAACAACTACAGCTGGATTTCTTTGTAGGTAAAATGTTGCATGTGTGATTTATTTTCTATTTTATCAATGCATGACATATGCATGTTATTTTCTGGTTATGTGCTATCATTGGCAGGGATATTTTCTTGAATTGAAAGTGGTTTTAGCCTTGCCTTGCCATTTCCTAGATAACCATGGTGTTGTGGGTTTTTCCACTTGATTTTTTTAATGATTGGTGCTCATTTTCCTTATGGTTGTGGGCTGGAACAAATGACTTAGAAGCCCAGTAACAGCTTGGGTTGAGTTACTAGTCCTGGAGACTAGGTTGGGTCAAACGCTTTTGAGCCCTTGGTTGGTTAAATTAATAGTCCCTAGATCCATGTTGAAAAAGTGCTCTGGAGCCCTAGAAGGTTGTGGGTTGTGTTACTAGTTCCTAGAGCCCTGAAAAACTTGGGTTGAGACCGATCTGGTTAGTGTTAGTGATTTTCATACCATAGAGGTGGAATCACTATGGTTGAGGGTTAAGGTGGTTTGTCCTATGGAATCCATGGTTGGTTTTGTCTTGGCTTATTACATGATCCCACATTCATGCTTGGAATATGGCACGGGGGTGATTGGATGAAAGAGAGATTTGGTTCAGCCCAATCTATGGTGGGTGTTACGTGGAATGTAATATTCCAAATTAGGAAAAACATGAATATATCACATAAAAATGGAAAATGAAGTAAAATATCAATACATAAATAGGAGATTATCATAGAGCCATTTTATTTTACATTATAGCAGAGAAACGAGGACAAGATATCAAGGAAAAAGATACTCAAGCTAGGAAAAACAAGCCTCAATGACCTAATACATGAAATATGTAATGCTGTTGCTACATAAAAAGCTGAAGGACATGTGATTATGCAGTATTATGGAGAATAACTATAGAGTAAAAATGAAAACACAAAGAACTACTAATATAATTCTTAGAAAATGTCGGGATCAGAGATCTAGGCTTTCTAGCACCAATCCAAGACAACCCAAAAGAGGTTTCCAGAAATACACAATATGAAAAGTGTAGCCTTAGGGTTGAATAACACACTACAAATAGATAAATGCTGGGAGGTGACTCATATGATGCAAAAATGGCCGATACTCCTCCCAATCGATCCTCCGGATGAAGGGCTACTCTCCTCACTCTAAAATAAGCTCAAGAACTTGGGTACTTGACCCTCAACTGCAACTTCCATACAAAATAATGCAATTCTTGAAGGAGACTATGTTGCTAATGATGAATGAAGCTTGGCCTAATGTTGCATGGTGGAATGAAGCTCAAAGGAACCTCTCCTAAGTGGGCACTCAAAGTCCCTCAAGGATGAGGGTCGGATTTCTGCTCGAAAACAACCTTGTGCTAAACATCACAGCAGACTCTGCTAATCAACTGAAGTGTGTAGAATGTCATAAAAGACCAAACATAAAAAATAATCAGAATTCCCTCTATGGCTACCACCCCATTCATTATATTCTTGGTGAGCTTCCTCACCCTTTGTCCCACTCGTTAAAGATGCTAATCTCATGGAGACTCCTTCGCACTAAGACTGCATTTTCCTCCAATAACTCTCCACTACCTCCATAACAACGCTGTTGATATGGTCAATCTTGAACCCATCCACAATATTTAGCCCCCATTCACACCTAAGTGTGATTTATTCAATGGATACAATTATCCACATTCAAATTAGAAGTGGTTTTATTCCTACTAAAGAGATTTATGGGTCTCTCTACCCTCTTATTCACCTATCTAATCGACAAAAGAAAAAAATTAATATTCCAAATAGCTGGAAGCTAATTAGGAATATTACAGTCCTCCCCTCCCAAATGTTGCTTGTCCTCAAGAAACTGCAAAGATGAATGCCGTAAAATATCCCCTCCTTCCCCCGTGGCATCCTCATCTGATAAAATCCTCCACTGAATCAGATTTTCTCCAATCAACCTGCTCCTTAGTTGCCTCTCCCAAGTGTCCAAGTTAGCCTTTGGTGATGAAACCAAATGGCACACATCATAAAGAAGTGATAGATCCATGGTGGAAACTACATGCTTTCTAATGCTCCCATTGAGGCATGGGACATGAAAAATGTTGGAGATCTTGCTCCCAATGAGGAGCTCCAACCCATATTCTACTCCTCCAACAAGATGGATCACTCCATGTGGCCCATAGAAAAGTTTCTCAATCTCCTTCTTCTGCAATATAAATGGTCTATGTGGCTGAAAATGGAGATATACCAAAGTTTCCACCTCACAATGTCTCTCTTCCCATCCATGATCTATGTAGAACTCCTATAGATCTTGGGCTCTAGCAATGTTTTAATTAAGAGACCGGAATACATACTGACTCTCTCGGATCCAATCTTTGGTTCTAAGAACCTTGCTTGCCCCAGCCATTCTAAAAACAATGACTAAAACATCATCAAAATATGGAATAAAAAATATATATGCACTGGTGGCCATATAAAATGTTGGATGGTGACAATAGTTCCCCAAGTCGGACCAACACAGTTTAGGTTCTTGCTGCCCCAGAACACATTGAAGTAAGTAGCTTCCAAGCCACTTGATTTCTGCCTCTATTTTCTCATCTTCCAGGGGGTAGTAACTAATGTTCAGTGTCAACTGAGTATGCCCCAAACACGATAACACCTGCCCAGAGCCCTATAGGAAGTAGCCATCCCCATCACTGATTGTGGCCCCAAGAAGATCATGAAGTCCAAAGAGAGGCTTTCCCTCTTGTGGAGAAATGCACTATAAATGAATGCAAATTCTTTTTTAGTTGATCAAATATTACAAAGACATAACCCTTACCATGTACTATTGGCAAGATGTTGATGAGGTCCATAGATGAGCTCTCCCATCTCTCTACTGGAAAAGTAAGTGGTTGTAACAACCTTGCAGGATGGTTGTTTTCCTCCTCATTCTTCAGTAAAACTGGAAATTTGTTGATATGCCAGAGCACATCCTCCTTGAGACCCTCCCATGAGAATCTCCCCCAAATGGCCTGATATGTCTTGGTGAAATCTTGGTGACCGGGAAGGAGTGAATCATGTGTTGCATGTAGAACCTTCTCCTTGAGCTTATAATATCTATTCAAGAAGATCCGATCCTGGTAATAAATGACTCCATCCATCACTCTATACCTCTCATCAATCACCTGCCCATCAAACACTTCACATGTGAAGTGGTTCTTGGAATACTCCACCAATAGTTTGTACTCCCAATTTGGATCCATACTCAACAATAACAACATTGCTGGCCTTTTTGATAAGGCACCTTTCACCTCACTGCTCCCCTCTTTGATATGCTCAATGCAAAATCCACATGCCAGAATACTGCCACCCCACCTTTGTTGCCCTCCTTGCAGCTATTTTTTCTCAAGAGAATATTGAAGCTTATGGTGGTCAATCTTCGCTTGGAAGCTATTTCTCCTCCAAAATTTCCTGAGTTCAGAAAATGAATGTATGATTGCCAACAAACCCTTACAATATATGGAAGGATCCTTCCTATATGGAAGCATCTCCTGACTCTCAAAGGCTATGGAGTAGTCCCTATGCACCAGAATTGTGCCATCACCCACTCCTAAAAGATCACCTCTCAACGCAAGAAGCTTGGTGAGAGTTGGTGATAAAAACACCAAAAACACATCCATCTCTTCCTTAAGTCCACCAAAGGCCCTTTGCGTTGTGATAGAATCACCCAAGGCTCCCTTCTTAGCCAGATCTATGAATGGTGCAACTTGTTGTGAGAACTCTTTAACCAACTCCCAGTCCGAGGGCCTTCCTAGTGGAATGCCTCCAAATAATATAACATTATGGTTCAGAGTAAACTGCATATCTAACTGGACTAATGTGTCCTTGCTCCCACTATGAAAATGAAGCTCCATCTTATGTGCAGATGCTTCCTTAGGTGGATAAGTGTGCATTCCAATGATCATATGATGCTTACCACTCTTCTTATCCACCCATTCCATCTGCAAAGTCTCCCAATCTGTGGTGACCTCCCCCAATGTAATCAACCACTAGACATCCAATATCACATTGGTGTCAGTAATGTCAACCAAAAATAAGTGATCAATCAAAGTGTATGTCCCCAAGGTTATAGACAATGCCATAACATACTTCATACACTGCATGGTTCTAGCTCCTGGAACCAAAAATGAGAATCCTTCAAAATCATCAGTGGGTATTGTTCTCCTATGTACTAATTGAGCATCAATAAAATTTTTTGTAGCCCCACTGTCAATCAACACTGATGCCCGCTTCCCTTGAATGGTACCTCAAACTCTCAAAGTTAGATACCTGGGTACTTCGCGCAAGGATGCAATGACCCCTCCAATTGGAGAAAATTCCCCATTCCCACCTCCCGGTGGTGGTGGATCCTCCCCTGCTATCACAACAATGTTGTCTCCTTCAGGCTCCTCTTTTTCCTCCTCCTCATTATCAGAGAACACCTCAATATAGTGTGCCTTCCCCGCAGCACATCGATGACTTGGTTCCACTGGTTCTTGGCATGTGAAGCAAAGATTCCTCCTCCTCAAGTCTCTTTGGACATAATAACTAATAGGACCTTTGTTCTAGTTCTCCTTTGGAGGAAGAACCTTAACATCTTTCCCCTTTGGCTAAAAGGTGGTTTTTTTCTAAAATGGAGCTCTTGCCCTTGGAAAAGCATCTTGTAGATCTGTAGCCATCTCAATAGCATCTTGGAGTGTAGTTGGTTTAGTGGATTTCACCAACCCATGCAAAGGATCTGCTAGCCCATCAATGAAAATATAAAATCTCCTAGCTGCAGCTAAATCTAGTACCATGACAGAAAGTTTTAGAAATTTAGAGATATAGGTCTCTAGATTACCTATCTGCTTGAGCTTGGCTAGCTCAAAAAAAGGTGCTTCTGGGTCTCTTCGATCAAATATTTCTACTAACCTCTGGGTGAACTCTGAATATGCAATTACATTGCCATGCCCCAATGTAGAAAGACCATGAAACCACCAATCATGTGCTTCACATTCAAGGTGTAGCACTGCTATTTTAATGGCTTCAATATCTGATACTTGGTTCAACTGAAAATAGATGTCTAGTTTCTCCATCCAAGACTTGGATGTGCGCTTGGATGACCCATCAAGAGCAAGCAGAAAAAATCTACCTATAGTATGTTGCAGATAATTTTTCTGCATGTACCCTCCACTCCTATTATTATTCCAGGGTCTCCTATTGTTTTTGATCTGAAAATACTCCTAAAAGTTCATATTATCTTTGAATATATGAGATTGAGAATCATACTCTAGAAAATAATCTTCAATAGTCTCTTGTTCTTGGAGTCCTCCACCTCCATTTCTTACTTCTAGGAATGTAGACATAGTGGAGCGTTGGGAAATTTGCTGCATTACTGGTTGCTCACCCCAGTGATTGAAGTGCTAGAGCTCTCTCCATGTAGAAACCTTCTTAGTGTCTCTTTATGTATCTCCATCCCGATCTCCTTGATTTCTCTGGAAATATCCTGCATAGTTTAGAGAAGAAGCTTTGGAAACCCCTTTTCATCCATTTCTCCCCATATTGGAGTCTCGCCTTTGTATTCTTCGTTTATTTTATAATAAATCCTTCTTATTCTATTGATGTATCACTTCTCCCTTTCTATGAGAGGCTCTTCTTCTTCTGATGACATAGATGGGATGTCTCATAGGCTGAGCCAATATTATGCTCTGATGCCATTGTAATATTCCAAATTAGGAAAAACATGAATATAACAGATAAAAATAGAAAATGTAGTAAAATATCAATACATCAATAGGATAAGATCATAGAGCCATTTTATTTCATATTATAGCAGAGAAATGAGTACAATATTTCAAGGAAAAATAAACTCAAGCTAGGAAAAACAAGCCTCAATGAACTAGTACTTGAAATATGAAATGTTGCTGCTACATAAAAAGCTAGGGGACATATGACTGCATAGTCCTATGGAGAATAAATGCAGGGTAAAACTTAAAACAAAAATAGCTGCTGATATAAAGCTTAGAAAATGTCAGGAACATAGATCTAGGCTTTCTAGCACCAATCCAAGATAACCCAGAAGGGGTCTCCGGAAATACATAATATGAGAAGTGCAACCCTAGGCTGAATAACACACTGCAACTAGATAAATTTTGGGAGGTGATTGACATGATGTAAAAATGGCTGATACTCCTCCCAATGGATCCTCTAGATGAAGGGTTTTTCCCCTCACTAAAAAAAATCTCAATAACTTAGGTAATTGACCCTCCACTGCAACTGCCCTGCAAAATAGCGCAATTCCTGAAGGAGACTACACTGCTGATGATGGCCAAAGTTTTTATTGATGCTAAATGGTGGAATGAAGCTCAAATGAACCTCTCCTGAGTGGGCACTCGAAGCCCCCAGAGGATGAGGGTGGGATTTCCTCTAGGAAACCCCCTTGTAATAAAAAAACACAACGGACTCTGCTAAACAGCTGAAGCATGAAGAAAGTCATAAAATACCAAACATAAAAAATAATCATAATGCCCTCTATGGCTACCATCCCCTTCCTTATATTATTGGTTAGCTTCCTCGCCCTTGGTCCCACTCATTAAAGATGCTACTCTCACGTAGACTCCTTCCCACTAAGACTGCTTTGTCCTCCAATAACTCTCCACTACCTCCATAACAATGATGTTGATTTGGTCAACCTTGACCCCATCCACATGATTTAGCCTCCATTCCCACCTAAGAGTGATTTATTCAACTAATAAAATGATCCACATTCACATTAGAAGTGGTTTTATTCCTACTAAAGATATTTATGGGTCTCTCTACCCTCTTATTCACCTATCTAATGGACAAAAGAAAACATTAATATTCCAACTAGCTGGAAGCTAATTAGGAATATTATATGGAAGTCCTTGACTTGGTTGGTATTTTCATATATTAATAAGAGATACTCTTATAATATGATTCATGTATACTTGTAGTGATTATGTTTTCGATATTATGGCTAAGTTGCCATGGTTTCTATGTTTGATATTTGTTGGTTATTTATTGATTACATGATGTATGATATCTATGGCTCATGTCATGATTTATTTAGTTACCGAATGATTGGTTAATATATTGACTATTAAGTTTTGTTACAGGTATGTGGAGAGGGTATAGATCCTTCCTGGAAATCCTCTGATGAATCTAAAACTATTATGATCAGATATGCATTCACGACTTGTAGCTTACATGTTTTCCATGTGTTTGATGAAATGCCTAGTGTGTTCTAGGAAGTTTAGGTTAAGTTCTGCCTTCATGTTTGAATGTTTGAATTTTTTGTTATGAGAAATATGATTCTAGAAAGTTACAAGAATTTATGGGAAGTGGTCTGGAGACTAGCCTAGAAAAGTGGCTTAGATCCCGGGACTGTAGGCAGAAAACTAGAGATATGGGGTCATAATCGCATGGAGAAAGGCTTGCGAGTGTTGGTGGAGCTCACAACCGCTTGTAGGAACTATCATGGGTGTGGTTATGAGTCTTATTTAATGAAGCAAGGATATATCTTAAGGATTAACCACTTGGGGTGTTTCTTAAGCTCCTGGGTGATCTGTAGTCCCTATAGGATGTCAGTTTCTATTCATTTTGTAGGATCCAATTCCTTAACTGGAACTAGGAGGTGGGGTGAAGTCAGGTCATAGTGACACTTGTCTCATTTTTACACTAATGGGATTGTGAATTTGGGTGGGAACGGTGGTTACAACATGCTTGTTTAGATATGCAAGAGAAACTAAAGTGGAAGCTTCCATAGTAGTCCATAGTATGCTAAGTTTATTTTTCATCGAGTCAATTGTTCTATGAGGTTGGAAAAATATAAATAAAGTGTCCTTGGATGAATGGAGTAATTACTTGTATGTTGGAAAAATATCCTTAGAATTTCTTCTTGGGAATCAAGTTGGTATCAAAGCCACAATTTGTCAAATGTATTCATACTTCTATAATCAAGTAAGCACACTATTACTGTTATGAAATATTTCAATCTCTTTTCATTTGTATAATTTCAAAGGAATTTCTATGTGATTAAATGACTAGAAGAATAGTAGAGTTTATTTTTGGATGTGAGGCAATATTGTTTTGGTCTATTTATACCAAAGTTAGGCACTGGTAACACTTTGAGGCAATTTCCTATTTAGTGTTTTGACTATGCTATAAATTTATTAAAATATCGCCAATATGAATTCTTATTTTGATCAAATAAATTATGTAGAAATTACTTAAAATGGTTCTAACGTGACATTAGTTTAAAAAAAAAAACATTCTAGTCTATCTACAACTTCTTCAAACAAGAGTCCAATATGTATAGATGAAAAATTTCCACAAGAGCATTGGGAACTATCACCCATTAATCCAAGCTAAGTCTATAAGGTGAATTGGTGGGATTATATTTCTCATTCCTTCATTAAGAAACATTTAGTAGACATTCCTTTTTCTCCCTCAGGATCCAGTTAATATAAGCCCCCTAGATATTGATATCATAGATTAGGCCAAGAAATAGGGCTTCTTGTATATGAATTGTAACCACCCCTCCATCATTTACCCAATTTCACCAGCATACCAGGGTAAACATAAGACGAAGAATTAATATGACATGATCTGACCTCCAAGCTCTAGTTAAGTAAGTGGGGCCTACAACTAACCACAAATTGAAAAATCACAAAATCCCTCAGGGATACAAGACACTAAGGGGCCAAATAACCACCCCAAGTGACCAAAACCTAAAATGGGATATTTTTCACTGACCTAAACTCCCAACTACATGCATGAAAAGGCCTAGGTGCAGTTATAGGCCTCCAACTTCATGCACAACACTGCCTGAGTGCGGTTGTGACACAACTTTCCAAGTTCAGAGGGTGCGGTCCCAAGATCTGAGCCACAATTATAGGTCAGCCTCCAGACCACTACCCAAAATTTCCTGAGACTTTCCATAATCATAAACGGCATAATTATAATACTATTCATACAAAAATTTAATCATAAATTGGCCAAACCATGACAGTCATTTCATCAAAAATATGGTGAACATGTAAGCTACAAGTCATGAATGCACATCTGGTCATAGGAGTATGAAATTATATGAGAATCACCAAGAAGGTCTAATTCCCTCTGATAATAGTTGCAATAACATTTTCTATTCCATGCATTCATAAACCATTCATACATTCATCAAAACATGTCAAGAGACATAAGTAATATACATCACATAAACAACATATAACCAACAAATAACCAACATAGAAACCATGGAAACTAAGCCATAACATCACAAACATAATCAATAAAAATGATCATAGATCACAATAGGGAAATGTATCATATTAACATATGAAAATACCAACTAAGTCAGGTACTTCCATGTATCACCCGACCATAGATTGGGCTAAACCAAATCTCTCCTTAAGCCAATCACCCCCACACCATATTCCAAGCATGAATGTGGAATCTCATGGAATAAACCAAAAAAACCCAAATGAGGGATTCTTGACCCGGATTGGATCATTGTATATTTTTTCATACATCTTGATACATTGAAAGTGGAAGAAGTGGAGGAATCAACTCACAAGATTGTTTTTAATGGCGGGACCCAATTTGGCGAAACAGGGTCTGAAACCTTTCAGGAGAATTTTGAGGCATCTAAAAATGTTTTTGTGGGTAGAATTTATTCCATGTTAGCACCACACTAATTCATCCTATTCTACACAAATATATTTCCAACGGTCCAAGAAGCACGCCAATCAGAGTCTCTATGAAAAATTTATGCCACACATAAGTTGACATTCCTGTTTTCACACCTATAGTTCGGAAGGATGTTGCGAAAACCCCCGTTATTCATGGATTATGGGATAGCCATATGATTATGATTTAAAATACTATAGAAGAGTATATATTGTAACTCTAGTTAAGAGTTAATGTAGTCAAACTTAACCACTAGTAGGTTATTGGGCTATGTTATAACCGGGCCACTAGGAGGAAGAGGCATTCCATTCTTTCGAGAAAATTTTGTTTCATTTATGAGAAAAGATAGCCAAGGGAGATAGGAGGTATAAAAAAATAGAGAATTTGTGCACTATAGCAGCCCACAGGCCACAAGCATTAATTATTTATACCCGTAGTCATATTTCTAGACAGAGAAAGAGAGCGAAGTGGCCTTACCTTCTAGCTAGGTTTTCTCCTGAAAGGGTTTCCCAAAGAGAATATATTGTGTCTTATGTCTGCATGTGAGCTTATTTCATCATTATATAATTTTCTACATAATTTAAATTCACATACATGCAATAATTACAGTTAAATCTACAAATCAAGAATTTTAATAAAACTACAATAGTGTAAAATTTCATTATTTTAACATGTTATTATTAGAATCATATGCTGTGATGAACTATCCAGTGGAATATACACGATAGTTTATGGATCACCTCCAGAGACCAAACAACCTCAAACCTTAAGCACAGTGATTCCACCTCCATGGTCAGATATCACTAAGCACCAACCAGATCAACCTTTACTCAAGCTGTCTAGGGCCCCAAGAACTAGTAACTCAACCCATAACTTTCCAGGGCTCCAGAGTATTTGTTGTCCTTGGCTCCACGGATTAGTAACTAAACCCGCCAAGGGCTCTAGAGAGTTTTTCCAAACCTAAGCTCTAGGAATAGTAACTCAACTCAAGTTGTTTCGAGGATTCCAAAGAATTTGTTCCAAACCATAGACATAAGGAATAATGAGCACCAATCATAAAACGATCAAGTGGAAAATCCCACAACAACATGCCTATCCAGGAAATGGAAAGGTAAGGATAAAATCATTGTCAATCCAGGAAATCCTCCATGCCAATGACAACACATAACCAATGAATCACATGAACATACCGTGCATCCATAAATCAACAAAGAAATCACACATGCAACCATTTACCTGCCAAGCAATCTAGCTATAGTTATTGATCCAACTGTTCCCTTGAACTTTCTTGCTTTCCTTTTCCTTATTTATTCAAATCAAAGTGAATACTAGAGTGCTCCAAGCATGCTCCAAGAATGATCTGAGTGTGCAAGAGTATGAGAGAATGAAAGAATGAACTAACAAAAGGCTATGAACTGATCCTCATAATCATTTTTTTTTTAATCATTGATGCCTCTATTTTCTTTATTTTCCTTCATTTTCCCTCTAATTTCCATTTCTTGCAACTATGTGTCTCTTCACCTTCCTTTTCTCCTATTTTTCTTTATTTTCATAATTAAATTCCAATTAATGCCTCTTTTCCTATGCCAATTCCTTTGCCAATTTACTTAGCCACAAATAAACCGAAAGTGACACCCACTAGGATGTTTTACCCACCATTTAACTTGGAATATGTGTCCCATGAACTTGGTATTATATTTTTTACATGAAAAATCAACCAGGGGCTATTACAAACCCCTCCCCCTTGGGCGAACACCATCCTCAATTTTATATGACACCTATGAGTAGAAAAATTCTGAAACAAAACATACTACCTATGGAGCTTTATAACCCATCTCGTTGCAGAATTTATAATGAAAATCGATGAAAACATGACAATCATACCATTTAATAGAGATTTATAACATAAATCATTACGATATTTACAATAACAACCACTTACCACATACATACCAATGCACATTTTATTTAACCATCAAATAATCATACTGTCTATGGAGATTTATAGCCATAGCTCGATATAATATTTACAAAATATACACATACATATGCACATTTTCTCTAACCAAAAAATAAAAGGATACAATGCCCACAATAGTCAACAAGGGAATCCATAGGCTCACACCTCCACCCTCAAAAGTAGTACCAAGATTAAACTCCTTCGCAAGAAATCCAGAATCCACTACAAAAGTCAAACCTACATCTAATGTACAGTGTTGTAATCCTTACACTACTTGTTCTGTCAGTGAACAATTATCGACTCATTCTTTCAAGGCATACTCCCAATGTGCTTCGAATTCCATCTTTCATTGATAATGCCCAAACAATATTCATTCCATGACCTTCCCTTATCTACTACACAGTCCCTCGAGCAATCCAGTCACCCCCTTCCATGTAGTCACACACATTCCAAGTTCTGATGGCATCCCCTTCTCTGCTACACAATCCCTTGGGAAATCAATCCCTTGACAAGGTTTCCTCACATCAGAAGGTCCAAAAACCATGGCATATCCATGCCTCAAAAACATCATACAAATCATAACATGATCATGGAAATCAATGGACACTATTGGGTATCAGTGTCCCACAATGGACCTGCTCCTGAAGTACTTTACCACAATATTGTTCCATGTTCAAATTTCTTTAACTATTGTTGCAAACATTCTTGTAGCTAGTTTAAACCACCCAAGATGGGAATTTTCCATGCTTTCCTATATCAAGCACATTATTTACCTTAGATTCAAAAGGAATTGAAGTAAATTCAAATCATGCCTCATTGGTAGCTTGTCAATAAGGTACAACTGTAATTATGTTTACTTCTAGTCACAACAAGTGAAACTAGTTGTTTGATCAAATGATCGTGTATAAAAATATTACATCCAGTTAGCTCAAAACTCAACCGTCATAAATAAAAATCATATATTACATGTAGACATCATTAATTAGAGTCATAGATCACATGCATAATTAAAACTGAAATAAAATACTGATACTTATCCTTTAAATAATTATTTTCCTCTAGCTTTGTTCTTTATCCTTTCTGTACACACATTGAATTGTTTTCCAAACCCAGTAATCACCTATTTCCTTATATTCTCTTCAATCATGTACACATAATGTACATAAAAAAACATACACCCACACATGATGTACAACACCAACAATACATACACTACACCTAGTGTACAACACGACACATACACCTACACCTGGTGTACATAATAACAAAATTCATACACCTACACCCGGTGTAGAACATAACAAAATACATACACCTACACCCGGTGTACAACAAAAATCATACACCTACACCTTCTGTACAAAAGAACATAATACATACACCTACACTTTGTATACAACATAACACAATACATACACCTACACATGGCATACAACATAATGAACACACATGTAACAATACAATGACTACACAATACACATAACATAGTACCACATGTACACAATACAACATGCATGACATGTACACAATACCACATGCACAACATGTACACAACACCACATGTAAGCAACACCACATGTACAACATGCACACAACACCACTTGCACAATGTGTACACATCACCACATGTACATAACACTGTCTGCATAACATGTACACAACACCACATGCACACAATACCACATATACAACATGTAAAAAATTCCACATACACACAACACCACCTGCACAACATGCACACAACAACACATGTACACATCACCACCCGCACAACATGTACAAAACAACACGTACACAACGCCACCTACACAATGTGTATAGAACACCACCGTCACAATGTATACACAAAACCATATGTACAACATATACACAACACCACATGCCCACAACACCACCTCCACAACATCCGCACAACACCACATGTACACAAAACTGTACGTACAACATGCACACAACACCACATGTACACAACACTACATGCACAACATGCACACAACACCACATGTACAACATTGGCACAACACCACAAGTCTCTACCAAGAAACCTTGTTTATAGTGTCTTTCAACTATCCATGCTTGGCCCGCCATGCGGTAGATCACACTGCTTTCATTCCGTTGATGTATCCCTCATCATAGTCTTTCCATAACATAAACATAGGCATAGTATAATCACATAATATTAATTGATATCCACATGATATTGAACTCATAGGTCTATCAAGGCTTCTCTTCCCACTTGATTCCTCATAAACCAGGAACCTCTTCATGCCATTCACCTACATAAAATAATCATTCCTACACAAGAATGATCCCTGACGACACTGTTAGACAACAACATTGATATACATATATACACATTAGCATAATCATGATCATAACAAAATTACCCGATATCATAAGGTCAATTTTAAGAGAACTCCCTTTGTCTGTGAAACACATGCACAACATTGAGAACAACAGTTCCCAACATAGTCAAGGCATCTAATTCCTCAAATCCATTTACTTTACCTTTCTTGATTACCTTTTTCATGACTTTCCTGCCACTATTCGTTTATCCCAATGGACCCAACCAATCCAATTAGTCGTCATATTATTGATTTCAGCTTCCCTTTACTCATGCACCAGGCCCTTCATCCAAGTATTACATTACCTTTTGGGTTTCATTAATATCTCTCCAAGCTCCATTAAATTTCCTCTTTTCCCAACCAATCCCCAAGGCCCTCAAAACATAAAAGGCAAGAAAAAGAAGAAAACCAAAAAACAATACAACATCACGAGAAAAGTGGCATGGCCATGCACTAGACAGGAAAAAAATTACAAATCAAGTGTAAGAAAATCACAAAGCACCAAAATCACAAGACTCTCAACATACACCATGAATTAATCCCCATGGGTTCCCAAATGTAATATTCCAAATGGGGAAAAATAGGCTCAGTAGGGAATATATTAAGATATTCCACTATGGAATCATAGAAATATGGAATTATATCAATAGTTCTAAACCAGAGATAGACTGGTAGGGCATTTACTAGTTATATCACCTCTAAAGAGAGGGTGAAAACCAGAGGCTTCCTAGCACGTTCCAGACTCTGTCTATAGAAGAATGGTGAAACAAAAAAAGTGTGGGAATGACACACTCCTCTTAGATTTTTCTTCTCTTAGGAACCTTATATCTACATATCTAAACAATGGACCCAAAAGAGAAGCAAAAACCAAACAAAGGAGAAGCAGGAAATTCCACTCTCAGGAAAATATGCAATAGCCTCAAGGAGGACATTGTATAAGCAATAAAATGTGAAAATAACATAGACCAAGGCTGGGTTCCCTTATTTTAGGTTGTGTGGGACATTCATGCAGATTTTTAGCAAAAATAAATGAGTTTAGAGGGCTTAAATAGATCTCCCACAATCAACACTAGCTAAAAATCAGCTAAAGGAGAGAGCTGGTTAATAGAGAAACCCTCCTTCAGGAATTGCACAGTTTCTGCTAGAAGACACTAGAAATAAGCCATTAGACTCATGTTATAGTATGGCAGCAATAAATCATATCTATAATGAATTTAATTTGTAGAAGCATTGGATTTACTTGAAGCAAGAGCAAGAATCCTTTAGAAATAATAGCAGAAACACATGAAAAAGCTGCAGAAAGACTTGAAAGCATTTTATATGAGGAGCTTCAGCTACTGTAGGTTAATATTCAGATATAAAACTGATATATGGCTAAAAAATCATATCCATAATAGATCTGGAAACTACTCAGCCTTCTTAACAAGATCCCCTTGGGGTTTTATCAAAATAATGCATAAATAAGTGTAGATCTAGCTTTTAATACACTGAAACTGCAGAAAAATTCAGAGATTTCTGAAGATGGATTTCATTACATTCCATATCAGATATAAACATAAATATATCAGCAAGCTACTTTACAAATCTCTAAGGGAGAGGCAAGCCTCAATCACCAGAGAGCTAGTACAATGAAAGATCTAGACAATAGAGAAGTAGTACATGAGAAATAACAAAGTTCATGGAAGGGACTGTGCAGTAGCTAGAATGAGCTGATACAACAGATAAAAGTTACAGATCTGAAAGTGAAATGAGAGTGAGATCCTCTTCCGGGTGGTTACAAGACACCCTCCCTGAGAGAAATCTCCTCTAAACAACTAGATCTTGCAGATCTAGTTCCCCACTTGCTGCAACTCACAAACAGCTAACCCTCAATAGGAAAAACACAACTATAGAGATGAAGCTTGGCCATAATGCCGGATAGTGGAGAGATGCACCACAATATCCTCCAAAGAGCTACTACATGGAAGGAGAGAGGATTCCTAAATAGGAGATCCTCTTCCCTTTGGCTAAACAACCAAGAGACTAGAGTTGCTGCAGCAACTTCTCAAAATTCTTCAACAACCTTTACTTGTTGCCTCTCCTTCTATTTATAACATGAGGGATTGCCAAAACCCTAAACCATCTTCTTCAAATTATCCTCTTTCACACATGTGATCCTCTTCTAGAATTACGTTGTACTTGAAGGATAAGCTTCCCTCCAAATTGCGCTGTAGGTGGGGCCAAGTTGACCCATGCGAATGAATTTCCCCTTTTCACACTTAGGGGTGTTTAATATAATAGCCCAGATTTGTCCCCTTTCACATTGGGCATGTATTTATTGTTAACTTAGGAGTTTAATAAACCTCCTTCACATACTTTTATTCATGAATAAAGAAAACTGATAATAAAATGCAATATTCCCATGAGCTGCAAAAATTGGGAAAATTATAGTCTCCCCCGACAAAATGTTGCTTTCCCTCAAGCAAATATTATTGTATATGCAAGCCATCTATTCCCTCCAAATGGCATCCTCATAAGGAAGGATTCCTCCATTTGTTGCAACAGGTTATGTATGTTTGGTTCCAAAGTTGTCTTCTACCCATGCATGAGATGACTTCCAACTTGTGAGGTCAGATGTCCTCTTCTTACCATGAAGCACAAGATGACAAATACATAATTTCCAACATGATCACAAACACATGAGAGACATAAATTAAGGTGGCTCCTCCCATAAAGAAAAAGCTTCATCATGCAGAACATTCCTCCATCCAATGTTTGTGAACTCGAATAAGCATTGCTGTGCCTCCATTCTTAGCCCTGTTGGCCTTGTTGGATCCAAACTCCATCATTTTAGTTTGATGCAAATAAGAAGGAAAGGAGTAATATGGGTAAACAAATATTTCATACCATATTCTCCCAAAATCAGCCACCATAGCAAGGCCCTTTTCTGCCATCCTCCATCTCCTCCATGTAATATGGACAAGCCATGCTTCCCAAAAGATGCTGTGCATGCCTTTCTTTGCTGCAAGTTACCTTTGATACATAAGGCATGAACCAAAAAATTATGATTCATGCGGTGGTCACCATACTCATTCAAAAGAATCAAGCAACAAGGGATCTTGCTTCCCTCTTTCCTCCTCATGTGCATCATGAAACCAAACCATGCTAAGGGACATATGATATGTCACATCAGTCCAATACAAAGTACCGTCATCAATGCACATCTTGAGATGATCATGCCAAGTTTCTCACCATGCAAAACACATAGACAAAGGAGATGTCATGTGGTGGCCATACTTCTCAAGTGAAAAAAAATTGTACATGCCTTCTTTTGCTGCAACTTAAAAAAAAAATCCAAGGCATGATTCAGAAAATAATGAGCTATTGGGTAGCAAAAATACTCACCCAAAAGAAGTCATAGCAACAAAGACTTTGCATATTTCTTGCTTCATCAACATGTGGGTCTTAGAGAAAAAATACAATGAGGAACATGTAAAATGTCTCATCAACATAGTACAAGCAAGCTCCTCATACCACATCATGTGGGAGTCATCCTCCCAAGCCAAAGTTCATGCATGAAATATACCTCCAGTGGAAATTCATGTGGACATATGAGACATACTTCAAGCATAGGTGAATCCATGGACATAAGATTTAACTTTGTGATGTCCAACTCTCTCTCTAACAATCACATCATCCATGCTTCCTCTTCATATGATCTACTAATGATGTACCAAGCATGAGTTAAGAGAATTAGAATCCTTGGGTAGAGATCATGCTTACCCAAAGGTAACCAGCGCTTCCATTCCTCCTTATACATTTTATAACTGCTCTCCAAGGCATAGATCAGAAAAATAGGTACCTTTGGAGAGTGATAGGAGTCTCCCAAAGGCAACCAACTTAACCAAGCTTACTGTTCCATATATGTCTGCAAGTGATCATGTGACCCCTTGCTCACCATCCTCATTCACTCACTCAAATATGGAAATTGAGTGATGTGTTGCAAAATCATGGCATTCTCCATTTGCAGAATATCATCTCCTTGAACCCACTGAAGAACTTTGCATCTCATGAAATACTGAAATGCATATTTGTTGAGATATCTTAGTGAGACCTTCCTCTCATGTATGATCTTCCAAAACCAGTGAAGCTTTGGATCTGCAGAACCTCCAACATGCTCCAAGAATGATGAAGCCTCTTTGTCACAGTCACTAAGTGACAGCGTTGTGATACACTTTTGCTTCAAATCAGAACTTTGATCTAACCCTTGGCTATGCATATATATTTAAATAATATGTGCTAAATCTTATGCACACCTTGGATCAACTGATAAGTAGGAATATCTTGACATAACATAAGAGTTCCTCCATCCGGATCAATGATGCCTCCAACTGTTGGTAAGAATGATGGCCTCTTTTCTTCAAGTATGCCAGCGCTGGAATCTTTCTTCTCCTCCTCATGCATCTCCTGATTCATGCATGGGAACCCAAGTGATAAGGACTCAAGACTACCTTGCAAAGATGCAAGTGCCTCTCCTCTAGATGCAAGCTTCTTAGCAGCAGGTAGTGAAAATGGATATCTCTTTCCCAAAGTGACAAGATTGACATTCTCCTTTGTTTCCTTGGGAGATGTCTCTTTGTAGCTATTATTTTTCCTCTTATCTTCAAACTCCTTGAGATTTTATTCAATACTCTTCAATTCTTGAAAAATAATCAATGAGATCTCTTCTTCAATCATTCTCTCTGCCTTGTGATAACAGGAATTTTATGGTTCTTCCTCTTCATCTTGAAACCCTTTAGGAGTTTCTTTGCAACTCTTTTCTTCATTGTTATACCTCTCACCTTCTTCAAATAAAGTGGGCATAGTGGATCTATGAGGAGATATAGGATTCTCTGGTCTTATGCTTTGCTGACAGGAAGTGATAGGGCTTCCTTCTTCTTCTTGAAATCTCATGCAGCTCTTACTGCAACTTGCTTCTCCTCGAAACCCTCTAGGAGTCTTGGTGCTTCTTCTCTTTATCTTCTGATTTACCTCTTGGGAGAGGCTCTTCTTAGATATGAAAAGTGATGAGTATAATCTCATATTCTCCATCTAGCTATTCTTTTCTTCTTCTCTTTAATTCACTGGTAGCTTGATCTCACAGGTTGTGCCAGGAATCATGCTCTGATACCACTGTAATATTCCAAATGGGAAAAGTAGGCTCAGTAGGGAATATATTAAGATATTCCACTATGGAATCACAACAATATGGAATTAAAGCCAATATATCTAAATCATAGATAGACTGGTAGGGAATTTACTGGTTATATCACCTCTAAAGAGAGGGTGAAAACTAGAGGCTTCCTGGCCCGTTCCAGAATCTGTCTATAGAAGAATGGTGAAACATAGAAAGTGTGGGAATGAAAAAATCCTATTATATTTTTCTACTTTTAGGAACCTTAGATCTACAGATCTAAAAAATGGACCCAAAAGAGAAGAAAAAACCAAACAAAGGAGAAGCGGGAAATTCCACTCTCAGGAAAATCTACAATAGGCTCAAGGAGGACGCTATATAAGAAAGCCAGTGTGAAAATAACGTAGAACAGGGCTGGGTTCCCTTTTTTTAGGCCACGTGGGACCTCCATGCAGAGTTTCAGAAAAAATAAATGAGTTTAGAGGGCTTAAACATATCTCCCACAATCAACACTAGCTGAAAATCAGCTAAAGGAGAGAGCTGGTTAATAGAGAAACCATCCTTCAGGAATTGCACAGTTTCTACTGGAAGACACTGGAAATCAGCCATTAGACTCATGTTACATTATGGCAGCAATAAATCAGATCTATAATGAAGTTCCTTTGTAGAATCATTGGATTTACTTGAAGCAAGAGCAAGAATCCTTCAGAAATAATAGCAGAAACACATGGAAAAGCTGCAGAAAGACTTGAAAACATTTTATGTGAGGAGCTTCAGCTGATGTAGGTTAATATTAAGATCTAAAACTGATATATGGCTGAAACATCAGATCCATACCAGATCTGGGAACTAGTTAGGCTTCTTAACAAGATCCCCTTGGGGTTTTATCAAAATAGTGCATAAATAAGTGTAGATCTAGATTTTAATACACTGAACTGCAGAAAAATTCAGAGATTTATGAAGATGGATTTCATTACATTCCATATCATATCTGAACATAAATATATCAGCAAGCTAATTTAAAAATCTCTAAGGGAGAGGCAAGCCTCAATCACCAGAGAGCTAGTACAATGAAAGATCTAGACAATAGAGAAGTAGTACATGAGAAATAATGCAGTTCATGGAAGGGAATGTGCAGTAGCTGGAATGAGCTAATACAACAGATAAAAATTACAGATCTGAAAGTGAAATGAGAGTGAGATCCTCTTCTGGGTGGTCACAAGACACCATCCCTGAGAGAAATCTCCTCTAAACAACTAGATCTTGCAGATCTAGTTCCCCACTTGCTGCAACTCACAAACATCTGCAAACCCTCAATAGGACCAACGCTGCTATAGAGATGAAGCTTGGCCATAATTCTTGATAGTGGAGAGATGCACCACAATCTCCTCGAAAGAGCTACTCCATGGGAGGAGAGAGGATTCCTAAACAGGAGATCCTCTTCCCTTAGGCTAAACAGCTAAGAGACTAGAGTTGCTGCAACAACTTCTCAAAATTCTTCAACAACCTTTACTTGCTGCCTCTCCTTCTATTTATAACATGAGGGCTTACAAAAACCCTAAACCATCTTCTTCAACTTATCCTCTTTCACACATGTGATCCTCTTCTAGATGTACATTGTGCTTGAAGGATAAGCTTCCCTCCAAACTACGCTGTAGGTGCGGCCAAGTTGATCCATGCAAATGAATTCCCCCTTTTCACACTTAGGGGTGTTTAATATAATAGCCCAAATTTTTCCCCTTTCACATTGGGCATGTATTTATTGTTAACTTAGGAGTTTAATAAACCTCCTTCACATACATTTATTCATGAATAAAGCAAACTTATAATAAAATGAAATATTCCCATGAGTTGCAAAAATTGGGAATATTACACCAATGATTATGAGGAAAATATCAACCCGAGCCTTCTTCAAGATTTCATGGAAATCTCATTTTTCCATGCAATTCCTTGCATCATACTTCCATAAACACGTAACTGTCAGTGCATAAATAAATATAACAAAATTCTAGTTACCTTGCCTCATTATACCGAGCATGCTAAATATAACTGAACACATACATATATATCATCTCTCCAGAGACTCCAATTCTTTAATGAGCCTAGCCATAAATGAAAACCAAATTTTATACCTTTAAAATACATGTTTAGGAATATAACACATATCCACATAATGTTAGAAAAAATTAAGGTTAAGAAGACTTCCCGTATTCATGCAAAGCACTCATTCATTCGGAATTGCTATTTTCAAACATAGCCAAAGGAATTCTCACCCAATTCATTTATTTTACATTTTTCCTTGCTATGATTGAGTCTTGATATGTGTTATAACATCACCCAAATGTTTTGTATATAAAGAAATCAATTTTTATCTTTTCATGCTAATACCAAGCATGTTTCCTTGCAACTGTGCACACATGCCAATCACATGTTCCAAATATCAATACATCATGTGTATAAATTTGAAATCAAACTTTACCAAGACTAACAACCATGTCATAATAAACTCACAATCATTAGTCATAATACTACAAATAGCACCCACTTGCACTCAAGTGCATATTACTTGTCTCAGCACATATTGTGTCAGTAAAACCATATTAAAACAAGATCATTCCTTCATGTAATATTATAGAAACATACTCATATCATGCAATTAATCAAATATTTAGAAAAATTGTAAACATCACCCCTTTACTGTCTATGGTCAACACTAAGGTAGAAAGAGACAACTACCATAATGTTCTGATCTTCAATGTACACTACTCTGCTCTTCATCCCTGATCTTCTATTTCTAGAAAACATACCATGTTAGATAAACCAAATAGATGATGTAATCAAATGCACACCTAAATTTATCTTAGGGGAAGATATCACATTTGCACAAGTTAGTCCAGATTAGTACGACACAATATCACAAGTATATGGACTCATACCTAAATATCATAACCATAACCATATGCAAAAGCAAATAAAAAATAGCACGATACATAATAACATTAGGATCTTAATTGCAATGACCATAATCATCATGTATATGACCAAAATGCATATAAAAACAAGTTATTATCATTCATGACTATCCGACATATGTGCATATGAGTGCACTAATTAACTAACATCTATCATGCATGTAACCACACCAAAAATAGAATTCCATAAATGTGCATAACTATAATGCTTATAACAACAATTAAACAACCTACTGACATGCACAACATACAAACCTATATGACGATGTACTCTTACTTCGAGATCCAGTGTTGCAATCTCGATCTAATGATCTACGTCTCCTACCCCATCTCAACCAACATATCTGTTGGAAATACTGAGAGGGGGGGGGGGTGAATAAATATTCCTTTCAATTAGAGCATTAGTTAATATTCAATTATTATCAATGTTTGTACAATGATAGAAGAAAAAAAAAGGAACACAAATGAACAAAGTTTTTAAGGTGGAAACCATCTCCGGGAAAAAAACCACCTAAATTATTTTCTAATAACTATTTAATATTCAACTCCAATTGAAAATAAAGCTCCAACTTCCTAGAATCTAGAAAAAAATTCTTCTCCAGCTCCCACTGGATGGATGCTCCAACGCTTGAGATTCTTTAGTAGTCAAATGAACAGATGCCCCAACACCCAATGAGATACAAATCACCCTAGCACCATAATGCCACCCTAAATATTTCATAGGCTTGAACCTTTTGGTGACTTCATGCACCAGCCTAGCACCAGCCTAGCACCCTATAGAAGAATAAGAAAAGAATGGACTCCCGTACCAGGGAAAATGGTCCACTTTACAATGATATAGAATGATGTAGAAGAAAAAGACACACTATACCATAACCCAACTATGAAAAAACCACCTAATTATGATCCTAGACCCCCTGACACCGCCTCTTCAACTCTTGGCAGATAGACACTTGTACAATTTTTACAATGATGCATTTACGATGACTTAGTAAAATGACACCTTTACAATGACTATATGTAGTGCTGCCCACGTGAAGACTTTATGTGTTGAAATTCTTGCAGCTATTTTTCACCTTGATTGCTACTCTTATCATGCTACCCTTTTCTACACCTTGCTTTTCTTTGTTGCCCTAGAAAGTTTGGTCCTTTACAGCCCTTGACAACACATGATCTAGCTTTTTCTTGCCTTCTAGGATCTCGATATTGAATCTGGTGTATCTATATTATTTCAGCACTCCAATATGTGATTTTCGGCTTTGTAGTAGTACTCTGAGTCTTATTTCTAATGTCACAGGTCTGATCCAATTTGGATTCTTCAAGAGAGAGTTATGACCAATCTCTCACAATGACCTGGTTATGGACTATTTTAGTAGAGCTAACTTGTATGTAGTGCCACGTGCCACTGTTTCTTCATTCGGCTCTAAATTTGATAAAAATAAAACAAAATTCCGTGCACTATCTACCACTTTTTACAAAATTCCAATCTGATACTCAGAGAGAGAGTTATGATGATTTTCCCAAGGTCACTTCTTTGAGATGAAGTTCAAGAGCTTGCAAAAACACTGACTTCCACATATCATATCTCTGAAAAATTTTTGCACCCTAATATAATTTTTTTATAGGAGATTCCTTAGGATTTTTGCTTCTCCTCATAACATTTTTAGCTTCTGAACCTTTGTAGAAAAAAATTTAGAGAGAAAATTCCACGATGACCTATTTCAGGTAGCGAAATCCCTACATAAGGAGGATATGAGGATTAGAATTTATATAAATGCTTAGGTTGAGAGGGGCTTCCACAAATGAAAGTGGGAGGGATTTTAGGAGCTTAAAAATTATTAATTATTGAATTTTCAATGACCCATGCCACAACTCCATAGAGCTTTATCCCACTAACTGGGGTTACAAAATTCAAACATGAATATCTCTCAAACCGTGAAGAAATACGTGGCGTACCATATATCAACAGAAACATCTTGAAAATTAGAAACCATAAAAAGCATTCTTGATCCATAATATAGTAAATTGATAGGTCAAAATTCCCATTCAATATTGGGGTAGCCCCTGGTGCTACTTGGGTTGACATCAATGAAAATCGCTGATCAACAATCTCCCCCTTTGGCATTGATGGAAACACAAGTACTCCCCCTGCGATCATGACACCTCTTCCTACAACATTATCTCCCCCTTTGACATTAATGGCAAAGGGTAACTCCCCCTAACACACAACCATCCTGCAGACCTATATAGACTTCCACTCCCCCTTTATGTTCCGAGTAAGGAAAATCTAATGAGAACTTGGGAGAATCCCAAGCTTCTAGTAAAGATATTCAAATGCTTCACGAGGTAAAGGTTTAGTGAAGATATCAACGATTTGTTCTTTTTTACCAACATACTCAAGTTTGATATTATTTTCAGCGACTTGTTCTCTAACAAAATGATATTTAATTGGAATGTGTTTTGTTTTTGAATGCATGACAGGATTGTTGGAGATGTTGATGGCATTGGTGTTGTCACAGAATATGGGAATAGGCTCGATGAATTGTACTTGAAGATATTGCAAAGTTCGTTCCATCAAAATGACTTGAGTACAACATGCTGATGCTGAAATGTATTATGCTTCTGCTGTAGATAACGAGATTGAGGTTTGTTTTTTTCTCAACCATGATACGAGACAACCACCTATATAGAATAATGCTCCACTAGTACTCTTACGATCATCAAATATTCCTAACCAATATGCATCTGTAAAGGCTTTAATAATAAGATTGTTACCCTTGGTATAGCACAAGCCATATTCTTCTGTGCCCTTTAGATACGAAGAATTATTTTGACAACAATAATATGTGACTATTTTGGTGCTGCTTAGAATATTGCTACTTGTCCAACTGCTTGCATAACATATGGCCGGGATTTTGTTACATGGAGAATACTACCAGTCATATATCTATACAACCTCTGATCCAAATCCTTAGATGAGTCATCAATGCTCGATTTTCAGCCCGTTACCATCAGAGTAAGGACGGGTTTTCAATCTTCCATTTTTAATTTCTTGAGCATTTCCTTGATGTCCTTGGCTTGACATATAAATATTCCTTTCTCTTGATGAGATATTTGAAGCCCTAAGAAGTATGTCAGCTCACCAAGTAAAGACATCTTGAACTCACTTCGCATATTTGTAGAAAATTTCTTATGTAGTTGATCATCATTGCTACCAAATATTATATCATCCACATATACCTCAAATATTGTTAAATTATCTTTATCTATTTGTACATAAATATTGTTATCAAAAGTGCCTTTATTGAACCCTTGTTGATGTAGATATCCATCAAGACGAGCATACCATGCTCTGGGAGCCTGCTTGAGACCATATAGATCCTTATTTAACCTGCAAACATAGTCTTATTTTTCTTATAGTAGAAAACCTTTAGGTTGTTCGATGTAAACTTATTATTCTAATTTTCCATTCAGAAATGCTGACTTAACATCCATTTGGTAGAATTTTATTTTCTTGAACATGCATAGGTGAGAAACGTTGAGATGGATTCCATTTTGGCAACTGGTGTAAATGTTTCATCGAAATTAATTCCTTCCACTTGTGCATAGCCTTTGCAAACCAATCTTGCTTTGTTTCTGGTAACCTGTCCATCTTCATTCAATTTGTTCCTGAACACCCATTTAGTCCCAATGACATTTTTATCTTTTGGTCGTGGAACTAATTCCCAGGTGTTATTCTTCTCGTTTTGATCCAATTCTTCATTCATAGCTTCTACCCAATTTTCATTCTAGATGGCTTCCTAAAAAATACTAGGCCCAAAGGTTGCTAGAAAAGCAATGTGAGCTTGTTGTGATGAACAAAGCTGTCGACCTTCATTTATGTCACCAATGATTTGATTTCATGGATGGTTCTTTTGAATCCATTCTTTTGTTCTCTTTGGAGGAGCTTCTTATTGTTGTTCTGGTACATCTTGATGATCATTATTTACTTATTCCTGGTTTATGGTTGCTTCTTGTTCTAGAATTTTCTCTGTGTCTTTTTCAACCTCTGTCTCAAGTTTCAAAGATTCTAGATCCTCATCATTATTTGTTAGAACACCATCTTCGTCAAATGTAACATTTATTCTTTCCACTATCTGTTTTCTTCTTAGATTATAGCATTTATAGGCCTTTATTTTGCGTGAGTAACCAACAAAGATACCTTCATCAACACGTGATTCAAACTTACCCAAATTTTAATCTTCTCTTTTGACATAACATTTACTTCCGAAGATTCTGAAATATTTTAAATTAGCTAGTTTTCCTTTCCATAATTCATATGGAGTCTTGTTGCAATTATTTATGAGAATACTTCGGTTTGTAATGAATACTGTCGTATCAATTTCTTGAACCCAAAATTTTCATCCAATTTTGAGTCCTTCAACATTGTTCTACCCATTTTCTGTACGGTTATGTTCTTTCTTTCAACAAATCTATTTTGCTACAGTGTTCATGATGTTGAAAATTGTCTTTTATTCCATTTTCGTCACAGTATTTATGAAATAATTTGGAAGTGAATTCTTCGCCATTATCTGATCTTAAAAACTTTATTTTCAAATTAGTTTCATTTTCGACCAACTCCTTGTAGATCTTAAAGCACTCAAATGTTTTAGATTTTTTCTTTAGGAAATTGACGGTTGTCATCCTGGTATATTCATCTATCATTAACATGAAATATAATTCTCCATCTAAGCCTTTTGTTCTCACAGGACCACATATATTAGTATGTATCAATTCCAATGGATGTGATGTAAAGTGTTCTTTTGTTTTAAATTGGACTTTTGTCTGCTTGCTGTGCTGACAGGCCTCACATAGTGTGTTGGAAGGTTTTGAGATTTTTTACATTTCTCGTACTACTTCCTTTTTCGTTATCCTGACAAGATTTTCAAAGTTTATGTCACCCATTTGTTTGTGCCGTAAGAAAATTTCGTCTTCTTTAGCTAGTAGACATGCTTTAGTTGCTTCATAGAGAACATATATGTCATTTGGAGCTCAACTTGATGTAGCCACAATTTTACAATACATGCCTTTCCTGATTTCACATTTTGTGGAGTTGAGTAGAATTGCGTGTCCTTGATCACAAATTTGTCCAACAATGAGCAGATTGTGATTCATGTTTTCAACCAATAGAACATTCTTGGCTATAACATCTTTGCTTTCGAGAGTAACATTTGAAGATCCATCATTTCCAAAGGATACGGTTCCATCCTTCTTCTCTTTCAGAGATAAAAATTTCCTTCTATCTCCAGTCATATACATTGAGCAACCACTATCAACATACCACACATCTTTGCTGTTTTGAGCCTTGAGAGTGAAATCACAATTATCTATGTTCTTCTTCTTCCATGTTTGTTTTTTCTGTGGCTTCGAAGATTCTTTTGGAGGATTTTCAAGTCTACAGTCTCTAGCTATGTGTCCAAAGTTCTGACATTTGTAACATTCCATATTATTTCTTAAATGTTCAAATCTATTGATGTTTCGTTGAGCCCTAGGAGGTTCATATTTGAAGGATCTCCTGGAATTGTATTGATTCATAGGGTATGTGTGACATTATACGTAGCTTTATGACCAAATTTTCACATGTATAACAATAGCCATAAAAAATATGTTGGTACCTGGATGGAAATCTTCATCGAGGAATCGTCTTCCAAGGATGCTCTTGTGAATCGTGTCCAATGAAGTCTATATGCATGTCAAATCTCATAGGTTCATTGTATTTTTTTGTAGAAGGTATTGCTTCTTCTTCTTTGCAACCAAGGCCAGTTTTGTCGTTGTAAGATCGTTGATTGTTGATCAGTTCTTCCAAGGCCCTTGAGATGTTGGCATAGTTTCGAACAATTTTTCCCTTCTTCACTTCCTTATGCAACGAGACTACTTTAGCTTCTAATGCTTCCCTTTCTTTGTTTCTTTCTTCCAACTTATTTTGAAGTGACTCTTCAATACATTTATGTTCTTCAACTTCAATTTTGAGACCTTGAACTTGTTCTCAAGAGTATTGGAACAGATCTTCTGAGCCTTAAGCTCTTTTATAAGCTTGATTTCCTCCTTAGAAAGTTCTTCTATGGTCAACCCTTCTTCTTTGTTGTTTGATACCTCTTGTTTATTGTGCTTGGCCATAAACAATACTCTCTCATTGGCTTCTTCTTCATTCTCACTGTCTTCATCAGATGATGAGCTATCTTCTTTGGAGATAAAGTTCCTTTTGGATCCTTTCTTTTTTTATTTCTTATTGAATTTCTTAAAGCCTTTCTTTCATTTTGAGTTTCCATCACTTCTATTCGGTCATTTTGCTGCGAAATTCCCAACCTCACCACAACTGGAACATATCAATGGAAGTTTACCTTGAATTTTCCGTTAGCAATTTTTAGGTTTCTCATAAAGTAAGCATATTATTCATCTGAAAGACCTTCTTCATCATCTCCCTTTTCTTCACACTTGTAGGTGCATGTTTTTTCAATTGAAGGTTGTTTGTCCTTATTGGTTTTTTTAGATGCAATGAACACAGTTTCTAGATGCGAAGTACCCTCTTCTTCATCAAGTCTCATTTCATATGCTATGATAACTCCATGTAATTCCTCTTTGCTGAGTTTGTCCAGATTCACACTGTATTCTAAGAACGATACCTTTGGGTTGAATCCCCCCAACAACGTTCTAAGAATATTTTGTATAATAGTATTCTCATCAACTGGCTCTCCCAATCCTTCCAGAGTATTGGTTATTTCATCAACGCATTGGAAGTATGTAGCAATGTTTCCATCTTATTTTATTCCAAGTTGCTCAAATATTTCTCTATAGATTTGAAGCTTTGCTTCTTTGACATTTGAGTCACCCGCATATTTATTCTCAAGCTTGTCCCATACATTTTTGGTGGTTTTACAGCCCAACACATTTTGATAAGCATATTCAATAAGTCCACTGATATTAATATTATTTTCTTTTGCATAATTTACCAAATTATTCTTATCTTGTTCGTCTGCGGTTGATGTGAATCCATTTTGAACAATGTCCCATACTTCGTAACCTTGCGCCAAGAGATAGACCTCCATTCTTCCTTTCCAGAGTGCATAATTATTTTCATTGAACAGAGGTACACAATTCTTAGCATGGTCCATGACCTCCTTGCAACTGTTAAACTGCTATTGAGGGAACCAAGCTCCGATACCAATTGTTGGAAATATTGAGAAGGTGGGTGAATTAGTATTCCTTTCAATTAGAGCATTAGTTAATCTTCAATTATTATCAGTGTTTGTACAATGATATCAGTAAACAAAAGGAACAAAAATGCACACATTTTTTAAGGTGGAAACCCTCTTCGGGAAAAAAACAACCTGAATGATTTTCTAATAATTCTTTAATATTCAACTCCAATTGAAAATAAAGTTCCAACTTCCTAGAATCTAGAAAAGCATTCTTCTCCAGCTCCCATGGGATGGTTTCTCCAATGCCTGAGATTCTTCAGCAGTCAACTGAACGGATGCCCCAACACCCAATGAGCTACAACTCACCCTAGCGCCACCCTACCACCCTATATTTTTCACAGGCTTGAACCTGTTGGTGATTTCATGCACCAGCCAGCCTACCACCCTATAGAAGAATAAGACAAGAATGGATTCCCCTACCAGGGAAAATTGTCCACTTTACAATGATATAGAATGATGTAGAAGAAGAAGACAAACTAGACCATAACCCCAACTATGACACAACCACCTAATGATGATCCTAGACCTCCCGACACTGCCTCCTCAAATCTTGGCAGATAGACACTTGTACAATTTTTACAATGATTCAATTACATTGAATTAGTACAATGATACCTTTACAATTACTGTAAGCAGTGCTGCCCACTTGAAGAATCCACGTGCTGAACGTCTTACTGTTGTTATGCACCTTGATTTTTTCTCTTGTCATGCTACCCTTTTCTGCACCTTTCTTAGCTTTTCTGCCCTAGAAAGTCTGGTCCTTTGCAACCCTTAACAACACATGATCTAGCTTTTTCTTGCCTTCTAGGATCTCAATATTGAATCTGGTGTATCTATGTTATTTCAGCTCCCCAGTATGTTATTTTCAGTTCTGTAGTAGTACTCTGATTTTTATTTCTAATGCCACAAGTCTGATTCAATTTGGATTCTTCAAGATAGAGTTATGCCCAATCTCCTACAATGACCTAATTATGGACTATTTCAGTAGAGTGAACTTGTACATCATTCCATGTGTCACCGTTTCTTCATTCGGCTCTGAAATTGGTAAAGAGAAAACCAAAGTCCATGTAATATATGCCACTTTTTACATAATTCCAATCTAATTCTCAGAGAGAGAGAGTTATGACGATTTTTCCAAGGTCACTTCTTTGAGATAATATTCAGGAGCCTACAAAAACACTGGCTTCCACAGATCATATTTCAGAAAATTTTGCACACCCTGATCTGAAATTTTTACAGGAGATTCCTCAAGATTTTAGCTTCACCTCATAAAAATTTTAGCTTCTGAACCTTCGTATAAAACAAGTTATAGCAAAGATTCCATGATGACATGTTTCAGGTATCAAAATCCCTACATAAGGAGGATATGAGGATCACAATCTATATAAATTCTTAGGTTGAGAGGGGCTTCAAAAAGTGAACGTGGGAGGTATTTTAGGAGCTTAAAAATGATTAATTATTGACTTTTCAATGACCCATGCCACAACCCCATGGGGTTTTAGCCCATTAACTGGGGTTACAAACTTCAAACACAAATATCTCTCAAATCGTGAAGAATTTCATGGTGTGCCATATATCAATGGAAACATCTTGAAAATTAGAAACCATAAAAAGAATTCTTGACCCAAAATATAGTAATTTGGTAGGTAAAATTCCCATGCAATATTGGGGTAGCCCCTGGTGCTGCTTGGGATGACATCAATGACAACCGTTGATCAACACATATCAACATCATAACATACCAATAGCATCATGATGACAAAAAATGCATAATGAAAATCATAATGAATGTATGAACTACTGGGCATGCATAAACATGTACATTTATCCCATCCAATCCAAATTTTTGAACTTGGAAGCTTTGATAGAAATTTGTGGTATCCAATATCACCCAAAGAGAACAAAAACTTGCTTTGATACCACCCTATAATTTCCCCTCCCACATTTACCCAATTTCATTAACCTACCAGGCTAAACATGCAACAAAGAGTTACCATGACATGAACAAACCTAGAAGCTCCATTTAAGGAAGTGGGGCCTACAACTGACCACAAACTAACAACTTAAAAGATCCCTTAGGGCTATAGGACACTAAGGGGCCAAAGATCCACCCTAGGCAACCAAATCCTAAGCTAGGATATTTTTCACTAACCTAGACTCCCAACCACATACATGACAAGGCCTTGGTGCGGTTACATGCCTCCAACCACATGAAAAACACTGCCTGAGTGTAGATGTGACCCAACTTTCCCAATTCTGAGGGTGTGGTCCTGATATCTAAGCCACAATTCTAGGTCAGCCTCTAGACCACTGCCCAAAATTTCCCAAGACTTTCAAGAGTAATAAATGAAATAATGAAAATAATATTCATACAAAAATTGAACAAGAACTTGACCTAACCAGGCCTAACCATGATAGTCATTTCTTCAAACATATGGCGAACTTGTAAGATATAGTTCCCGAATGCATATATGATCATTGGAGTCTAAAACTTATTTGAGAATCACCAAGTAGGTTTAATTCCCTCTCATTATAGTTGCAATAACATCTCTTAGTCCATGCATTCATCAACCATTCATACATTCATCAAAACATGTCAAGATCCATAAGTAATATACAACACATAATCAACATTAACCAAAAAATAACTAACATAGAAGTCATGGCAACTTAGCCATAATATCACCAACATAATCACTACAAATGCTCATAGATCACAATAAGGAAATGTCTCATATTAACATATGAAAATACCAACCAAGTCAGGGAATTCCACATACCACTCAACCATAGATTGCGCTAAACCAAATCTTTGTTTCAGCCAATCACTCATGTGCCATATTCCAAGCATGAATATGGGATCAATGGAGTAAACCAAACAAAACCAAAATAGGGCTTCCAGATTCCAAACCACCTCAAAACTCAACCAAAGTGATTCAACCTCCACGATAAAATATCACTAATCACCAACCATATTGGTCTCTAACTAATACGTTAAGGGCTCCAGAACTAGCAACTCAACCCACAACATTTCAGGGCTCTAGAGAATTTTTCTAACCCATCGCTAGAGACTAGTAACTCAACCCACTAAGGGCTTCAAAGCGTTTGTCCCAAAATAGGCTCCACCACTAGTAACTCAACCCAAGTTATTCCACATCTTCCAAAGTTTTTATGCCAACCCACAACCATAAGGAATTATGAGCACCAATATCAAAATAATCAAGTGGAAAAAGCCACAACACCATGGCTATCCAGGAAATGGAAAGGAAAGGCTAAAACAACTTTAAACCTAAGAAATCCTCCATGCTAATTACAACACATAACCAATGAATCAGATGCATATACCGTGCATCCATAAATCAGCAAGGAAATGATGCATGCAACCTGGTACCTACCAAGAAATCCAATTGTAACTATTGATCCAACTGTTCCCTTGCATTTTCCTACTTTCCTTTGCCTTCTTGCTCCAAATCCAAGTGAATACTAGAGTGCTCCAAGCATGCTTCAATAATTCTCTCAGGTGTGCAAGAGTATGAGATAATGAGATTATTAACTAAAAAAAGGATATGAAATGATCGAAGGCTCATTATTTAGCTAAAAAACAAAAGTGCTAAGAAATTCTTTAAACCAGAGTGACCAGATAGAGCTCGTCACTAGGATTCCAAGCAACTCGTTTCATCAAAACCCGAGTTTGTATGAGTAAGTTATGGTATGATGTTCGGTTTCCCAAATAAGTAAAAATTGTGCAAAACGGTGATAGAATGATGACATGGCAGTCCAGCCAGCACCTCAGGAATCTTTAGGGAATATTCTCCAATTTTTAGCCAATGACACTGTGACAAGTGTAATCACTAGATTCGCCAATGTTGCTCGAGGAGTTGAATTTTTATCCTATTCCTAAGTTTGGAATTATATATGGTGGATTATTTTTATTAATGGTGGAATTTTTGGGCCAATGGGGAAGGGCCCTATGGCTCAAAATTTATGTTTAGTTCCCCCCCCCCCCCCCCCACATGGAAAGGTTGGTTGGCATGATAATTTTTATAGAAGGTTGAATTGGGCGCACATATCTATTTTATTACAAATTTTAGAACCATAGATTGGGGGGCGCATATATTATTACAAACCTTATTCTAAAGTTTGAACCATACCACGAGCACAATATATTTCATATCAACATGCAAAATTATAACCAAATTTCAAGGCTATGGTCCGAACCATATGTCAATTTCAACAGAATTTTTATGGTGGGGTTAGGGTCGAACCCATGACCACCTGCACGCAAAAACCACGCCTTACCACTATACCAACCACTGCAGTCCTTACCCCATAACGATCGCCGCGCTATTTGAAGTTTTTCGGTGGAAATTTTGAGGTTTCGGAGTGGGCTAGCACCATGGGCCATCCCCCTCCCACATGTCCATGAGCTCGGAACTAGCAGCTAAGACAAAAATCTGGCGGAGTTTAAAATTCAATTAAGCCGAGTTTTAATTACCACTAATCCGTGGTTATGTGGTGCTAATACGAAATCAATGGTAAGTGTGGGTTAGCACTAAACATGCCTTAAACCCACTTAACTACATGCTTATCGATAATTAATAATGTACTTATCTTGGCAAAAGAGATGGTGGACCTGCCAAATGTGAAGCAGCTCCACATTTAGTGGAGCTAACTAGCGGACTTCCAGAATTAGTGGAGAAAATCTAGGAAAATTTGGTTTTGCCATAACTGAGGCAAATTTTGACCTATTATGGCTCAGGAAGAGTCATTCTTGGTATATTTTGATGTTTTGGAGCCATTATAGCAGATTATAGAGGCAACAGGAGACTGTGAATAGAAATTTGTCACATTTGAAGCTAATACAAAGGCCCACACTATGAATCTAGACTAAGGAGATGTAGCCCAGGAGGGGTGAAATCCTTCATAAAAAACTTTTGTATTTGTCTCTATTATTTTTTCTTGTTGTATTTTATTATGATGCTGTTCAAAATTGAGTTTCCATGCTTTTAAGTTCATGAAATACACTTAATCTCATCAAGTTTAATGAATTTCCAATCATAAACACATGTATATACCCTTGTATGATAAGAAAACAAAAGCACTTTCATGTTAAATCTGAAACTGATATTAGCACAATATTAACTAAAAATCAATTTCAGATCAAGTTGGTATCAGAGCGCAAGGTTGCTAAAGGTTATTTTTTTGAGATTGTGCAAGAAGGGTTTTAATAGTTGCAATTTTGTGATGCTTACAAGGTTGAAGTTGCAGAGATGAGAAGGGAAGCTATTGGTCGTTATTCTTGAGATTAGGACAAGGAGAAAGAGAGCTGGGAAAGAATCATCTTCACCCAAAGTTCCATTCAAAGCTACACTTGAAGCACCTCAAGTTCCATCTCTAGTAGTTGAGATTGAAGAGGTACAAATTGCACAAGAAGCTGAAGTGATTAAAGAGGTACAAGCATTAGAGGTTGAGCTTGAATCCTTAGCCATTATGTCAGGTGTTGGAGAGACTCATGTACATTGAGAAGAAGGGAATTTCAAGAGAGACTTCAAAGACATTCAAGGAATGCTTAAAATCATGTTTGATGTATTTACTGCAAAAATAGTAGGAGAAGGTTCTAAGCCTCCACATGGAGAAGGATATTCAGATGGTAAGAAGGATGAAGAGAAGAGTTCGAAAGGCAGTGGAGGAAATCCACCTCCATCTCCACCATCCTCATCCTCATCATCTTCATCTTCTATATCCACCATAAAACCACCCACACTCATTCAAAAATCCCAAAAGGAAAAACTCCATTACTCAAGTTGGACATCAAGTTTGAACTTTCCATGTACAATGGTGAGGTAAATGCAGAGAAGTTAGACAATTGGATCTGTCAATTAGAAGTATACTGTAGAATTCAGAATATACAGGAGGACGAAATAAAGATCTAGTTAGTTTCATTAAGGCTAGAAAGAGCAACACTAGTTTGGTGGGAGGAAAATACTCAAGAGGAAATGCAAATTCATGGTGAGATATCCATTTCTTGGGTTGAATTCATTTCTTCTAATCAAAGATAGTTTTATCCATTAGCCTATATGTAAAAAGCAGTAATGAGTTGGAAAAAATTTAGGCAACTCAAAGGCCAAACTGTTCAAGAGTACACTTAGGAGTTTAGAAAGAGGGATTTGTTCTTAGGAGTAAACTTGAATTCACAAGACACACTCTTGAAATACATTTGGAGTTTACATTCCTACTTGAAACATACTATCCTTATGTTTAACCCAAACAACTTAGATGAAGTATGTGTGCAAGCCACACATCTTGAAGCAAGGGGAAAGAAAATTTAGGAAGAGGGTAGTAAGAAGAAGCCATTCAAGGGTAAGGGAAAAGAGAAGGGAGGAAAATGGAAGGGAAAGAAGAATCCAAGCATCAAGAAAGAAGGGGAGAAAACTACATGCAAAAATTGTTCCAAAAGAGGGGCATGATGAAGCTCACTGTTGGAAACTACATCCTAACCTAAGGCCAAACAAAAGATGATTGCCACCACACAAAAAGATCTTGGATATGATTCAGGAGATGAGACCAAGATTGTAGCCATGGTTAAAAAATGAAAGGAAGCCATAGCAAGTACTAGTTCCTCAAATGTAGAGGTAAAAGATGGTCAAAAGGATATTTTCATACAGGTTTGGTCTATGAAGCTTTCCAACTCATCTTCGGCTTATCAATTCATCATGGAGATATCTTATCATGTGTGATGGCAACAACTCCTTAAAAGTAGGAATATTTGTTTCATGAAGAAAGTGAGGACATTTATGTCTTGGTTATGGTCAATGATACTTAAGCACATGACCCATTTCGATGTAATTTGGTTTTATTTCAGCTAAAAATGCAATAAATAGGTAGTTGAGTTCTGTTAGGACTCTAACTCCTAAAATTAACAAATTTCATTTCATTTCCAGATATTTAGTTTATGGTTAGATTAGGTGGAAACAAAAGGACTTGATGATCTAGCCTTGTTGGCAAATTCAATGCAAAGGTCTGATGCCTATTAATGGAAGTGTTTTGATGAATGAAGGGTTGGAGAATATTGTATCACACTACTACTTTGTAAAAGTTTTCATATTCAGTAATATACAATGGATATTTTTTTTTCATTTGAGATTCGAATGATGTTTTAATGAGTTATGTCTTATATGTTTCATGTTTAATATCTGTAGTATGTTTATGTCTAATTACTAAGAATTTATGGAAACCATGCTCTAACTTCCTTTAGATTTTGAAATGATACTATTTCCTGTGTATGTGTGTTATCTTTTCATTGAAATGATCATTTGCCTTAGTTTCCACAAGAAGGGTTATCTTCATTGAATTTTCTGATGTTGACTCCATTAGCCCAATGGTAGAAAGTCCTCTATATTTTCATCTTGAAATTAATCAAAATAAAGTCACTGTCATAGAGTTAGCCATATAATAGAGTTTTCATTGAAAAATCACAAGTTACCTTGAGAGAGCCCTCTCAGATTGAAGAGGATAATCTTCACTCAAAATTTGGTTGAAATAATTACTCTAATTTTTTTGGTGGAGCAGCCCATATGTACCAAATTAGTGATAACACCACTATAAGAAAAGGTTAAAAAAATGAGAAATCGGTTAATTTTTTTTTGGGATAATTACGCTATAAAAAGGTTAAACAAAATTAGAAATTGGTTCCAAATTCCACGGATAAATAGATAATAAAAGTATGGTTTACATGAGTATAATATATGCCCAACTGTTGGAACGGGGCTCCCTAAGCTGCGAATTTTGTATTTTTTTGTATTAATTAGTCTAACATAGGGGTTTTGGGGTGGGTCAAAGCCCCAAATGCATTGTAATGGGTCAAAGGGTAGACCTAGAGTCCACAAACCATGGTTTGCGGACCATAGGATAGCGTAGGCTATATCGATATAAGTAGATGAATAGTTTGAGTCTAGAGGTAGGCATGAATTAAGACTGATGCTATGTGTGAAATATTAGATCTATTTTGGGTTGTTTTGGGTAAGGAATCCTGCTAGCTGTGTGCACAGAGATCCTCAATCTTGCTGTGTGCGGACCCTGCTAGGCTGTGTGCACGGGCTGGTTTTGGTTGTAAGTGTATTTGAATGTTAATGAATGTGAAGTATTGATAAAGTATCTATGTGTTATCTGGAATAGTGATGTTTATTGCTGAAGTGTCTCTTTGATTTTTATTTAGCTTCAAATATATCCGTGTTTTTACATAAGTATATATGTAAATGATCTGTGATGGTATCTGTTTAAGCTGCGAATACTTCTGTGCTATCTGTTTATGCTGTGAATGTATCTATAGCTACACTTGTGATATTATGTGCTGGTAATTTCTGATACGCACGTGGATGCGAAGGTATTGATTAGATCTATGAATGGTAATAGCTCTATTATGGTTAATAACTGATTATAGTGATAAAAGCATGCGAATATACTTACTCTGTGCCAATCCGATAAGTTGCGAACATATATCTTCCTCGACTTACCTACTTTCTCTCAGGGTGCGGAAACCTGGTTCCATTACCCTCCCATACTACTTCGGGTGAGACCTTGGCTTACACAAGTAGGACATTATCGAAAGGGCCAGTAGTATATGGGTTTGTTGGCCAACCTTAACCTCCAAACCTGGGTCAGGACCCCTCAAGCCAAAAAATGGTTTCGCTGTCGAGACTGGGATAATTTTGAGAGAGAGATTTGGTAATGCCAAGGGAACACTGAAGACGTGAGAAGCTAGAAATCGAGGACTGGTTCGAAAGACAGATTCAAGAATTCTCTGTAAAAGAGAATTGCAGTGCGAAGCTGACAGTTGAGAAGTGGAAAAATAAGTACATTTTTATTGAAGTATATGAAATCTTCTTTGTAACCTTTGCACATGAGCTACAGGAGTGGCTAGCCAGGCTTGTAGATTTCCAGATGTGTTGGAAGGATGAGCGGGTCACACAGTGGACTCCAGAGTTGATCCAGTAGTTGGAAAGGACTGAAAATACCATCAATCATATGATAGATCACTAGGTGGATAGTGTGCTGGGAGGATTTGTGACAGAATTCACAGTCGATCAGTTCATATCCTATTAGGAAGCAAAATGGAGGTTATTCAAGGGTTTCTGAGGTAAGTTCTTGAAAACATTGCCTTTGTTAATCAAAATATTACTGTGCGAAAAAGGCGTTCTGTGTAGCCACATCGAGTGAATGACCCCTCATCTGATTGAGAGCACAAAATGAAGTGGTAAACACTACTGAACTAATCAAGAAGGAGATAGATCTATCTACAGTCCATTGAGAGAATAGTCTATGCATAGCCCTCCAACTACACCACCTTCAAGTTAGCATAGGGGTAAGAACTCACCCATACCTCCACCACTACCATAATATGATATGGCCTCACACATGAAGCTACCTACCTTCAAGGGTGTATGGGATGAAGATATGGAACAATTTTGGTTTGTCACAAAATCAGTATGGGCTGCGCAGAACGTGGCTTCTGATGATGTGAAGAGGGTGCATCTATCACTTTCATTTGAAGGAAGGGCCTTGGATTGGTATATGGGGTACATAGGACAACACACATATCCATCTATTCAAGGGATTAAGGTGATGTTAAAACAACAGTTTCGAAAGCCTAAGTCCTACTCTCAAATAGTGGTCGACTTAAAAGACTTTAGACAGGGACCCAGTGAATTTGTATGGGAAGTTGATTAGCAGTTGAAAAAGGTTATCAGAGATGAGGAATTTCAATATGATGATAGGCAACACAAGGAATGGTTTATTGGTATGCTTTTACCTCATCTGCGCGGACCTATGGGTCAGCAATCAATTTCAATGCAAGAGAAGGCTTTGGAGATTGCTATGAAGCTAGAGGCTGTGCCGAGGGATGATGCTCAGTTTGAGGTGCAGTAGATAAAGGGACAGCTAGAGGCAATGCACATAGAAATATAGAATCTACAAAAGGAATGGGGGAAAGAGGCTAGTCCAGACATATGGTGCATAAGATGCAAGGTATAAAGTCATACCAAGGACTCATGTCCTCTGCTGGAAAATTACATGCAGGCTGGGGGACCCAACCCATTGCTTACGTTCCACAATTGAAGCAACAATGGTGTCGATTGTGCTCCTCTGTGGGGCATGACGAGCATAATTGCCAAACCTATGACTTTATGATAGATCGAGGAAACCTATATAGGGTACAAGCTGACCTTTATTCACAACTATTTCCCTCAACTAGAGGAGGCTCCCTATCCAGGGGCAGGGGAGGGGGAAGCAGTGGAGGCACAGGTCAGGGAAGGGGACGATTGATTTTTTACAACTGTGGGGAGACAGGTCACTTTACGAGGGACTGTCTAAACCCTGCGCGACAATATTACCATTATTTTAGACACCTGGACCATGTGATTGAAGATTGTCTGATTTTGATAGCAAAAATGTAGGAAACAAAAAAAACACCTACGCAGAATGTACAAAGGGTTAAGGAGGAACAACATGATGAAGGACCAAGTATTAATGTCATAACGCATAGTGGCATGGCTACGAGAGGAGCTGAAGAGAAAGCCGAAGCTGAACCTCTTATCCAAAAATAAGTTGTCAAACAGGAAATTCTGGACCTACAGAAGGAAAATGAAACCTTTTTCGCAGCTCACAGAGACTTTACTAAGGATGAGGCGCCTATTTCAAAAGCTCCAGCAAACCTGAAAAATAGACGATGAAGTTAAGCCATTTCTACAAGCCTGTATGAAGCTGTTATGCAACCAGAAGCAGTAGAAAATATTCAAGAAATAATAGACAGCTACACATAGAGAACTAACCCACCCCCAGAAGTTAAGGATGTGCACGGAATTTACAAGCATAAGAAACACACCAGTAGGGAAATGTGGCTAACAGCGCAGATTGGTGACTATGAAATGGATCAGGTTGTCTTGGACTTGGGATCAGATGTGAACGTACTGCCGAAGAAAACTTGGCAGCGAATGGGCGAGCCTAAGTTGGAATGGTCCACTATCCAGCTACGCATGGCTAACCAATAGAAGGTCATACCATTGGGGAGGCTGTCAAAAATTATGGTAGATATTGAAGGAGTTAAGGTCCGAGCCAACTTTGAGGTAATTCAGATTGTGGAATATGTGGACCCTTATCCTCTGCTCCTAGGATTGGATTGGGCAATAGACATGGGAGGTATTATCAACCTAAAGAAAAGAAGCATGGTGTTTGAGAATGAAGGTACAAGTGTGATAGTCCCCTTAGACCCTGAAGAAGGAGAATGGTATACAGAACCATTGCGTGAAGAAGAGGATGTGGATCACATCTATAAATTAACCACTCAGGGCGAAGATTAGATCAATCCTATGGCTGATGGTGTGCTTTCCTGGGAGAAGGAAAATGAATGCTTCTCTGACTTTGATCAGGAGATCGAAAATTGACAGAATCGGTTACATGATGTATCTGCACTGCGATGTCTTAGAATCACAAAGAAATTTGAGTGCATCTCCTCAAAGGTAAGAGAACTACCCTACTTTGATGGTTTTGGTAGTATTAGGGAGTTTTTACAAGAATTTGAAGTTGAAGTCCCAAGGGAACGAAGGCTATGGGCCCTTATCCTAGCCATGCACGCAACCCTTGCGAGGTGGTGGGACATGCATAAGGGGGCATTCTGGGATTGGGAAGAATGTCACGACATCATGATCCTATGGTTTGAACCTTTGGTCCACCTGCACGTAAAGACTTTCCTTGGCCTAGGGGACCCACGCGAGCACTTTTTAGTATGGATGAAAGAATGGGGTGAAACAAATATAGAGGAATGGGTCCATTTGTTCATTAATGCCTTGGGGGAAATCCCGACTGCATAGTATTTAGATGCATAATTACACTAGCGCACCCACCATTGGGAAACCTTGAAGGATGAGTTTGTAGGGACATTTGGGTTGATAGGAGGAACAAAGGCACTCAAAAAAGCTCTACAGGATATTGATACCTTAGTATTTGATGAATCATGCCCTTACGCAGTACATGGGGTACCAACATGAGAAACACAGATGCAGGATATTGTCAACTACCACAATTTATCAATAGAGGAGTGTGATGAAGACCTGCGAAATGTATCTATCCCAGAATCAGAGGGAAAACATGCAGTTGCTGGACCCCCACTGCAGACTGTTGATGTCACCAAGCCTCTGCAGCTGCGAGAAGTCAACACTGGAATGGAGGAGTAGCCTAAGTTAGCTAAAATTGGGGACTACTGGGATGATGATACTCTAGGAAAAGTTGCAGAACTCCTCACAGAATACCAGGACTTATTCTCGACAAAATTTTCAGAACTCAAAGGGATTACAAGGGACCTAGGAGTCATGCACATCACTTTAAAACTAGATGCACGCCCTATGAGGCAACACCCTTATCTGTTGAACCCCAAGCACAAACAAAAATTCAAGGAAGAAATTGAAAAAATGTTCAGCACAGGCATCATCGAACCGGTCGAACAGTTTGATTTCGTAAGCCCTATGGTCGTTCAGGAGAAAAATACAAAGGGAGTGTTGTGAAGCTAGATCCAAAAATAGAAGAAAAGAGATATCAACGCCTTAGAAATAAGCCACTTCGAGGGGGAAACCTCCAATACATTACATGAATGAACAATTTTTGGATGATACAAATTACAAAACCTCCTTTCTATATATAGGAGTCCATGGGGCCACAATGCAATCCTAGTGGGGCCACAATCATAATCCTAGCCGACATAACAATAATAATTTAAGGGCACAATAATAACAAAATTGGGGTTACACGGGTACAATAATAACAATAAGGGGGTTACACTAATAACAATAAGGGACTATAGGGACCTAACATGCCCCTCTCCTTCAAAAAAGTGTTGTCCTCAACGCTTGTGTAGCTCTGGGTGCTTCTGTATAAACTTTTCATCCTCACATGTAGAATCTTCAGTGGGTAAGTTCTTCCACTTGATGAGATACTCTGAAATTGATCGATTCCATAGCTATCGAGTTCTTGTTTCTGTGACCACTTCAGGTTCCAATATGATTTTTCCTTCCTCATCAAGTTCTGGCAATATTGTTTGAACTAGAAGATTTTCACCTATAACCTTCTTTAAGCATGAAACATGGAAAACTGGATGCACTCGCGAAGAATCAGGAAGCTCCAATTTGTATGCCATAGTACCAATCTTTTGCAACACCTTGTAAGGACCATAGTACTTTGGCGATAATTTATTATCCTTCTTAGCTTGCTTGAGGGACATTTGTTTGTATGGTTGTAGCCGTAAAATACCCAATCTCCTACATCAAAACTTCTCTCGCTGCGATGTTGATCTGCCTGTTGTTTCATTCGATTTTGTGCCAAATTCAGGTTATCCTTTAAGAGTTGGAGAACTTCTTGCTGATGCTCGATGTGATCTTCCACCGCTTGAACCTTCGAATTTTCCCTTAAAGATGATGTGATGGATGGTGGATGATATCCATAAAGTGCCATAAATGGGGTCATTTTTGCTGCAGTATGGAAGGAAGTGTTATACCACCATTCAGCGAGAGGTAACCATTTGACCCATTGTGTTTGTTTATTAGATACAAAACAACGAAGATATCATTCCAAAAATTTATTTACTATCTCAGTTTGACCATCAGATTGAGGATGATAAGATGAGCTATGAGCTAATTGAGTACCCAAACAAGAAAATAACTCCGCCCAAAAATTTCCAGTAAAAATGGGATCTCTGTCGCTCACAATAACCCTTGGGCTTCCATGTAGCTTTTGAATTCTATCCATAAATGTAGTAGCAACTGTACTTGCTTTAAATGGATGAGATAATGCACAAAAAGTGTGCATACTTGGTAAGTCTATCAACTACCACCATGATGACATTCTTTCCTTCGGACTTAGGTAAACCTGTGATAAAATCCATTGAAATCTCCTCCCAACGTTGACTTGGAATGGATAAAGGTTGTAGAAGTCCAGGGGTCTTAATTGTTTCCACTTTATTCTGCTGGCAAACCAAACATTCCGCCACAAATTTTTGAATATCAGATTTAAGGCCATCCCAAAAAAATTCTTTCTTCACCCTGTGGTAAGTTTTTAAAAATCCTGAGTGTCCTCCTAAAGGAGAAGTGTGCACTTCCAAAAGAATATTTGTTTTAGTTGGGAATTATTACAAAGATATAAGCAATATTTGTACAATAAAGAATCATTTTTCCAACTAAATGTATCAGATGTACTAGGATCTTGCTCCAACTTTTGAATGAGTGTCCATTCTTCTTTGTCCTTATTCTATTCATCTCTTGCTTTGGTTATCCAATCTGGTTGGATAATATAAATGGCACAAAGAAATTCTTCCACCTCTTCATTATTTCTTGAGAGTGCATATGCAACAACATTAAGCTTCCCTTTTTTGCAGATTATTTCAAAGTCATAACCCAACATCTCTGTGACCCATTTTTGCTGCTCTTCTGAAGATAGTCTTTGTTCCAAAAAGTGTTTAAGAATATCATGATCAGTTTTTACCTTGAAGTGTCTTCCCAATAGGTAAGTTTGCCATTTCTTTAGTGCATGCAGTATTGCTAACATTTCATTCTCATAAATAGGTTTATGTAAATAATTTCCTTTGATTGGAAAACTTTCAAAATAAATGGGTTTCCTTCCTACATTAAAACAACACCAATCCCATTTCCTGAGGCATCACATTCCAGAATGAATGTTTTTGTGAATTCTGGCGTAGCTAAGACCAGTGTTAGGCACATTTCCTCTTTAAGATGTTCAAAGGCCTTATTTGCTTTAGGAGTCCATGAAAATGAATCTTTCTTAAATAATGTTGTTAGAGGTGCTGCTATTCTCCCATAATTCTTAACAAAACTGCGATAATACCCTGTTAACCCTAGAAATCCTCTTAACTTATTTATAGTTGTGGGGAAATTCCATTCCTTAATGGCTTTAATTTTGTTAGGGTCTACCTTAACACCCTCGTGAGATACAATATGACCCAGATATTCCATCTCTTATACTCCAAAGAAACATTTGGATGTTTTTGCATATAATTGTTTCTCCTGCAATAGTTTGGGCACCCTGTCAACATGTTCAACATGATCCTTCCAAGACCTGTTGTAGATTAGTATAACATCAAAAAATACTAGCACAAATTTTTTAAGGAAGGGTTTGAAAATGGAATTCGTCAACCCTTGAAATGTATAAGGTGCATTGGTAAGGCCAAAAGGTATGACCAAAAATTCATAATGACCCTCATGAGTTAGAAATTCCATTTTTGGAATATCTTCAGTCTTCATTCTAATTTGATGATATCCTGAACGAAGATCCAACTTGGTAAAATAAATTGCTCCATGTAATTCATCCAATAATTCATCAATCACAGTAATGGGAAATTTATTTTCAATGGTGAGCTTATTGAGCTCCCTATAATCCAGACACATGCGCCATGATCCATCCTTCTTGTGTACCAATACTACAGGAGCAGAGAAATAAGTTTGACTAGGTTGAATTATACCCGCCTCTAGCATTTCTGCAATCATACATTCAATTTCGCTCTTTTGGACATAAGGATATCTATAAGGCCTGATGTTTGAAAGAAAAGTTCCTGGAATCAAATGAATAGAATGATCATGATCATGACTAGGTGGGAGTCCTTTGGGAGTTTCAAACACGTTAGAATGATTGTCCAAGACTTGTTGGAGATCTGCAGAAATAGATGATTTTGATGTTGGAACTTCTAGTGAGCATAATTGTGCAATTACGCCTCGTTGTTCTTTCTTTAGAAGCTTTTCCATGACATTAGAGCTTATTATCTTTCCTGGCTTCCCTACAATACCTCGTAATTCAACTTCCTTTCCTTATGAAAAAAAACTAAAGAAAAGTTCTTGAAAATTAAAAGCTACCGTCCCCAAAGATTGTAACCATTATACTCCTAGTATAACATCAGCACCTCCTATAGGAATGGAAAGCATCGAAATATTCAATACATATTCCCCCATGGTTAGCTTGATATTATGGCATTTTCCAGAGCAATTTATAGTTCCTCCATTTGCAACCATCACTTGAGAAATTCCCTGCAGCGCTGAGTGGGAAACAATTCAGACAATTACATCGCTACCTTACAATGAATAAAATTATCGGTGATACCTGAATCAATCAACACTATTACATTTTTCTTCATGATCTGTCCTTCTATCTTGAGAGTTTGAGGAGTGGTAATTCTTGCTAGTGCATTACATGATATGGTCGGATTCATTTCTTCCTCTTCTAGGGCCGGTTCTTGGTGTATATCCTCTTCTTGTTCATTTTCTTCTTCTTCTTCACAATCTGTGTAAAATAATTTATTCTTAGCACACTTATGACCTTTAGTGTATTTTCTATCACAACTGTAGCAAAGCCCTTTTGCTCTTTTTTCTTCCAATTGTTGTGGTGTCAACCTTGTAGGTTGTGGAAATCTAGGCATAGCAACACTTCCTTCTTTATAGAAGTGAGTGGTAGGCTTCCTTGTCACCATAATTTTACATTCAATTTTTCTTGTAACTTTGATATGTCTCCAATACGATAGGTTCAAAAGTAAACTTCATGTTGGATGTTATCCTTTAAAGTACCTATGAAGAGATCAATCCCGTGTTCCTCTAGAATACCAGTTACCCTTATATTCAATTTTTGGAAGTCCTCAATGTGCTGCCCCACTAAACCCTTTTGTTTGAGATTTATCAATTGGCTAAATAAGGTGTTGCTATTTGTATCCTCATAATGTGCTATCACTTCCTCCATAAAAATTGACCAAGTGACAGCTTTTTTACGCGAGAAAAGCCATCGATACCATAAAAATGTATTTTGTTCTAAATTTAAAGCTGCAATGCGTACCTTTTGTGTGTTTTTCACGTTATGGAAATCAAAATATTGCTTAATCTGTAGTATCCATGTTACAGGATCCTTTCCATCAAACTTCCTCATATCCATTTTTGGAATATGGTGGTTCTTCCCACCAACATTAGAGTTTATAAAGTCACGATTAACATTTATTTTTTTCTCATCATGAGTTTCCGTTACTATTTTTTCACCATTAGGAAACATTTCTTGTAGCAACTTTGTCAAACCTTTCATGTCTGATTTTAGATCATTCTTCATGTTTTCCATGTTGTCTTTCATTTTTTCTTCCATGTCATCCATGTTAGCTTCCACACCTTTCTTCAAACCATCCATCTTTGCTTCCATGCCTTTCTTCAAAACTTCCATTTCATTTTTTGTTGCTCTTTGCGAAAGTGAAATTTGGTGCACTTGCTCTTGTAATTTTGGTAGATCATGTTGCAATTCTTCATCTTCATGAGTCATAGTAGAGCCTTATAAAGGCTTAATGGGTGTTGAATTATTTTTATGGGGAATTTTTTAGAACCCAATACTGATATCTATTCTACAATATGCCCTTGGAATCAATTCAATTTGATTCTTCAAACAAGACTTATGAAATTTGGAAAACATTACACTCCTTTTTCTTGCTTTTGAAGAGCTCGATATTTAAATTGGATTATGTATGTGGTTACAACTCTTCAAAATCTGAAATTTGGCACTGAGGTTGCCTTCTAAATCCTATTTTGAATACCATAGGTCTGAGCTGATTTGGATTCTTCAAGGTAAAGTTATGTCCAATCTCCCACAATGAACTAATTATGGACTGTTTCAGTAGATCGATCTTGTACGACTTGCCATGTGTTACAGTCTCGTCTTTTAGCTCTAAAATTGATAGAAAAGAAACTACAGTCCATGTACTTGCGCCCACCTTTTACGACACTCCAATCCAATGCTCAGAGAGAGAGTTATGAATATTTTCCCACGATCACCTCTTTGCGATGAAATTCAGGAGCCTGAAAAAGAACTACCTTCCACAGATCATATCTCCGAAAATATTGAGTACCAAGCTCTGAAATTTTGTGATGAGTTTCCTTAGGATTTTGGCTTTGTGCCCTAAAAGTTTCAGATTCTGAACCTTCGTAGAAAAAAAGTTATAGCACAAATTCCATGATGACCTGTTTAGATTAAATTGAGGAGCCTACAAAAAGACCTAACTTCCACCGATCATATCTCCGAAAATATTGCGAACCAAGCTCTGAAATTTTGCGATGATTTTCATCAGGATTTCTGATTTGTACCGTAGAAATTTTAGCTTTTGAAACTTTGTAGAAAAAAATTTATAGCGAAAATTCCACGATGACCTATTTGGAGCAGCGAAACCCTAGAATCCAAATCTCTGATACCAAATTTTGTAAAGCCAGCTCCAAAAATAGAAGAAAAGAGATATCAATGCCTTAGAAATAAGACACTTCAAGGGGGAAACATCTAATACATTACATGAATGAATAATTCTTGGATGATACAAATTACAAAGCCTCCTTTCTATATATAGGAGTCCATGGGGCCATAATGTAATCCTAGTGGGGCCACAATGTAATCCTAGCCGACCTAACAATAATAATTTAAGGGCACAATAATAACAATATGGGAGTTACAGGGGTACAATAATAACAATAAGGGGGTTACACTAACAACAATAAGGGACTATACTAGTAATATAGGGACCTAACAGGGAGAGATATGGATCTGTGTTGACCTGCACAAATTGAATGATGCCTACATACATGATCCATTCCCTACGCCATTCTCCGATGAAATCCTTGGCGTAGGAGGGCAGGAAGCATACTAATTCATGGATGGGTTCTCAAGCTACCATCAGATCAAAATCACACCTGAATATCATAGTAAAACTGTGTTCACCACTGAATGGGGATATTTTCAGTATACAGTCATGCTGTTTGCGCTCAAGAATGCCCCTGCCATCTTTTCGCGGGTGGTGGTCACAGTGTTCAAGGAGTTCATCCACAAGTTTTTGTAGGTATATTTTGATGACTAGACTGTCTTTGGGTTGGTAAAGAAGCATGTCTCAAACTTGTGTATGATGTTGGATGCCTGTAGGAAGCACCAAATTTCCCTGAATATCAAAAAGTGCATATTTTGCGTACCCTTTGGGATTTTTCTTGGTCACGTAGTGTGTCGAAAAGGATTGATGGTTGATCCTGCCAAGGTATCTGTTATCATAAACTTGGTAATACCTACAACTGAGAAATATCTACGCTCTATCCTCGAACACAGGCTACTATAGGAATTTAATTCAAGGATATGCACTGATCACAGCACCTATGGAAAAATTGCTAAAGAAGGACGTTTCATTTTTTTGGACAACGAGTGCCAGAAGAGCTTCGAGCTCCTCAAGGAGAAGATGGTCTCTATGCCTATTCTCATTTTTCTGGATTGGGCAAAGGTTTTTCATGTTCACTTAGATGTGTTAGGAATCGCCCTGGGAGCTGTCCTTACGCAGCCTGGTGAAAAAGACATTGACCATCCAGTTGCATTTTCTAGTAGGAAAATTTCTGTTGGAGAGCGCAACTATTCCATTACGGAGCGTGAGGGATTGGCCATGGTATACGCCCTGTAGAAATACCAGAATTACCTATTAGGGGGGGCACTTCAAGATGTTTACAGATCACTCGGCTTTGAAGTACCTAGTGAATAAGCCTGTGTTGGGGGGAAAATCTACCAGTGGCTACTGCTGTTCCAAGAATATGACTTTGAGATCATCGTCAAGCCGGGGAAGTTGAATGCTGGGCTGGACCACTTATCCCGAATTCACAATGGCGAGTAACCCACCAACCTAGAAGAAGGGTTGCCCGATGCGCAGTTGTTTGCTATTAAGGTAGTTGATGTGCACTTCACCAACATCATTCACTTCTTGACTACGGGGATGGCACCTGTGGAGTATTTGGTACAACAGAAGAAAGAGTTGGTAACCCGTGCAACATATTTTACCATCATCATGGTCCATTTGCATAAGCTGGGAGTTGACGAGGTGCTGCAAAGATACATTTTGGAGCATGAAAGGAACATTATCTTAGCAGAAGTTCACGGAGGCGTAACAGGAGGTCACTACGTAGGAGAAGCAATGGCACAGAAGACCTTGAGAGCTGGGCTATGGTGGCCTACATTGCATAGTGACTCGCACGACTATTGAAAAACCTATGATACATGCCAAAGGATGGGAAGGCCATCACGCAGAGATGAAATGCTCCTACAACCGCAGATGGCCCTGCAGACATTTGAAAAATAGGCCATAGATTTTGTTGACCCATCAACCTGCCAGGGAAGAAGACAGGTGCGCGCTACATCATCACTGTGACTGATTATGTAACCAGATGGGTCGAAGCACAAGCTGTGAAGGATTGCACTGTAGATACCTCTGCACATTAATTTTTGAGAAGATTTTGACTAGGTTTCTCTATCTGAAGATCTTAATGGGCGATAGAGGTACGCATTTTTTCAATGAAACAATACAGGCCTTGACTAAAAAATTTCGGATCCAGCACGCAAAAATAACCTTGTATCATCCTCAAGAAAATGGAGCTATAGAAGCTTTTAATAAGATCATAGAGCAAACACTAACCAAGGTCTGTAATGTCGATCGCAGCGATTGGGATGTGTGCATCCCATCAATTCTTTGGGCCTATCAAACCACCTACAAGAAGTTGACGAGGAAGACACCGTTTATGATGGTTTATGGAATGGAGGCCATTATGCCCATGGAATACATTATACCTAGCTTGCGCATCACAGCTTTTAAAAACATGTCAGAGCCTGATATCATGGAGGAGCGTTTAAAAGAAGTTGTGGCTTTGGAGGAAGACTATTTCATTGCTAATTTCCATCAACAGATTCAGAAGGCTCGGGATAGGGCATGGCATGATCGAAATATTTGGAAAAAGACAATTGCGGAGGGCAAGTTGGTCCTAGTGTATGATATCTAACTTTCCAAACACTCGGAGAAGTTATGTCAACACTGGCTAGGTCCCTACACGGTAAAAGAAATCATGGATGGAGGAGATGTTCGGCTAGCTACCCTGCGTGGCGATATGATACCAGGATATGTTAATGGCATCTGGCTCAAGCCATATCGGATTAAATGACTATATGGTCAGAGTAGCTGTATGGGGTGGAATACGCGCACAAAGGGAGGCAATGGTAGGCAGGACCATGGTATCCGAATGCATTGATCGCAGGTCTGGAGGCCCCGAGAGGTGCACTAGGACCGCAGGGGTGTGTTCAAACCATAGCAGGTGTGATAGGAGAGTAGGGGTGCACTGGGAGTGTAGAAGGTACGCTGGGAGAATAGGGGTGTGCTAGGAACACAGGGGGTATGAAAACTAGCCATTAGAATAGTAAGATTGGGTAAAAAGAAAATTTTACCGTTGAAAGGAGCAGGCAGCCGACAATTAATGAGGTGATTTCCAGAGATTTTTTACCATTTAATTGATGGTAAGTTCCGGATAAGTTTCACCTGAACGTTGGTCGATCTCCAAGGCTATAAAAGTAGAAAGATAACTCATAAGAGGGTTTTGTGTATCTTGAGTAGTTGGTGTTCTGTACGAGTCCATGATTAGTGCACTTTGTTCATTACTTAGCATGCTTCCCCCTCAGATAGTAGCCACCCTGAGTTCATTTTTCGTGTCAGAATGACTACATATAATCCAGCTAAATATTCCCAGCCCGTGACCTCGACAGAGAGAGAATCTGAGGAACTGTTGGAAATTGACCCTGAAGTGGAGGAGGTTATGTCCACACCAAACCAAGGGAAGAAGAAAGGGAAAAAACGGCGCAAGGGTTAGGGAAACCTGTAAAATTGGCTGTGGTAAAGCCCTGCACCTCTCCTCAAAATGTGAAGTCCCTGTGAGCAGTGCCCTAGGCACGTTCACCTAACCCATTGAAGAGACCCCTTTCTGCTCAATAATAGGCCCGAATTGCTAAACTGATCAATTGGTTACTTCCCTATGTTCGGCCTCGTAGGCCCTCGACACACATGCCTAAGAATCGTGATGGCCTGCGCACCTATCTGTAAATGCCACTGACTCCGGGTGAGGTCCCCATCATTGGAGAACCCTTTTTCAAACTCCACGAGGTAAACTTCGATGACCATGACCTGGCCAATTTGGAGGCCTTCCACGAAATAGCACCGGAACTATATCTCGAAATGGTCTTGGAAGATGATGGGATAAAAATATTCCCCATTCCATGGGTGTGTGGATTGGCTTGTTATAGACTCTTAAACCTGTTGAGGATGCCTTATTTTGGCCACTAAAATTTCACAGACCAACTTGTGTGCTAGCTGCTTGCCCTAGTCCATTATGGAAGCCTATGGATCCAGGATCGAATCCCCATTAATGTCATGCTTATTCACCATATTACTAGTCTCCCCATGGAAGGTCTAGACCCTATGCTGAACGTTGGAAAAAAGTATGAGAAAAATATCGCTGAAAAGGTGCGCAAGGAATACCATGTGGAGCGAAACACTCAAGGGTTCATGATCAACACCATCAGTGACCTCGACGTGTAGATGGGTACCTTTTTACTGGCATGTAAGGTGATGCAAAAATTATAGGTTGCCACTATCCCTGCATATGTGATTCAGCTGGTGGGCCGATGCGAAAAGGGGGTCTGCTACAATTGGTCCCAGTACATGTGCAACGAATTTTTGGCGAATTTTCATGAAGCCCAGGACCAGGGACGAGCATTCTGCTACTCCTGGATACTGCTTCTCATCACGTTGGTCACATGGGAAGCCCTTGATGACTCGGTCCTCCCTGAGCTCAACCTAGATATGTGCGAGGGGGTGCAATACGCGAATTTGTGGGACTCCAAGGAAGCACAACGTATTGAGGACAATCAAGTCTTCTCAGTCCTATTTCAGAGTGGGCTCGCAAAAAAAATAAATTCTCGGCCACGCTTATCACCCACAGTTTCTGATAAGTACAAAAGCATCATAGTGTTTCAAGTTACCATGCGTAATGTACAGATCAGAGGCCGCAAAGATCTAGCATGGGTCTCACTCCCATACATGGTTGCTGATGAAGACATTGATCGCCTAATTGCGACTTGGCCTCCACACTCGAAGCTTGGCTTAAAATCAGGCACAAATGACACTATAGGGAAAAGCACCATGAAGGTCACCCCGCATGACACCACCAAGGAAACCAAAGGATAGGGTAAGAGTACTAGGAAGGAAGTGGACCCGCAGTTGCAGAAGGGTTCGTAGCAGGGAAAGAATACTGGGAAGGGCGCAGAAACGACATCGATGAAGGATTCGTAGAAGGATCGGGGTGCAGAAGGTCTAGAGGCAGGAGGTGCTGACTCCCCTCAAGGTATGAAGTGAACTGGTGACCCTGTTAAAGGGCCATGAAAGAAGAAATGAGCTCAATGGCCGGAATGTGACACAAGAGCTACACTGATAGAAGAGGACCTAGAGTAGATCACATATGTGGTCACCCTGGCTGCATAAGACAAATGGCTGGCTCCAGAAGAGAAACAGAAAGCCACAGTTGATACACTCCAGGCTGAGCTCCGGGCTCTACAGCTCAAGACTAATACATTAAAATTCAGTATGATTCAAGCAAGTTTGACCCCAGAAACAAGCAGCATAATAATCAGTATGCCGAAAAGCCGCCTCTGCCCTCTACCGGGCGCAACCCTCATACTAAGTCCACCTGACTTAGGAGTGCAAGTTTAGGCCTGCGCAGAGGTACATTTGGATCTCACCCACCTGCCGCATGAACCATTGCAGATCCTTCATGCGTCCATGTTCTAAGAGATTCAACATAGAGACTGACAAGTGCACCAACATATCAGTACAACTGAGTATACAATTGAAGAAAAAACTACTGAAGTATCTCAAGCACAGGTTGCATGTACCCTCGTCGTCATGCAACAGACAGAGTTGGAGCACCTAATTAGTAGTCTCTACGCAGACGTCACCAAAGATATCCCGGCTTATGCCACCCCCCAGGCCAAGATTGAGGGGTTGGTTGTAGCGTTAAAATCCTCAAGGACCAAGATCCAAGCAGTCAAGACGGAGATGGAACAATAGATCGCGGCCTTGTAGGCCAAGTTACAGCCATAGATGCCACCTGAGGTAAGGGCCCAGTGAGCTGTGCTAGTTACAAAGGCCACCAATGTCATTATAGCTCAAATCACTTAGGGTGTAGAACTATTGGAAACAACTATGCAACTATGGACCAAGGTGTAGTGGGACCCTCTCTTATGTAAAATCAATCAAGCACTGCGCTAGAAGGAAGAATAGTTTGAAAAAATGGAGGCTACACTGACCACTCTGGTCCCCGCTCAACGCTTGGCCTGACTGCGCACCAGCCATGTTGTGTAACCAGCTCCAAAAATAGAAGAAAAGAGATATCAACGCCTTATAAATAAGCCACTTCGAGGGGGAAACCTCCAATACATTACATAAATGAACAATTCTTGGATGATCAAATTTACAAAACCTCCTTTCTATATATAGGAGTCCATGGGGCCATAATGTAATCCTAGTGGGCCACAATGTAATCCTAGCCGACCTAACAATAATAATTTAAGGGCACAATAATAACAAAATGGGGTTACAAGGGTACAATAATAACAATAAGGGGTTTACACTAACAATAATAAGGGGCTATACTAGTGATATAGGGACCTAACATGCCCCTCTCCTTCAAAAAAGTGTTGTCCTCAACACTTGAGTAGCTCCGGGTGCTTTTGTATAAAATTCTCATCCTCCCATGTAGAATCTTCAGTGGGTAAGTTCTTCCACTTGATGAGATACTCTGAAATTGATCGATTCCGTAGTTGTCGAGTTCTTGTTTCCATGATTGCTTCTGGTTCCAATATGATTTTCCTTCCTCATCAAGTTCTGGAAATATTGTTTGAACTGGAAGATTTTCACCTATAACCTTCTTTAAGCATGAAACATGGAAAACTGGATGTACTCGCGAAGAAGCAGGAAGCTCCAATTTGTGTGCCATAGTACCAATCTTTTGCAACACCTTGTAAGGACCATAGTACTTTGGTGATAATTTATTATCCTTCTTAGCTTGCTTGAGGGACATTTGTTTGTATGGTTGTAGCTGTAAAAATACCCAATCTCCTACATCAAAACTTCTCTCGCTGCAATGTTGATTTGCCTATTGTTTCATTCGATTTTGTGCCAAATTTAGGTTATCCTTTAAGAGTTGGAGAAATTATTGTTGATGCTCGATGTGATCTTCCACTGCTTGAACCTTCGAATTTTCCCTTAAAGATGATGTGATGGATGGTGGATGATATCCATAAAGTGCCATAAATGGGGTCATTTTTGCTGAAGTATGGAAGGAAGTGTTATACCACCATTCAGTGAGAGGTAACCACTTGACCCATTGTGTTTGTTTATCAGATACAAAACAACGAAGATATCCTTCCAAACATTTATTTACTATCTCAGTTTGACCATCAGATTGAGGATGATAAGATGAGATATGAGCTAATTGAGTACCCAAACAAGAAAATAACTTCGTCCAAAAGTTTCCAGTAAAAATGGGATCTCTTTTGCTCACAATGACCCTTGGGCTTCCATGTAGCTTTTGAATTCTATCCATAAATTTAGTAGCAACTGTACTTGCTTTAAATGGATGAGATAATGCACAAAAGTGTGCATACTTGGTAAGTCTATCAAATACCACCATGATGACACTCTTTAATTTGGACTTAGGTAAACCTGTGATAAAATTCATTGAAATCTACTCCCAACATTGACTTGGAATGGATAAAGGTTGTAGAAGTCCCGGGGTCTTAATTGTCTCAACTTTATTCTGCTGGCAAACCAAAAATTCCGCCACAAACTTTTGAATATTAGATTTAAGGCCATACCAAAAAAATTATTTCTTCACCTTGTGGTAAGTTTTTAAAAATCTTGAGTGTCCTCCTAAAGGAGAAGTGTGCAATTCCAGAAGAATCTTTTGTTTTAGTTGGGAATTCTTACAAAGATATAAGTGTTCTTTGTACCATAAGGAATCATTTTTCCAACTAAATGTATAAGATGTACTAGGATCTTGCTGCAACTTTTGAATGAGTGTCCATACATCTTTGTCCTTCTTCCATTTATCTCTTGCTTCGGTTATCCAATCTGGTTGGATAATAGAAATGGCACAAAGCAATGCTTCCACCTCTTCATTCTTTCTTGAGAGTGCATCTGCAAAAACATTAAGCTTTCCTTTTTTGTATATTATTTAAAATTCATAACCCAACATCTTTGTGACCCATTTTTGCTGCTCTTCTGAAGATAGTCTTTGTTCCAAAAAGTGTTCAAGACTATCATGATCAGTTTTTACCTTGAAGTGTCTTCCCATTAGGTAAGTTCTCCATTTCTTTAGTGCATGCAATATTGCTAACATTTCCTTCTCATAAATGGGTTTCTGTAAATACTTTCCTTTGATTGGACGACTTTCAAAAGCAATGGGTCTTCCTTCCTGCATTAAAACTGCACCAATTCCATTTCCTGAGGCATCACATTCCACAATAAAGGTTTTTGTGAAGTCTGGTGTAGCTAAGACTAGTGCTAGGCACATTTCCTCTTTAAGATGGTCAAAGGCCTTATTTGCTTCAAGAGTCCATGAAAATGCATCTTTCTTCAATAATGTTGTTAGAGGTGCTGCTATTCTCCCATAATTCTTAACAAACTTATGATAACACCCTGTTAACCCGAGAAATTATCACAACCACTTTATGGTTGTGGGGACTTTCCATTCCTTAATGGCTTTAATTTTGTTAGGTTCTACTTTAAAATCCTCGTGAGATACAATATGACCCAGATATTCCACCTATTGTACTCTAAAGAAACATTTGGATATTTTTGCATATAATTTTTTTTCCTGCAATAGTTTGAGTACCCTGTCAACATGTTCAACATGATCCTTCCAAGACCTGCTATAGATTAGTATATCATCAAAAAATACCAGCACAAATTTTCTAAGGAAGGGTTTGAAAATGGAATTCATCAACCCTTGAAATGTATAAGGTGCATTGGTAAGGCCAAAAGGCATGACCAAAAATTAATAATGACCCTCATGAGTTCGAAATGTTGTTTTTGAAATATCTTCAGTCTTCATTCTAATTTGATGATATCCTGAATGAAGATCCAACTTGGTAAAATAGATTGCTCCATGTAATTCATCCAATAATTCATCAATTACAGGAATGGGAAATTTATCTTTAATGGTGAGCTTATTGAGCTCCCTATAATCTGGACACATTCGCCATGATCCATCCTTCTTGTGTACCAATACTACAAGAGTAGAGAAAGAACTTTGACTAGGTTGAATTATACCTGCCTCTAACATTTCTGCAATCATACATTCAATTTCACTCTTTTGGAATTAAGGATATCTATAAGGCATGATGTTTGGAGGAACACTTCCTGGAATCAAATGAATAGCATGATCATGATCAAAAATAGGTGGGATTCCTTTGGGAGTTTCAAACACCTTGGAATGATTGTCCAAGACTTGTTGGAGATCTGCAAAAATAGATGATTTTGATGTTGGAACTTATAGTGAGAATAATTGTGCAATTACACCTCGTTGTTCTTTCTTTAGAAGATTTGTCATGACATTAGAGCTTATTATCTTTCCTGGCTTTCCTGCAATACCCCGTAATTTGACTTCCTTTCCTTTTGAAAAAAATTTCAAGAAAAGTTCTTGAAAATTAAAAGCTACGTCCCCAAAGATTGTAACAATTGTACTCCTAGTACAACATCAACACCTCCCATAGGAATGGAAAGCATTGGACTAGTCAATACATATTCCCCCATGGTTAGCTTGATATTATGGCGTTTTCCAGAGCAATTTATAGTTCCTCCATTTGCAACCATCACTTGAAATTCTGGTGCTGGGTATAGAAAACAATTTAATTCCTTGGCTACCTTACAATGAATAAAATTATGGGTGATACCTGAATCAATCAACACTATTACCTTTTTCTTCTTGATATGTCCTTCTATCTTGAGAGTTTGAGGAGTGGTAATTCCTGCCAGTGCATTACATGATTGGTCGGATTCATTTCTTCCTCTTCTAGGGTTGGTTCCTGGTGTATATCCTCTTCTTGTTCATTTTCTTCTTCCTCTTCACAATCTATGTAAAATAATTTCTTCTCAGCACACTTATGACCTTTAGTGTATTTACTATCACAACTGTAGAAAAGCCCTTTTGCTCTTTTTTCTTCCAATTGTTGTGGTGTCAACCTTGTAGGTTGTGGAAATCTAGGCGTAGAAACACTTCCTTATTTATAGAAGTGAGTGCTAGGCTTCCTTGTCGCCATAATTTTACATTCAATTTTTCTTGCCACCCTGAATGCCTTCTCCAATGAATCAGGTTCCAAAACACGTACTTCATGTTGGATGTTATCCTTTAAAGTGCCTATGAAGAGATCAATCCCGTGTTCCTCTAGAATATCAGTTACCCTTATATTCAATTTTTGGAAGTCCTCAATGTGCTGCCCCACTAAACCCTTTTGTTTGAGATTTATCAATTGGCTAAAGAAGGTGTTGCTCTTTGTATCCTCATAATGTGCTATCATTTCCTCCGTAAAAATTGACCAAGTGACAATTTTTTTACGGGAGCAAATCCATCGATACCATACAAATGTATTTTGTTCTAAATGTAAAGTTGTAATGCGTACCTTTTGTGTGTTTTTCACATTATGGAGATCAAAATATTGCTCCATCTGTAGTATCCATGTTACAGGATCCTTTCCATCAAACTTCCTCATATCCATTTTTGGAATTTGGTGGTTCTTCCCGCCAACATTAGAGTTTATGAAATCATGGTTAACATTCATTTTTTTCTCATCATGAGTTTCCTCTACTATATTTTCACCATTAGGAAACATTTCTTGTATCAAATTTGTCAAACCTTCTATGTCTGCTTTTAGATCATTCTTCATGTTTTCCATTTTAGCTTCCATGTCATCCATCTTAGATTCCATGCTAGCTTCCATGCCTTCTATTTTAGATTCCATGCCTTTCTTCAAACCATCCATATTATTCTTCACTCCATCCATCTTTGCTTCCATGCCTTTCTTCAAAACTTCCATTTCATTTTTTGTTGCTCTTTGCGAGAGCGAAATTTGGTGCACTTGCTCTTGTAATTTTGATAGATTATGTTGCAATTCTTCATATTCATGAGTCATAGTAGAGCCTTATGAAGGCTTAATGGGTGTTGAATTATTTTTATGGGGCATTTTTTAGAACCCAATACTGATATCTATTCTACAATATGCCCTTGGAATCAATTCAAATTGATTTTTCAAACAAGACTTATGCAATTTGGAAAAAAATTACACACCTTTTTCTTGCTTTTGAGGAGCTTGATATTGAAATTGGATTATATATGTGATTGAGGCTCTTCAATATCTGAAATTCAGCATTGAATTATCCCTCTAAATTCTCTTTTTAATGCCACAGGTCTGACCTGAATTGGATTCTCCAAGACAAAGTTATGTCTAATCACCCACAATGACCTAATTATGGACTGGTTCAGTAGAGCGAACTTATATGACTTGCCACGTGTCATTGTTTCATCCTTTCCCTCTGAAGTTGATAGTAAAGAAACTTTAGTCCATGCACTTGCGACCACCTTTTACGGCACTCCAATCCGATGCTCAGAGAGAGAGTTATTGAACTTTTCCCACAATCACCTCTTTGAGATGAAATTTAGGAGCCTGAAAAAGCACTACATTCGACAGATCATATTTCAAAAAATATTCCGAACCAAGCTCTGAAATTTTGTGACGAGTTTCCTCAGGATTTCATCTTCGTACCCAAAAATTGCCACGATGACCTGTTTAGGAGCCTGAAAAAAGACCTAACTTCCACAGATCATATCTCCGAACATATTGTGAACCAAACTCTGAAATTTTTAGACAATATTCCTCAGGATTTTGGTTTCGTACCCTAAAAATTTTCGCTTCTGAAACTTTGTAGAAAAATAGTTATACTGAAAATTCAATGATGACCCTTTTAGAGCAGTGAAACCCTAGAATCCAAAGCTCTGATACCAAATGTTGTGTAACCAGCTCCAAAAATAGAAGAAAAGAGATATCAATGTCTTATAAATAAGCCACTTTGAGGGGAAAAACCTCCAATACATTACATAAATGAAAAATTCTTGGATGATCAAATTTACAAAACCTCATTTCTATATATAGGTGTCCATGTGGCCATAATGTAATCCTAGTGGGCTAGAATGTAATCATAGCCGACCTAACAATAATAATTTAAGGGCACAATAATAACAAAATGGGGGTTACAAGGGTACAATAATAACAATAAGGGGGTTACACTAATAAAAATAAGGGGCTATACTAGTAATATAGGGACCTAACAAGCCATGTGCTCAGAGACGAAATGGAATATCTTCAGAAATGGAAGAATACTTTGAGTGATCACCTCAAGCTGTGGGCCAATGAGGCCCTCAAACTATCTCAGGATGTTGACAGCATAGTTAAGAAACTGAACTAGACGTTGGAAAGCATCATTGCTGCTATAGAAGGCCTAACTTTGTAGAAGTTGGTGGAGATATCCCAAAATTATGCTGCACAAAGTGAAGGATTTCTACCCCCGCTGGTGGAGGCAATCAAACAGCTGCAGGAAAATATGGAGAAACCATGACTGCAGTGACTGGGGACGTTTCACAAGATTGTGTTGGGGGCCTTTTGGAATGGGGCTCCCTAAGCTGCAAATTTTGTAAATTTTTTTATTAATTAGTCTAATGGAGGGGTTTTGGGGTGGGTCAAAGCCTCAAACACATTGTAATGGGTCAAAGGGTAGACCTAGAGTCTGCAAACCATGGTTTGTGGACCACAAGATAGTGTAGGCTATATCGATATAAGTAGATGAATAGTTTGAATCTAGAGGTAGGCATGAATTAAGACTGATGCTACGTGAAAAATATTAGATCTATTTTGGGTTGTTTTTGGTAAGGAATCCTGCTGGCTGTGTGCACGAATATCCTCAGTCCTACTGTGTGCGGACCCCGCTAGGCTGTGTGCATGGGCTTGTTTTGGTTGTAAGTGGATTTGAATGTTAATGAATGCAAAGCATTGTTGAAGTATCTGTGTGTTATCTGGATTAGTGATGTTTACTATTGAAGCGTATCTATGATGGTTATTTAGTTGTGACTATATCTATGTTTTTACATAAGTATATTTGTAAATGCTCTATGATGGTATCTGTTTAAGCTAAAAATACTTTTGTGCTATCTGTTTATGCTACAAATGTATCTATAGTTGTGCTTATGATATTATGTGCTGGTAATTGCTGATACGCACATGGATGCAAAGGTATTCATTAGATTTGTGAATGGTAATAGCTCTGTTATGGTTAATAATGGATTATACTAATAAAGGCTTGCGAATAGACTTACTCTATGTAAATCCGATAAGTTGCAAACAAAGATTTTCCCTGACTTACCTACTCTCTCTCAGGGTGCAGAAACCTCATTCCAACACCCTCCCATATTGCTTTGGGTGAGACCTTGGCCTGCGCAAGTAGGTCATTGCCGAAAGGGCCAGTAGTATAGGGATTTTTTGTGAAACCTTAACCTCCGAACCTGGGTCAGGACCCCTAAAGCCAACACCAACATAAACCTCAAAAAACTCCATGAAACTTATAACTACCTGAATATATTTGAGAGTGTACTTTGTTTTGTGTTCTCAACATGTAGTTAATGGCATCCCTTACTAGATTGGATAGTGTCAAGGGTAGGAAGAAGCCATGCCTTAATACAAAGGGCTCTCCTAGTATTTCCCTCATTTAGAGAAAAGAGAATGAATTCCTATGGTGTAGCATCCTTATTAAATCCCAGAATACTTTTGAATTAAAGAGTGTAGTTTGATTTGTGTCCTAGAAATGTGGTTAAGGTATCCCTTGCTAGAATGGTTAGTATTAAGGATAGCAAACACAAATTCCTTAATATGAAGGGCTCTCTTGGTATTTGATGCATTTACATAGAATAAAATGAATGCTTATGGTGCAACATCCATATTATATCCCATATTACTCAAAACTTTCCTGCCTAGAATGCCTTAATAATTATTTATAGATTTTGACAGCCATAGATTCATTTTTACTAGAGTGGATTGAATGTAAGGATTCAATAACTATTGTCTACAATATTTCCTTGGATGTTGCATGGTGAAGAAAGTTGTTTTTTTTTTTCTTTATATTTGTATAGTGTTCCATGGGATGGATATTCTTGTTCCATGTTAGATTATTTGGTATTCATTTCATTATCCCTTGTTGAGCTAAACCCTTCCCCAAAGCATTTGAGGAATATAGGTTTTTATTTCTTTAGTCATATGGAAAATTAAAAACCTAAATTGCAAGAAGTTGGGTAAGTTAGTTTATTTGGCCTAGTTTGTTTAGATTTATAATTGATCCTAAAGAAGCCCTATATTTGTTTGCATATTAGAATCATTTTCCCTAGGTTGATAAGGTGCCAGTATTTATCATTTGTGGCATTTTATTTTAAACCCCAAATTTTTTATTTATTTTTTATTTTTTGTGGTAAACTAAGATTAATTTTCAGCAAAATATTGTGTTATTGACTTTTTGATGTATGCCTCAAGGGAAGGATTTGTTTAGAAGTTTTAATAGAGAAACTAATTTAAAAGTTTTCATGCATTTTTCACCATTTTCTAGCTAAATATGTTGTTGTAAATTTTAGTTTTGATGCAATTCATTGCCTTAAAACCCTAGTTTATAATAACCTTGAGTTTCTCTTGATTTGGTGTATTCAGGTAACCTATTTTAAATTAATTAGGCTAAAAATTAGCTTTTAGATTGACCCATTGGCCACTTGAAACCAAGTTTTGATTTCACTCCTTCATCCACTGAAATCCCTAGTTTTTCATACCCTAATATAATGGATATTTTTATTATAAGATACTCAAGGGGCACTTAGGTAATATCCTTGGGTTATTTAACACCTAATACATTCACTAAAGAGAGGGGAGTAGTTGCAGAGGTGATAGTGATAAGTTGGTAGCATTCCAATATGTTGCACATTGTTTAGGTCACATAGTGAAGCCTTGCACTAGGTGATATATTTCGCTGTAACAAGACCATGATAGTTTGTTATTAAATTCATGAGTCCAATTCCAATAGTTTATGTTATAAAGGAATGATCATTTACGATTATAAAGTAATTCCACTATTTGTAATGTTCTAGGTCTTCTATCGCAATGTTAATATTACATACATGTCACTAATACAATTTATGTCAATGGGATCTAGTTCTAGCGTTATAGAGAAGTTATTATACTCCCCAACTGGGTTCAAATTCCACTCAAGATATGTTCACTCTTTGTGAGATAATTTTTTGACTGGGGCTGGCAAGGTACTAACAATCTGATTCTTCCCCATAGGATAGACAATGGTAGCATACCAACATGGAGAAAGGGTCATCATTATAGTTTATAAATGTCGATTCTTGTTACCACACGTAATTCGTTTCAAAAATTTGTTACAACAGTAAACCAAGTCAACAAAAATATGACATCCATGAATTTCTCTAATGAAGATCTTGTTAGAAAAATCAAAAAATAAAATTAACCAACCTAAAAAAAAAACTAAAATAAAATGTTCAAAGTCTTACAGAAAGGAAGACAAAACTGACTTCAACAACCTGTGTTATTAATTGATGGAAAAACTTATTTAATGTATAATACACCTATATTTTAGTTCATAATGCACCTATAATTTTAAAAACTAACTGCACATTTGGGATGTTGTTAAATCACTAGGACACTAGAAAAAAGTTGTACATGACATCTATAAAAAAAATGATACAAATATGCTCTACACTTTTTGAAAATGTAGTGAGCAAGGTCTTCTGGCTTGTACCTTAGCCAGTGCAGACCTAAAATTGGCATCATGAGTTATACTTCAGTTAGGATGAGTCACTTCCAGTTTACTAAAATAATAATCAAGTTATCACGTGTAGAGTTGGAGCTTTGGTTAAGTGGATTCTTCATTAGTTTGACTATAGAACGAGGTGGTAGTTACAAATCCAGTTAGAGCAAGTTAGTCTACAGTCTTGATTGAAGGAAGTACAAGTTAAGAACTCCAATTTTGATTGAAGAGAAAAAGAGTGTCACTCACAGTTAACTCGTCAATTAGAACTCAATTTCTAAATTTGAACTGAGCCTCCTTGCATGCTCGAATTGGGCCTATAAAGTGGATTATGAAGGCACAATGAATTCATTTTTTTGTGTACAAAGGTTTGTGTGACAAGACATAGCTCACGAGTTTATGAGTGTAGCCTTGTTTGTGGACAGCGCAAGCATTATTTCCTAAAAAATAGGAGGAACAAGTGCACTAGGATTTAGGAGTTGGTTTTGTGCATAGAAGAGGAGCTGGTGTCCTAAGAAATAGAAGGCTGAAGTGTTTTAGGAAATAGGGCACAAGTGTGTTAGAAAGTAGGACCTAGAGTGTGCTAGGAAATAGGGAATCTGCGTAAGGAATAAGGCTACCAAGTGCATAAGAAAGGAGTAGAATTGAGCCATTTAGCACTCAAATTGGCCAATAAATGATAAACAATTTTCCTTTCAATATATGACAAGCCCAAACTATGGTTGTTATATTCTGAAATGAAGAAAATTTTTAATACTTCATCTAATGTTTTCAAATAACACAAAGGTCTTCCTCCTTTAAGAACAATTCAATATTCAATATAACTTGCTCAAGAAGCACAGCTTCCCAACAAACTCCTTGTCAGACTTCTTTCATTTAAAGTGTTGTAGGTCCACAACTTTGTTATTCCCTAAGAAGACAAATGGTGTTTAAAAAATAACTATCACTATTTCAAATATCATTTTGGGGAATATATTGACAAGGATTGAGAAAAAATTATAGGAAATAATGGAGAAAATATTAGAAACTATCAGAAAATATAAGAAAGAATCAACATATACATGAATAATTCTCAAAATATCAGACAAATAGGAAAGCCAAAAAATTCGAGAGAAATCAGAGATATTTTCAAGACTAATAATAATATAACACTAAAAAAAATCATTGTTAAACCCAGCTATACTCTTCCTAAAATTTTTGATCTTAATGAATAGTTATAAGGTAAATATTTTACTCGAAACAATCTTCATGGGAATCATCAAACTATGAAGAACTTCTAACATTCAAATTATATTTAAGGATAAATAAGACTTTTTTTAATATTTGATGATCCTGGTTGCATTTAGAAATTTTGACAAAAAAATATTTAATCAACATTATCACCATAATATTAAGCCTTTCCGGGAACTTCTTTCATCCAACATGTTCTTGGAGCATACAAATTTCACTTTTATTTGTTTGCTAATTGGCTCTCTCAAATGTTCAACAAAAAATTCCCAACTATGTGAAAACAGGGGGTGAACATCCTCTTAAGCAACATGAAATGATGAAACATATCAATGTAGTGGAATGTAATGTGATATGAAATAGCATTTTATATTTATAGAAGACTAGTAACAAAAAATAGTTTTCCCACATCTAATTTGTTAGTTAGCATAATTTTTTCTTAATGTAAGAACACTATGTTAATAATTTATTGGACAGTGACGTAAGGGGCTAGCCCTGTTGTTGACCTAGCCTTGTGCAATAATGAAGCTAGGGTTTACCTTGGTGCCATTCTTGAATAAATCAAAGACAAGATCTCATCCACTCACCTTGCTCACATCACCCATTTCCTAGAGAGGCCCCATTATTCACCTTATCATGAAAAGGGAAATTTCAAATAAACTATTGAATTTTGATTTACAAAATAAGAGGGATGAAAAATGAAGAACAATCAATTTCAATGAGTAAATTCTTACCACAGCTCTTCAACACTATTCTACAAAGGCATCCCAATAATCAAAAACTTACTGTTGGCACTGAATTCGTGTGGAAAAAAAAAATCCATAACAACTACTATTAAAATCATACACAAGTAATAATTGCAATAACTAATTATTATGTGGTATGGTAGACCAATTGGATGAATTAATCACTATCAACAGGCACAATCAGGGCAAAGAATTGTACACAAAGAGCAGTGTAGTGTGAGGCTTCACTATTCTTCAATCAACCATTAGATAATTCCACTTTATCTTTGAGAGAATGACCCTTTATTTCAACACAACCTCATATGTGGTCAATAATGTGTTGAAATTAATAAATCAGCCAATATTCTTATTGGTATAGAATTCATACTCTTGGAAAACCTGATAAAAAATAGAAACTCAAATTAGAGAAGAAAATTTAGAATTCTAGTGAGTATTATAGCATCTACATGTAACATCAACCAAAGCATATTCCTCTGCATTCCAATTTCCACCACTAAATGGTCTCTTGTCATTTTGAGCCATTGGATACAATGGTAATTGCTGAAGGTAATGGTGGATCCAATGAAGTTGTTTGCAAAGAAAAATAATAAAAAGACGATGGTTCAGCTTCCTCGTGAGTCGATTTTCCTGTAGCGGTTCGATCATCAACCTCCATATCAAATTCCATGTCTACATCTTCACTTGCATCCTTTGAACTCTAAGAAATTTTTCCAAAGGTTGAAGGAATATCCTTCATCAAGTCATTTCCCTTTATACTCCAAGGACTTGAAAAATCTCCAATAGCACATTCTAAGGCCCTTGAGTCAGCTACTTACCTTATCTCACCATCCTCTAATTCATGGTTTGTATGAGTATCACTGTAAGTATATAATTTATTGGGACACTTGTTAGATATTTCATGCGTAGGCGAAAGCAAGTTTTAAAAATAAGAATACAATGTGATGTCTTCATCCTTAGAAGAAATATGATTCTTATCTGTGGGTAAATCCATGTTGTCCTCATTCATTGGAGATTTTTTGTGATATTCAACTTCAAAACAGGAAAGTATTTTATCCTTTTCATCCCTATTACTTTCTATCAATATAGTTTTCGATGCAACTCAATTTCAGAAGGAAGAAAATGAAGTGGATAAAATCCTACATTGATTTGCTCCAGCTGATATCGAAACCTATTCCACACTAAGGATAGACTTAAGTCACTTAAGTTGCGACTACATATGTAACCAAAATGGATCCAAGGAATCTCCATGTGAGAGAAGGGCTTTTCAGTCAGCTACACAAATTTCTGCCTCCATTTCATACCTTAGTCGCAAGTTCAGAGCTCAAATGGTATCAATTTTCCTTAAAAATGGTTATATGTACATGAAACTATTAGAGAGAATATAGAAAATTCGATATGTAAAAAAATAAATTACTCCAAGAAACATGAATATAACAAATATCAAAGTCATACTTTGAAGATAGAAAATTTTCTTCCAAAATAGATCAACAATAAAACTGAATGTAATATATAAAGTACTCATTAAGAGCCTTGAAACTTTTCACTCCATGTAAGAAGTCCAATACGATTGGGACTTTTCTCTTGAATCTATTGTTTGAGAGCTATGATTTTTTTGTCTTTGTGAGGCTCTTTTATTTCCTCTAAACTTTATACTCCCATATTTTTTATTTTTGTGGTGTCAAAGTCTCCATCTACCATTTGCTCCGAGGAGACAAAATTACTTGGGATAACTTCTTCCACTCAATGTTCATTTTTTGGACATGGTTGATCCTTAAACTCAACATTTATGTCATTGGAACATGTCAATTTAACATCTGCATCCTCTTCCTTCAATTTCTCATCCAAGTTAACTCTGGTTATCTATTTCCACAGGTATTTTTTCTCATTATCACGAACAACTATTTACAAAAGGAAATGAAGTTTTAGGTAGTATTGAAGTAGAAGTAGGATCCTCTTGAATACTAGGGGCCCCATGTTCTGCCTCCTATCCACTTTCTCGCTCCAAAGTTGTATCATTAAGGCCTAACCCACCTCCCTCTGATCTTTCTGCCTTTGATATATATCTTCCACTAGCTTATTATGTAGCTTGTTGAATCAAAGCAATGGGTATTTCCCATAAAGTTTCCCTATTTTTAACATTCCAATAATAATGTCGACCAATTTTATCATTCTTAACATCTTTCCATTCATTATCTATATCTTCAATCCTCTGTGCTTGTGCAAAACCAAGATCTACAACCATGTAATTATTGGAGTCCTTTATAACAATCAAAATTTCCTCTTTTGCATATCCTTGAGTTAGGATGGATTTTTCAACATCTGTACCCTCATGTTCAACATTAAAATTTTCTTTAATATCATCCTTCTTATAGTCTAAGCTATTTTCAATAAGTCCATTGTTTTGAAAATCTGCTAGGAAATATGCTACCTAATAAAATAGAAAAGGGCCTGGTAGGTCATGGTGTCGTAGATAATGGGTAGGTGCCTTTAATTCATATAAGAACCATCAAAAGATATGGCATCACAGAGTTCCTCCAGCAGAGCTTTCCTCACATCCTTGATGCCCGACACCTCAATGGCCTCACATAGGTGATTACATGTCGTCCTGGTAGAATCCACATCCTTGTGTCCCAACACAGCCAACAGATTGACACCTCCTGTATCCAACATCCATTCATTGTCTACATATGATTCTTCATTTACGTTAAACCTTGTAATTTTCACTAATTTTATGAAGGCTTTGTTTATGTCTGGAATCCAGGGGAGCACAATTTATGTGAGAACATTACTCTCGATTGTATTTAAGAAAACATCATCCTCATTGTTTGTAGAAACAGAAAAAAAAAAGTAAATTTACAGCTCAGAATAACATTTATGTTTATTTATGGTCAAGTTAAATATTAATTAGTACAAGATTTCCCAGTTTGTGGGACAAGCGATTTACTTCATTGCTCAAGTATATGGAGATGTACATACTCTACCTTTCTCATTTCTAAATTATATGGAGATGTACATATTCTACCTTTCTCGATTTGAACAAGTGACTTCAAGTTTAAAGTCAAGAAGGCAAAAATAGAAAACATTAAAGTATATACTACATTGTCAATTGAATTTACCCTGTGTGGAATGGTTGTGATCTTTCCCACTCAAATTATGGGACTTTAGGCTCTAGAATAGATTAGCTATGTGGCGCTCTTAATAAATATACAATGGACCTCGCCATATCAGTTTAAAAGTGAATTGGAGATTAACACCATGCCTGGACAAATGACATCCGGGTTGGCTCTTTTTAAGTAGCTTGTCTTTCATTTCTCACACACACCACATCGGGGATCAAGGTGGCATGCCTATTAAAAAATTTGGGGGTGGAAACCAGAGAGGGAAGAAATTTGGATCAAGAAATTGAATAAAAATTTAGGGCAAGTCATTACTGCAGATGAAATGAGCTCTTCCCACTCAAATTAAAGTTTATTAGTTCAAAAGCTTTAAACTCCAGAATAGAGTGAATATAGTAGCTATGTGATACTATTGTAGCTCTATAATAGAGTAGTTATGTGATACTCTTAAGTACATCTATAATAGAGTAGCTAGGTAGCACTCTTAAGTCAGTATATAGTTGATATCTCCTTATCTATTTAGAAGTGCATTGGAGATTAACACCATGCTTGGAAAAATAGAATCCAAATTAGCCCTTTTTGAGCAGCTTGAATTTTATCTCACACACCACAACGGGACTAAAAGTGGCAGAATTAGGAAATTTATGGGTGGACACTGGAGAGGGAAGAACTCTTGGATCGGGAAATTAAATAAAAATTTATGGGAAGTCATTGTTGTAGATGAAATGAGCTCATAATGCTCAACAATAAGGGATATGAAATTTGGGGATAGGGAACTAATTGATTCTCCAAAACTTTTCACTACATACCAGGAAACCAACCAACATAATCAAGTGGAGATGGGAGGTGGAAGACTCAGGCTCATATTGACTGAGAGGGAGAAAGATTAAAAAATTACACATTCAATTCTATGAAGCAGATAGGATGGAATGGCAGGGAGGATAGACACAACACTCAGGATGTCCAGTAACAACATGTCTAGACAAAAATGGATCAAGCAACAACCACTGCAATCAAACGGGGCATAGTCAAAGGTGGCTATTCATTTCTATTTTTTGTATCCTTCCCAGAAGCCATGGACTCATTTTATCCATTTAAAGGATTAGGGCACCGAAAGGAATCAAATCTCCTTTTTCCTAAGCCAAACCCGCTAATTTAAGATACCGTAATGAGTCAAATAAAAGTGAAACCTATCTAAAGAAATTAATAGGACTTGTAGCTTCAAAAAATTAAATATTTTGAATGTGTTTCTTGTTGGAATGCAACCACTATAGAATTAATTTTTGTAAAACTTGATGAAGAAAACTATAGTTGGTAGAACCAAATTTCATGAAAACTCACATGGAAAGAAAAAGTATGTTTTAAATCTGCAATAAAAAAATGCATGCTAAGAGCCAATTTAATTATGTCCGATGGTGGTTGAAATGGATCCAAGAAAATTGTGGCATCATATTTCATCCAACATCTTGGGCCTTATATATATTTTATTACAAAGGTATTTTCTTAGACATGTCGATTAGCAACTTTGAAAAATGAAAGGAAACTAAAACACTATATGCAACATCTGTCTAGGCTTAAACTCACAAATGAGGTGAAGGCAACCAATTTTTCCACAACAATCATCTTAATTCAGAATAGTGAGAAATCATGGAGGTGGAACTCCATTTTTTAGTGGAGGATTTGTTACAGCTGTGGGGGAAATTGAAGGTCCCCCGCTCCCACTTGGTCAATGGCATTGGGAGCCCTTGAACCCACCTTGGAAAAGAATTTTGGGGTTTTTTGCCAAGTTTATAGGATTTTGGTGGGCATATTTAAAGACTTCTTAGATACGCTATGTTGTTGATGGGCCTTGGGAGGCTAGATGCCATGCCAACAAGTTCTTAATCCCCTTCATTTATGGATATGGGAACTTTTTGAGGGCCCATTCCCCCTTATCATTGTACATGTGGCACAAATTTCCTTAAATTCATGTAATTTTCATTAATTAATTGTACAGGAGTGCCTTTGCACCTCCTTAACCTAGAGTTGGGGATTTTATCTTAGAAAAATAATATTTCACTACGAGGGAAATTGAGCACCTCCTCTATAAATATAGGTTCTTTCCTTTCATTTTATCATGGTTGGATTTGGGGGAGAAATATCTTAGAAGGTCTAAAATTTCTGTGATTTTTCTCTCTTACAATTTTGCTATGGATGGAAGAGTTGAGTGACTTTTCTTGGGTGCAATTGGAATGTGTGTGATCCCTTTTCATGGATGGTTATGGTAGATATTGGATGATGCTTGGTGAATTAATTTGATTTATTGACCTTGTCTTGGCATATTGGAATGTGTGTGATTAGGAAAGACAACTAAAACACTCTTTGCAACATCTAACCAGGCTTAAACTTACGGATGAGGTGAAGGAACCCAATTTTTCCACAACAATCATATTAATGCAGACCGGTGAGATAATAATTCGTATTACATATCTAAAGGTAAATATCAGAATCTAGTATATGTGGTTTCAATAGAGCCTAGAGGTATTGAGACCCACATTTTTGTTTAAGACAAAAATGGGAAAACCAATGGACCTATCCCAATTCAATATATGTTGGTAATACATTATGAAACATATCAACTATACTAGCATGGGACCATACTTCCTGAAGAGTGAGGAAATGTATTATTAGAATGGCTCTAGTTTGATAGGTGAATTTTAATGCTTGAGAAAGTTAATATCAGATGATATCATAGGTTCTGATCTCCTGGAAAAGTCCTCTACAGAATCCATATAGTGCACATGCAAGGAGGGTGATAACACAATAATACAAGGACTAGAGGAGGGATAGTGGATGGGTCAAACCTATCTGATGGAAGAATTTTTCACATGTCAGTAGTAATCCTGTAGAGAGCAATGAAACAAGGATAAGATATCTTTCTGAGGTTTGTATTGTTATGGAAACCAATATTCACAATGTTAGAATTAAGGATTCATCTTGACAAAGACAATAGGAGTTTAAATTTGTAAGCCTATCCAGGGAGGTATGTCTCGAATGTAGTCATTACAATCCCATCCTATTTCAATGACACTCATCATCAAGAAACTCAAGCTCCCAAACACATGATCACTGGAGTTCAAACAATCTGGGCAGACAACTAACATGATGGATATAGGTGCATCTTTTGGAACCTTGTTAGTTGTAGAAGTAGAGGCTCAGAAGAGACCTTGAGTTGCGCATGAAAATGTAAATATGACACCACAAACATTCTACCTGCAATCATAAACCAAGTCCTGGACTAACTTGGAACCTGAAGGGAGTAAAATAATACAGAGAACAATGCCTAATTTCATAGTAGAAGTTTCCCAAGAGAATTAATTTGTCTGAGGTCTCTCTCCTATGTATAATATATATAGGTATGAATAGTGGAATTAAAAAGAAAATTAAAGAAGGGGTGGGGTGGGGTGGGGGGAACCTAAATTTGGGAAAAAATTAGCTTTTGTTATTGGAACCAACATTTATTTAAGGTTATTTGTACACATGTGAAATTAAATTTATGATGGGATGACCTGTGCATATAAAGTCTTGTGACCATTGCTAGGAGAATTTTTCTCATCCTATGGGGGATTTCCTATTGAAGAGCCCATTTCTTTGCACAATAGACACATGGAAGAAATGGGGGGCTCAATCTAGCTTATGAGGACCCAGAGGATGAATTTTCCCACCTTTAAAGGAGCCAGATGAGTTCACTTTGAAGCACTCTACACTTGGATGAATCTTGGAGGTGTATTTTTCCCTTTGGTCGTTCCTTTGCCTTGCTTTGTGAGGCATGTTCCCACTTCATAACGGTTTTGTGACCCTTATAATAAATAGTTTGAAGGTCTATAAACCCTTTTAAGGGTCATTTATTGGAGGTACATGAGCCTATATTAGAGAAAAAGGGTTTAGTTCCCACTTTGAAAGACATTTGGAGGCAGAACTCCCTTTTTTAGTGGAGGATTTGTTACATCTATGGGGGAACTTGAAGGTCCCCCTCTCCCACTTGGTCAATGGATTTGGGAGCCCTTGTACCCACCTTGGAGGAGAATTTTGGGGTTTTCTGCCCAGTTTAGAGGCTTTTGGTGGGCAGATTTAAAGACTTCTTAAATAAGCTATGGTGTTGATGGGCCTTGGGAGGCTGGATGCCATGCCAACAAGCCTTTAATGCCATTCATTTATGGATATGGGCACTTTGTGATGGCTCATTCCCCCTGATCATTGTTACATATGGCATGAATTCCCCTAAATTCATGTAATTTTCATTAATTAATTGTATAAGAGGGCCTTTGCACCTCCTTAAGCTATAATTGGGGATTTTAGCTTAGAAAAATAATATTTCACTACGAGGATAATTGAGCACCTCCTCTGTAAATATAGGTGATTTCCTTTCATTTTATTATGACTGGATTTGGGGGAGAAATCTCTTAGAAGCTCTAAAATTTCTATGATTTTTCTCTCTTTCAATTTGGCTATGGATGGAAGAGTTTAGTGACTTTTCTTGGGTGCAATTGGAATGTGTGTGATCTATTTTCATGGATGGTTATGGAAGATATTGGATGATGCTTGGTGAATTAGGTTGATTTATTTACTTTTTATTAGTGTATTGGAATGTGTGTGATTAGGAAAGGCAACTAAAACACTTTATGCAGCATCTGGCCAGGCTTTAACTCATAATTTATCAACAAAGACAGAATCACAGAGATAAAGAACACAGTCACACAAAATACACACTTATTTTTTTCAGGAAACCCAATAGGGAAAAACTGACTGCTTGATGTGGCTATTTTATTGATTTTTATTGAGCACTTGGATCTATTACGAAGAAATCTATCTCTCTTGAGAAAGTTTTGTTCTTTTCACAAAAATATCAGCTAATACAATTGATCTTGGCCTTCCTTGATCACAACTTGATCTCAGTTCCTGCACACAATTGATCCTTTGTTGTCGCCTTGACTTGCTTTACAAACCCTGCTCTCTTCTCCTTAATCTTCCACACTTGTGACTTACTACTGCTTAGGGAAAAATCTCTGCACATAATCAATCTCCTATTCCCTAGTGCTCTTGTTCTCCTATTTCTTAGGACACAATTCCCGTGCTCTCCAAAATCAAGGATCCTCTCACAAAATCGTGAGTTGTCTTTTCACACAAACCTTTGTGCATAAAACAATTTTCCTTTCCTCGTGTCTTCATCCACTCTTTATAGATTTGATCCATGCTAAATAGTAAATTAGGCTTGTTCAAATTTGGAACTCGAGTTGTTGATTGATGAGTTAACTGAGAGTGACACTCTTTCTCCCTCCAATCAACACTAGAGTCCTTAACTCATTCATCCTTAAATCAAGAATGAAGCCTAAACACGCTCTAAGTGAACTCATAATTTCCACTCAATCCTATAGTTAAGCTAATGAAATCTCCTCTTATAACTAAAGCTCCAACTCTACGCATGCTAATTTGATGATTATTCCAGTAAAATAGAAATAAATCATCCTAACTGAAGTCTAACTCATGAGGATAATTCGAGGTCTTCCCTAGCTAATGCACAAGCCAGAAGACCTTGCTCGCTACATTTTCAATAGTAAATCATTTATTCAAGTTGTTTAATTGAAAAAAATCCTCGAAGCTTCTGACCTATAAAACTCCCTTCTTGAGTTCTTGTGTTTGGATGGTGATATTTTCTCTCATGTTGGATTTATTTCTCAAGCTCATGCTATGGGTTCATCTGTAGTGTGATAATTATTAAAGTGTTAATTTTTTTTTTGCTTGGATGCATTAGGATTTGTTGAAGTATTTACTATAAATCTTAAAAATCCTTATGATCTTCTTAAGCACTTATGTCTGGACAATGAACTTTTCAATCTTGTGTTGAATTTATTTTTAAGTTTTTCAAGCTCATGGGATATGTTCATCTCCAATGTGATCATTATTAAATTGTTGTTAAATTTTTTTTTTTGGCTAGATTAGGGTTTGTTGAATTGTTCACCATAGATCTAAAAACTCGTTGAGATCTCAAAAACCAGAGTCATTTATTAATAAGTTGAATGTTATTAAATTGGCCCTATTTCCACACAAAAAATGATAAATAATCCTTAATTCCACAAGTAACCATAGAAGTATAACCAAAACATCCAAAAGATGGAAAAGAGATTGTTAAAATTTAAAAACAATTAAAATGCACAATCTGAAAAGAAGACAAGAACATAATAAAGAGGAAAAAATATAAAAAAGCATGCGTCCTACCAATACAAAGATAGATTTGACAACAATATAATTAAATTTTAGTGCATGCTATGTCATTTCTATGGTATAAAACCACCATAATGTAAAATAATCCAATGATAAAACATCAAAGGGAACATCAACATGCATCCACAAATCAATTTATGAAATAATTTTTTCAACAACCAACTAAATTTCATAACCCTACATAAACAATAGAAGAGACTAACAACATAGTGGATTACCTATGTCTAGTATGTAAAGGTTGTTGTAATATATATCTTCAGATTCATCTTGAGCTTTTCCACAGCCTCCAAATATAAGTAGATGATGATCAATGAGTGCACCACTGTGACCCTCACGAGCTGCTGGTCCTTCACCACTTACATTATGTTGCACCCATGTAGTTGCAGTGGTGCCCAGTTCTCTTGATGAGTACTTTGCTTCCTTTTGCTGTAAATTTTCCTCTACATGTGATCCAGCCTCCTGGTCTTTCTTTTGTTATTTTTGGGGTTTTCATCACTATTGGCCCTAGATGATTGAAGAGGTCGAAAGGCGAAAAACACTGTTTTTTTAAAGGATATTCACTATGGCGCCCTTTTTATTTTCAAATAGTTACAAAATTGAATATTTATCATTAGTTAAATATATTTTAAATTAATAACACTCAATAAGGGAAATTGAATCCTATATAGATTGGAGGGCAAATTTTTCTTTCAGATAGTAACAAAATTGAATATTTATGATTTTTTACATATATTCGATTTTAAATTAATAATACTTAATTGGAAATAGAATCCTATATAGATTGGCGCCTTAATTTGATTTTTTAGATAGTTACGAAATTGAATATTTATGATAATTTAAATATATTATAAAAAAAAAATCAATAGTAAAATATAATTTTATATAGATATGCTTACAATCCTATATAGATTTGTTTTGGTAATTAAAAAAAATTGAGAAGTGGAGTGGACAAATTACTTGCTTGGTGGCTAGTAACCATTAATAAAACTACACATTTATAGTTTTGCTTATACATAAGTGTTAAGGAACACATAAATAATGATGGAAGTAATCCTCGTTAGGTATTCATATCCATTTTTTATCCAGAGATCTACTCAAATTATACTAGAAATTAAATTATGGTAAATATGTTATTAACTAGAGTATGAGCTAACTTCAAGGATTTTATTTTTGGATAATTTTCCTACAAAGCTTAAGAATAAAATATTAGTGAAAATATATTTTGAACTCATTCATGAATATTGCCACCATGTCCACAAATTATATATATATATATATATATATATATATATATATATATATATGGCGAGAGAGAGAGAGAATATTAATAATAAAAAGTTTCTTATAGTTAAAATATGTGGGTTTTTGAACATGAATAAGTGAACATGGGCTATGAACATGACTAGGAGTTGGGGTTGGTCTACGCTCCTTTTCTCTGTCCACCTCCGCGACAGGTCCTGTGGGTGCAATACGACTAGGGGTCAGGACTCACTGCTCGACCCCTCCTTCCAACGCGCCCATACGTGTCATTCAAATATGTGGCAATCATTATGGTTGAGAACCACCCGTATGTGAGATGGTAAGGCTTCGGAGTTTGTTATGGCAGGTCATCGGTTTGATTCCCACCAAGGCCTTTCAACCTTTAACAAATTTTTAGCCAATGTGGAGGTGCCACATGGTGGCCTCTAGTTGGGCCACGTGGAAGCTTGACATTGGGCCACCAAAATACACTGCAACCAATAAAATTTGGCCAACTCACACTTTAGTATCAAAATTGCAAATTTTCATTTCTAGAGTGACACAATTAATGACATAAATGACAAATTCATATACTTGTTGTACTTAATAATTCTTCTTATATTTTAGTCCTAGACTAAATTAGTCATTTTAGTTAGTCTCTTTTAGCTTCGTCACTTATTATCTAGTCATATATTTTAGTCCTGGACTAAATTAGTCATATTAGTTAGTCGCTTTTAGTTTGGTCACTTATTATGTTGTCATATATTTTATCCTTAAAATAAATTAGTCATTTAAGTTAGTCGTTTTTAGTTCAGCCACTTAAAATTTCTCAAATTAGTAGTAATTCACTTGAAATAATTGTGGTCACTAAATTTTTCAGTCACCTAGTCACTAATTTCTTCATTTTCTACTAGTGAAAAGATTGAGTCCACATCCAACAAAAGATTATGATTCTGACATATATGAAGATGATCTACATGCTGGTGAACTAATGAAAGGTAGGATGAATAGCCATGATATGACCATAAAATTTATTGTTGGGGTATTCATGGGTATAAAATAAGAAAATGTGAACATGGATGTCACTGGTGTAGCTCAAGAAATTTTTGAGTGAGATGTTTATGCAACAACGGTTGTATGAGATGTTATCGATCTTACAAAACATGAATCTGGGAATAAAAACATAAATAAAAAATGAGATAACTCGAGAGAAATTATCTCTAAAGGTGAAGATAAGCTTCATGCGTCACTTTTAATGATCAAAATGAAGGGGAATATAAGTGAATGGATTGAAAGTTGTTATAAAAATATCAGGTCTAGAATGAATAATCATTTGTTTGACATTTAAAGCTCAGGGATAGAAATGGAGAAAATGTCATTTTCAATTGTAGTTCAGGCAGTTTCGAGGTCAAAGGATGATAGGTCTCGTGTAGATATTTCCAGCCAACAATATCATGGGGGATATAGTATGAAACCAATGCTCTTTTTTTAGGATAAGATGTCAATATTAGACAGTGTAACAAATTCAAGTCAGCATTCTTCCTCTCACAAAGCTAGTCAACCTATGTTTGAAAACTATGATGATGAGGAAGATGAGCACAAAAGAAATTTTCTATGGTAGTCCAAGCCACCAAAATACACCTCTAGGTATAGAAATTTTGGAATTACGATTCCCAAATCCAACAATTTCAACATCCTGGTTATCAAAAGTATTTAATGATGAGAATTTGAACCCTACCCATCTCAAGAACATTGAATCGATGATAAAGTAGCCCTGAACATATATATATATAAGGTGTAATCTAATTCACTTTTGAATCTACTTTTAAATAGTCATCTCAGTTTCTCTTATAGTGGGATGTGCTTGCTTGTAAATATTGTTGCTATTTAGCGCTACTGCTACTACTGAAAGGGATTCTCCTGAACCTTTCATTAAGACTCTTCGGCAGGGTTATGTTCTGGTAAGAATTTTCATCCAAACGTGGGACTTGGACCTATTTCCCCTTTCCCTTAGAGAGTATTTGGTTATTTTTGCTTTGGATAAGAAGCTTGAGCCTTCATTTAGCCAGCTTGATTGAAAGAGTTGGGTCGACTCACCTTTTAGCACACCAACAGAAAAAATAGTGAAATAAATTGTGCAACTTTGTTCTGATAAGGCTCTCCTAGGCTACATAGAACTGGAAAATCCAATGATTATAGCACTTATTAACACTTAATGCTGGCTAATATGGTTCATTCACCTTCATACGTATGAAAATTTTAATAGAAAAAAGAAAAAAACATATAACAAGTGCAATTTCAAGAGTTCCAAGACCAACCGTATCTGACATATTAAGTAGAGACATTTTCCTCTTACAACATCAAGTTCCCATTAAACACCTAGTGTGATGATTCTGAGCCTTATTTGCCTATGCAATCCATGGTTCATTAATCCCATTACCTTTATAAATGCCACCATTACCTCTATAAATGGATTAAAAATGTAAGTCTCGAACATATATTTATAAATATAAAATATATCCTCAAGGAAAGCAAAGCATACCTAGATTTTTTGTTTCGAGACATTTGGTGGGAAACCAAGAACTGAACCCACAGTTCCTACTAGTCCAGGCACATGATGTAGATTGTGTGAATGCGAACTTCGAGTGCAGTCTTCCTCCAGTTCTTCTAAATCACCATAAAAATTATGGCCAGACTGCCTTGTATGGTATCCATCAGCTGTAGCTTATCCTTGAAAAGGAACACTCCAGTTCTTCTAAATCACCATACCAATTACGGCCAGACTACCTTGTATGGGATCCATCAGATGTAGCTTCTCAGACATGCATTGCAGATGATAGCATGGCCATTTGACCTCTTTTCTTCATTTCTTCTTCATTAGTAAGAATATGTTACAAACTAAAATATTTTTTTCCTGCTCAAATAGGATAGGAATACAATTGTCTGCCCATTTATATGTCGCCAATACAGAATCCAATATCTTGAATTCAACCAAAACTATGATAAAATGTCAACTTGAACTTTTTGAATACTTCAGTTGAATACATATCGGTTACTATGCATATTTACTTCAGTTGAAGTTGTGAAAATGTACCTACAACAGTGTGTAACCAAACTATTTGAAAAAAGACACTACTGAAAATTCAATATAAACTCAGAAAATTTCTTAAAAATATATAAACAATTCCAAGAGGGATTTTAGCATGTAGCCATGTGTCTGCTCCATCATTGGCCCTATTGACTACCAATTCACCTACCTTAATACCCTATATTTTCAACTCTGTAGTGCTCTCTGACATCACAAGATGTATCAGCGAATCAATTTCGCGGTTCTTTTTTTTTGGGGGGGGGAGGGGGGGGAGTTGGTGCAGGGGGCGTGTTGTCTAGTGGTTGGGGAAATGAACAATGAACAGTTGCAGCTGGTTACACACCAATACCCACCATCCCAATAATGGAGTCTGTGTTACCTTATCCATATCAAGAAGCTTTCATACATTTGTTCTAAATGCATGCCTGCAAAGCCCCAATACTGGAGATTATTTTACTGATCGCTGGAACAAGAAACCTGTTTGTCGATGAAACCCAACCTAGTAGACGGGTGGGTGGGTGGCAGAGTGCCTGGTGGTTTTAGAGTCATCGGGGGTGTGGGGACCTGATATATTACTGACATGAACATTTCGAACCCCACCCACAACCTTACAAATAGATATCACTAAAATATGGAGGCCAGAATAAACAAGCTCCACATTGCCCTGATATGAGACCTGTTACGGCATGGGATTCTTTAATATAAATCATTATTAATTATATAAAAATTGTTTGAGTTTTTTATGTCATATTATTTTAGCGGATTTGGGTTTATTTTTTAATTTAATTGTGAGATGATATTTGTGTCGTTAAAAAAATGGAGTGAAGTAGTAATGTTATGGATTGATGATTATTTTGAATGAAATGTTTAGTTTAGTAAGGATAATTAATTTATGGAGATTTTCTATAATGTACAATAGAGGAATTTAATATGGGAAAGGTGATAATTTGGCTCTCATGTGCTTTAGAAAATTGATATCTTTTTGTCCATAACTATTAGAGGTGGGAAAATATCCTTGGTTCTAAACTTAAGTTTGTTCCAACATAACTATATTTTAAACCACAAATTGTTGTTGACCTCATGGATATGATGGAATTTTTTTGGCTTGTAGGATAGTCTTGTCATGAAATAAGAAGGGTAGCTATTTTTCCTTGATTGTCATTCTTTGTAGATTTTGATGTGTTTTTCATTCTAATTTACATCTATAGAAAATAGCTACAGACTTAATTCCTTGTCATATTTTATATTCTCTACGTCTACCAACATTTTGACTTCCCACAATATTATGTATATTGGTGTATTTGTCATCATTACTATTGTTGGGATGTCCTCTTGCATAACTTGGTATTCCCCGTACCCATAGAACCTCTTCCTACGAAGTTTTGTTGTTGTAGGGTATACAACTTTTCTTCCACCTTCAAAGAAATCAGAGAATATTGTTTCCTCTTCAATCTATAACTTAAAACTATTAGCTTAAGTTAATACCCTTTTGTATTATATATTTAAGTCTTAACTGAGTGATAACTTGAATAATTATTTCGTATATACTCTTAAGTGGATATCTCAATTTTTTTTCTTGTGTATATAAAATCTATTGATAAGAAATTGGTAAGAAGTTCTCCTTGAACTAACTCATTATTTTCTTCCAAGTCTTGATCTTTTCTTACTATCTCTTTATTTTATCATTTTGCGTAACATTCCACTAGAGTATAACATTACCTTTGCTTTTAATTTCATAAAAAAGGAACCCTAATATGGTCTAGAACATTTTATTTTTATCAAAATACCCATTTTGGTTAGTTGATTAGATCCTCAACTTATAAACTACCATCACAAACAAAATTCACAATCTAGATCACGCCCAAGTTTTTTCCTTGTTCACTTTGGTCTCACTAATTCCACACTTAGCCTCATCCAAAAAATTTCACTCCTGATCAACTTGACCTCACTCAACCTTCCTTAATTGTGCATTGTGCAGACTCAACCCTCAAGCCCCAACCTTACCTCTTAAAATTTTGCATTGTGTAGTCACAGTGCCCAAATTTGACCCTTGAGCTCCAGAACAACGTAATTTATGCCTCCCAATCAGCCTTAACTACGCATTGCGCAATGCCAAGCCTCACGCTTCCAGCATGACACCTTGAGCTGTACAATTGCACAATCCATTAGATTTTCATCCCTCCAGAATTGCGCATTGGGAAACTTCAAGCCTCAAGCCTGAGCCCTTGAAACCCTTAACTATGCAATCTCCTAGCTTGTTCTCCTTCCAGAATTTCACATTGGGCAACTCCAGGCCTCAAGCCTCAACCTTCATCTCTTGAGCTCCTCAACTGCATAGTCACCTAGCTAGGCCTCTCAAAACTATGCATTGGGCAACCTCAATGCTCAAGCCTCAAGCTTGACCTCCTGAATCCCTCAATTGCATAGTTCCTTGAGTCTATCCTTCGAGAACTTCACATTGGGAAACCTCAAGCCTCAAGCCCCGATCATGAGCTCTTATCCTTTGACCTTGGCCATCCTGAACTGCGCATTGCATAGTCTTGAGCTTCAATCCAAAACCTTGACCTCTGGAACTATGAAATCCCTAAGTTAGTCACCAGTTCCAACCCTAACAAGTGATTTCATGAAACATGTTATATTATGGGTTTTTTGGATTGATGTCATATTTTCGTGAATGGTTTTCAGTTGCAGGTACTCTATATCATCATGATAGGATGATGATGGATGAAAAGAAGAGGGAGAACATTGAATTGAGAAGAATGCTATAAATGGTCGAAGAGGAGAAGAGGCATATCCACCTTCAATTGCAACATGTGCTTGAGGAACATGTTGCTGAAAGTTCCACTCTAGTGATAGCGAAAGAAACATCAAAAGTAAAGCCAATATGTAGGCATGGTTAAAATAGTGGTTATGGACCATATGAGGAAAATGATGCATGTTAATTTTGTAAGCATCTCCATGGTTCTCATCATATGTCAGTTGGTAAAAGTGGGTGGCTAAAGTCATCTACAATGTCGTCATCATCATCGGAAGTTGAAAAGATGAATGACAAGTTCAAGGAGGTAATAAGAATTTCAAGTACAATTCCTTCTGTTTATGTTCATAACACCTCTTTTGTAGCATTTTAGTAACATAACAAAGGCATTGGTATGAAGATGCTATCTAAAATGATTTCTAAAGGAGGATATGTCAACATCAATGGCCTTGAGGATAATGTTGTTGTTGGACTTCATGGTTTATGATATTGTTGATTATTGTCAGAGAACTTCCTTCTTTGTAGTGTGGGCTTGGGTAGTCACGATTGGTGTGGATTATCAACAAGAGTTCACACCCTCCATCATTTTAGATGGTTTGACATTGTTACATGCCTCAATTTTTAATTGTTTTTGGTTGTTTCCTAACTTCTTCCCTTTTCACAAATCGTCGAGCTGCCATCTTGTGACATAAGGAATTGAGTGCTAATGGGAATTGCACCTTGGTCATGGATTGAAAAGAGAAATCGGTATTCTACCATTTGATATGCTTTTCTAAACCTCCATGATGTTGTGAATGAGGATCTTATTTTTCTAATTTTCTAGAGATTCTTAATTTGTTGGAAGGTGTGCGGCCATTATCCTTGTATAGTAGCAACTTGCACTTCTCCACCTTTTTTTCCATTGAAAGAGTAATTTTCAAGAAATTGATCATTTCATGGATGAAACATAGTGCAAGTTGTTGGGTTAGCCACCCTAGCCCCTCTCTTGATTGTTCCTTGCAAATCCCCTTTCGAAATTGGGCATTCGAGGTTTGAAAAAATGATATATTTTTTAGCTTGTCCTCTTCTATGATGCACGGAAAGTGAAAAATTACATGTTTTAATTGTGTGACGTTGATGGATTATGTCTTGAACATGAAAGTGCAGAACATTACTACTCTTCTTCTCCATTTTCTAAAGCATCCATTATGAGTGTTCAACTTTTACACTTTGTATTTTTATTTCTTTCATTTGCACCATTTAGAGTAATTGCTAGTTATTATTTTAGCAAAAATAAACATTGTCCAATAAGGAGAGGAAGTTGCATGGAGTGAATTATGTGGCCTTGCATTATACACACATAGATTTCTCTTTAGTTTTGTTTTTGTAACTAGGTTGAGCCTAGCGTAGGGCCAACCTATTTATTGGACGGAAGAACGATCTACCCACAATGGGATGCTATCACCATGATTGTGCGAAGCACAATTAATTGTGGACACCCCTTGGGATAGTTTAATTTCCCCAAAAGTGGTTTCCATCCTTAACCCTTCCCCATGAGGTTTGAACCTAAGACCTGGTGAGGACTAAACCCCATTCAAACCAACAAGTATACACTTCATGGGTCACACATAGATGGCATTGCTTGTAGGGAGAAATGACATTCTTGTGTAATCTTGTCGTGTGACATTTTACACTCAATTCCCTGTGACATCTATCAAGCACATTGTGACAAAACTATAACCATATTCCTACCACTATTTAACAACAAAATTAATATACATAGTAGGGCATGACCCACTAGGGAAGTTGGATTGTTAATCATCCTCTACTCCTTTGGATTCTAATAAGTTTTAGGACCAATCCCATTATTCTAATAAGTTTTAGGATCAATCCCATTTAAATTCTTCTATGATCTTTAACATGTAGGTGGTCTTAAATTCAATACACATAGTAAGACATGGCCCACTAAGGGAGTTGCATTGCCAGTCATCATATACTCCTTTGGATTTTAATAAGTGTAAAGATCAATCTCATTTAGGTGGTCTTAAATTCATCATAGTTAAAATTACATTGTATGATTTAAATCAAATAAACATTTATTAATGAAATTTAAACTATCATTGGTTAACCATCTCCCAATTTCCTTCCAACAATTGAACCATCACATAAAAACTGTTGTCATGGATAAGTTCCAGAAGCATACTTGGGATAAAGAGCGAGGGAGAAAGAAACAACACTGTATTGAAGAGTTTAATTCCACTCATATCATTAACAAAAAGCATACACAGGGGCCAATATTTCTTGGAGAGCCAAAATTCTTATTGCTCAGTTATAGACTAACTCTCATAAAATCCATTGTGAAATGAGTCTCTGTTGTGAAATAGGGCACTGGAAAAGGCTAAAAGAAATGTGGGAAGAAAAAGTATGTGTTTTTTGCTCTTTCGGAAAAGTGGAAATAAAAAAACATTTCATTTTAGAATGCAAGGCCTTCAAAGACAACACAGAAAGTTATGAAAATACTATGACAACTAGCTCTTTGGGATAATTTATTCCATAAGGGGTTTGTCGAGAAGTTAGGAGCACTTATTGTGAGGTTTCACATGAAAATGGCGGAATAAGGATAGTAAAGCAATTTGTCCCATAAGCTATCTTTAACCTCTTTAAATTTAAAATAATAAACTATCTTTAACCTATTTAACATTAAAATAATTTCTTTATTTCTTTTTAATTTACAACATTTTTACTCACCCTCATCATTAACAACCAACCCAATTTTCCCTTTAAATGGGGAAATAAGAAAGATACAAAGAAATACGAGAGGCTAAAAATAACATGTAGAACAGGTTGATTCTCCATCTTATTCTTATATTCAGCCCTTTTTCTATGGAATCTTTTAACAAGCACTCCAACTTCTCGACATTGAAACTCTTCTTCATCATTGGCATTCACACCCACATGGAACAAAATGTGGCTAACGCAACTTATGATTAAGCTGAAGGATTTTCTACTACGAGGTTTATCTTCATGACACTGTTCAAATTCGTCATCCCTTACAGAATCTGAACAGTGTCCCTTGGGATTACAGCGTGGTACAACGTATTGACATGAGAGAACCCACGTGCATGTTAGTCTAGAGAAATTGAAGGCGTCGTTATAGCTCAAAGAAGTACCATTTGCGGTGAATGTTGGTCCATGATATTACGAAATATATGTGGCGTGTTCCCTTAAAATAAACATATAATGTATGTGCAGCCTATGCCTACACATTCAATAGGTTTTTGAAATACTGATGTGGAGCTCCTGCACTTTTGGGGATGTGAGGGTTCTGTTGTCATCAACTCTATTCCTGGTCAGTTCGTAGCGAAGAAAGACTCTTCGGTTAAAAATTTGAGTCTTAGAGGAATTGATGTTATTAAAGAAGCGAAATTGCAAATAGAGATGATTTTCCCAAAGAAGGTGTCATGTGCAGATATAATCGCATTTGCGGCTAGAGATAGTGCATCATTTGTATTTTTCTTAAAAATTATACATAAGAATACCACTACGTTAAGTATAGCATGGGATAACAACAATGCTCAATGATTTCTAATGATTGATCGCAGGCATCTCCCATCCCCCTCTGCTGGAAGAAAGGATGGAAATATTACACTATCTTCCAATATATAGGGAAATATACCACCCATACCTTCAATTTAACCCATCTAACTCAGATATTTGCAGCTAAAGGTCTATCCCAGGATGAGATGGTTAATTTTCATGTATTTTCCGAGACCGAAAACTCATCAATGTGTCAATTCTTGTAGATGACAATAATGGTTGAGAAAAACCATGATTATAATCATGTTTGTGTTGTTTGGGCGAATGCAGGAGCACACACAATTGGTGTCTCTCACTATACTTCATTCATCAACAGGCTCTACAATATCAATGGCATGAATACGACAGACATGTCCCTTGATCCAACATATGCTCAGATACTGAAGCAGAGTTGTCCCCAAGGCAGCCCCATTAACGTCAACATGACTATGGTCATGGATCCTCAAATGCCACTGATCCTGGACAACTTGTATTACAACAACGTTATAGCTAACAATGGTCTGTTTACATCAGATGCAACTCTGCTTACATATCCAAACACCAAATCTAGTGTGACTGCAAACTCAGGCCTTAACTTGGTCGGATGGCAAAAAAAATTATTGCTGCAATTATAAAAATGGGAGATATTAGTGTATTAACTGGAAACCAACTGGGACATATTAATGTTTTGAGTAGTTCACGTCAACTACAGGGTTGGCAACAATTAAAATAGATTGGAAATTTAGTTTTCCTTAGCTTCAAATTTAGAAGATTTTCACTTCTCAACTATTAAACTAGCACAACAAGAAACATAGAAGTTGGTGCAACCTATTGAAAATGCAGACACATATGTCCAATATATATTGTATATGAATGATGTAATTTATAGGAAAAAAATTATATTTTAAATAAAAAATATATTTAGCATAAAATTGTTGTTTTAAATAAAAAAATATATTTATTTATCAAATATATTTATTACATTATTTTATTAATTTCAATTTTTTTAATTAATTTTGTTATACATTATATTTAAAATATTGATTTTTTTCAATGTCTATTTCATGCCGCATTTCCCTCCATTTTTTCATGGGGCATTCTTCCCTCCATTTTTATATAGTATTTACTTCCTTTAAGATATCTTTACACCTTAACCGCACTTCCCTCCATTTTTACATAATATTTTTCACTCCATTTTTATATAGTATTTATTTCCTCGAATGTATCTTTACACCTTAGTAAATGATAGTATTTATGTTTTCCCTCATCATTCACACTCGTAGAATACATTGAAAAACAGAACATTCATGTGAAGTGAAATCTATTTCCGTGTGCAGCAACATTGGCACGGCCCATAAGGTCTTCGAGAACTAGTTCCAAAATTTTTTACGTGACTAAAAACATAAGAAATTGAAATCAAAACCTTTGTGCGTGCTTGCGTATGATTAAGAGGATAAACGGCAGAAGACCAGGGGCGGTGGCAAAGGTGAAGGGTTCAAATCTGAAAATATGGCACCGAATTTGTTTTCAAATTAGAAATCCTTCTCCTAAATTTCAAGAAATTCATTAAATAAATGAGCTTCTAAATGACGACGAAGCTTAGTGTTTGTATGCAAAATTCTTGATCTACCATGGCTCCAGCCTCGAATGAATTTGACTTGGATTCTCTCATTGAACAATAGAGCAGTGACGATGATGTGAGCGATTTGCAGGGGCTCAATCGTAGCCTTGAAGATATCCTGATGACAAGACTAAAAAACCTTTTCTATTCAGAAACCCTAGTTTCACACGTCAAAGGCAGGAAAACGATGAAAACAACGTGGACTGGGCCGAGAAAGGTTCAAAGAAACTAGATAAAGTCGAAGAACATTCAAGTTCATTTTCAATTACAGACAGATTGAAAACTGGATATGAGAAATGTAATTCTTATGACCCTGATGTGTCTAATTCGAACTTAGAGGAAAAAGGCAAGCCCTTTAATTTCGATGGAAAGAATGGAAAACAAAGATCAGAAAACTATAGTTTCCACTTATGAATCTAGTTCAAATTTAGAGGAAAGGGGCAAGCCCTTACATTCAATAGATAATGGATTTCACAAAAATGAAATTTCCAACAAAGTTCGGTTGGCTTGAGAATTGGCTGAATTGAGGCTTAGTTTGAGCATGAAGAAGTCTGCATTCTTGGATTTTGCTGGTAAGCCTTCGGCATTTGCTGCTTAAAAATGAAAGTACCATTGATGACGTTGAAGATGAAAAAGGGGAAAAATGGAACATGGCCAAACCAGAAGGAAAAGTGGAAAAAATGTCCGAGACTCTCTTAAGCCATTGGACTTGGCGGAAGAAATTGAAAAGAGAGATGCATATTTTGGATTGCACTGGGAAGAGGGAGCTGCAGCGCAACCAATGAAACTTGAGGGTATCCGACGAGGACCTCCAGCAATAGGTCATTTACAAATTGATTCCATGAGCTATCTTTCACAGGCACTTGCATCACAAATGTTCACGAGGTATCATGGTTCTCCACAAGCTCTAGCTGCGAATATGAATTATATTGCTGTGGGTATGTCCAAAGGATCTGTCCTTGTTAATCCCAACAAATATTATTCTCAGAGTGCTGACTGCATGGATGCCAAGGTTCTATAATTTATCCTCTGAAACCTAACTATTTGCATGTATTTCGACATTTCCTTATCTTTCAATCCCCTTCATGATTTGTTCTTTTGACAATGTCTACTTTTTTTTTTACTGTGGAATGCAATAATAGCTCTTTCAAGACAGACTGCCTATTATAACAATTTTTTCTCAAGTTTTGCAATAAACCTTTTTTTTACTAGAGTATCTTTTGTAGTGTTCAGTTCTCTGTATACGATTGTAAGAATCTACTAGAGTATCTTCTGTAGCGTTCAGTTCTCTGTATAAGACTGTAAGAATCGTGGAGAAAAGAGCATACATCCTTTTTAATATTTTGAAAATGGGGAACAATATTGATCTATCCATCCTGTATAATATATCTATTCTATCAATCCTTATCAAGTAGATGTATATGGTATTCACTCTACAATTTTTTGACAAAAAACTATGAAGAATAGGTCGTATGCAATCATTTATCATATAGCATTGAAGACTATCTTATGTTGTGGATAAGGAAGTGATATTTGTTGATAGTAAGGAACCGTCCTTGCATTTATTCTGTCCCTAGTACCATAAAACACACCTCTTAGGTATACCAAGTCCCCTACCTCGAACTGCCTCTCAACATGTCCCTTGTCGGCAGACAGCTTCTGCTGGTTTTGTGTTGTAGCCATGTTATCCTGGAGAGCTCGGAGTATATCCTGACTCTCTTGGATCCAATCCTGGGCCTTAGGGGCTTTGCTAGCACCAAACATCACGTTAGCAAAAGATAAAGCATGATACCCATATAATGCATAGAATGGAGACATACCGATGGAAATATGATGAGTGGTGTTGTAGCAGTACTCCCCCAAGTGCAACCATCGCAACCATGCCTTCTGCTGCCCACTGACATAGTTATGCAAGTAGCCCTCTAGCCACTTGTTCACTATCTCTTTCTTCCCGTTCGTCTGGGGGTGGTAACTAGTACTCGGTGTTAACTCCGTGCCCACCAAACGAAAAATCTCCTGCCAAAATCCCCCCATGAAATGGCCATCCCTGTCATTGACAATGGTCTTTGGAAGACCATGAAATCTGAAAAACATCCCTGAAGAACAACTCCGTCACCTGTGCTGCAGTTTATCGTGCTGATATGGCGAAGAAGTGAGCATATTTTGTCAACCGATCAATGACTACAAATATGCAATCCTTGCCCTATACAGTGGGCAACCTTATAATGAAGTCCATCGAAACACTCTCGCATTTCCCCTCAGGTATGGGAAGAGGCTGCAATAACCCTGCCGGATGGTTCATCTCCCCCTTATTACGCTACCAAAATTCGCACTCCTTGACATGCTGGAGTATGTCCTCCTTGAGGCCCTTCCAAGGGAACCTCTCTCTGATGGCCCTATAGGTCTTGGTGAACCCCTGGTGGCCTGATAATGGTGAGTCATGTGAGGCGTGCAATATATTCTTCTTGAGATGTGAGCTCTCAATCAAGAAGATCCTGTCCCTGTAGTAGATCACCTCATCCATCACCCTGTACCTGTCATCTGTCACCTGTCCATCCAAAATCTCACAGGAAAAATGGTCCTTGGAGTATTCTACCAGAAGTTGAGCCCTCTAGTTCATATCCAAACTCATTAAGGACAATGCTGCCATTCTGCGGGAAAGTGCATCGGCGACCATGTTGTCCTTCGCCTTGGCTGCCATAGTTAGGCCTGCACAAATGCTGATGGCCTCCTACTGCCTCTACACTGCACTTTCTGGGATACATAGCACCTGCGTAGCACTGAGCCCTCTGTGTTGTGCAGTTGCTGCTCCGTCTGTACTGCTCTGGCTGCTACTTCTATGCCTCTTGGTGACTCTTGGCTTGGGATCAAATCATCCCTCTCGCCAATACTACCCCTCGTTGCAACTGAAACACTTCTGGAAATTATTCGCAAACCACGCCCTAGAATTCTAGCATAGTCTCAGTGCTCTACCTCCATGTGTGTTCTCCAACTGACCCCAAGCATTTCCTTTATAATTTTCTCGTTGGGAAACCAACAACTGTGATCTAATGCTGAATCAACGGCTAAGATTAAAAGAAAGCTTGATTCGTGTGACTTAAGTAATTTCCATCACATGTTTAAATTGATTACCTTTAATCTTTTAATTTTCCTAAGTCAGACTTAGGGTCCTTAATTAAAAATATTAATTAATTAATTATCTCTTAAACTGGATGGAATTTCTCAAATCCCTTTCTAGGTCTTGGAGATCTCATGTGCTCTAGTCCGTCCACAAATTTTGGGAGATAGAGCACATCCGATGCTACCCCAACACTCAAAAATCGCAACATGAACTGCTCACAAAATTCTGATAAATTAGACATGGAATCCTTGTCAAAAACCTAGAAAAACCCATAAAGGGTTTGCCCTAGTTTTGATGCTCAAAAAATGGCCCCAAATTGCTTGAACCTCCTCTAAGTGCAGAAAAACTAGAACTGTGACTGATGTTGGAATGAATGTCCGAAAATGGCTAGAAAAATATTCTCAGTTGCACCCCAAACCAAGCCCAAGAAACCCAGCTCTCAAAATCCCTTAACAAGCCACCCCACAATTGTGCCTCCACAATGATTGCGCAGTTTCTGGGTAGGATGATGTAGTTTCTCCTCCAGAAAATCAGTTTGATGTTTTGTGTTGAATTATACCCTTGCAAATATTCCTCCCTTTTCCTAGAATTGACAAATTACTTTGACAATGCTACAACTCCAGCTCTTCCTCCTCAACTCTCTGTGTGGCCTCCTGAATGCGTCTCAGTTGCCCAAAAACCATACTACATGCGTGGCCCTCTATCCAACTCCTGAAACTTATGAAGAATCCTTCCTAGGGTGGTACTGAGAGTCCATTGAAGAAAGGTTGAGCTTCCTCCTTGGGAAACTCTTGTGTTGAACAACACTATGTAACTCTGCTAACCAGCTAGAGCAACACTTCAAATGTAAAATTATCAAAAGGCCTCAAATGTTGCTTCCTCTCTCCTATTTATAATTTATGTTGATTTCCTCCATGTGGGCCCCTCACTAATCAATTCAAACCTCTTCCCTTGGCCATACGATTTCTCTCTCCTCAATGAGTGCATATTAGTTGGGGAGGTGGCCCCCACATTCCACCAAGGGAAACATTTCGACCCCCTTGTCCTATGTTTCCTCTCCAAAATTATCTTAGGCCCTCAAAATTACAAAAATAGAAAATTTGTGTACTATTGAAAAAATTATTTAGGAAGGGATATTACATTTCTCCCCTCCCAAATGTTGCTTATCCCCAAGCAACTATAAAACTGGGTGTTGAAAACTCTGCTTGTTTTCCCACGTGGCATCCTATTAATTTTGAGTTAACATGTTTTTAGCTTAGGTTAGTTACATCATTTTCCCATTAATCCATTAGAAATATCATTAATAATAAGTGTAACTAATGAAAGAACATAAGTAATAAAATATGAAGATAAGCCAAGACAAAAGAACATACGAATATGGCTCAAGCCAGGGAAAAACCCCAAGATGGGGAAAAATCTTATCAATTATTCTTATCATTAATGTCAAATGTTCAGCAGAGAGAGAATACAATACTTCAAAGTCGGAATGATTTTCAAATGAGAAGGTTTAATACCACTACCCTTAGACAAGAGGATGGTTCCAACAAGGTTGAAATCTGATGTTTGGTGTAGGCTCCAAGGACTTGTGTCTTCTCTGCAATTATGGTAGGACTAACTAGGGCGTAAACACAGTCAACAGCTACCCCATTCACAACCTTAAATACCTTTACTAGACTGCAGATTACCTTCAACCAGACCCTTCAAATGTTGGTAGCCCATAAGCCTTATTATAGGCTTCAAAACCCACTACACAGCCTCATGATAAAGCAACCCTGAATGTGGCTTTCTTGCTATAGGTTCTCGGCCTCCAGGAGAGGGTTCTTAAGCCCTGTGGCCTAGCTATAGTTGACCCAAACTAGTGCAGATGGCTTCAAGTAGAATGACACCTTCACAACAATCCCAAACTGTCATCAAAATCACCCTTAACAGGTGTGACTTCTATCTACTTGAACTCAGACCTGTGATGAAGATAAAATGCCCAAGACAAATCATAAATGTGCACAAACCAATATCGTCCTCCATTCTGTGGAACTATGCCCTTGAAGATGACTAAATTTAACCCAACCTTGCCTTCATCTCCTTCACTGGAAATCACATTCTTCTGCGGCTACTTTAGAGAGAAGAATGAATATAAAAGTGCCTAGGATAGGTTATTTATATCCTTCTTGGGTAGGCCAACTTGATTACTCGACAAGGGAAATTCAAATTTTCAATTTTCAATTTTTCTCACCTAAATAAGGTCATGCCTTATGAAATTTAATTTGAGTGAATGAATACTTTTCCTTATCCAAATTTAGTGATCTTTAGGTCAATTTTGATCCTCTCGAAAAGAGGAATCGAATACTGCAATAATCTTCCTCATAGGAGTAGTCCAAAGGGAATTTGGCTCTAGTTGCCAATTTTAACGCTCCCTCTCAAATAGGGAGAATTACACCTGCCAATCCATCCATCATGAACCATCTCTGAATCTCATCTCTGCTCTGCTATGTTTTGCTGAACATTGATATGAATAATAAATAAGAATTGATCGAAAGTGAGTCACAAGACCTTGCCACTCTCTACTGACAAAAGTTAGTTCGGAGGTAGAACCTCAATTGGTCCTAGATAGTTTGTTGACAAGGTTCAACAAATATGGGCATAGATTTTCCTGCGCTTCCTCTGTATACAACTACTTAAAGTGTTGATGAGCAGCTGCTTTTATGCTGGCAAAGCCATTGTGGGCTTGTCCTCTAGAATTTATTTCTTTTATGAAGTTGAGGCTCTTTCTGTCCCGTGTCTACTTGTGGAAGAAGGAAGTGTTTCTGTCTCCAAACTGGATCCAGAGACTATGGGACTTGAGCCTCCAGTATTCTTCTTCCTAGATACAAGTCTTATGGAAATTTTCTAGGAGTTCTTCTTCTTGGGTTAGACTGTCCCTTGATATGTCCATGTCTTCCATCTGCATTTGATGACTTTTAAGGCTATCCTGAGCCTCCTTCCTTAGCTATAGACGGGGAAGGGAGTCCCTTGACCCAATCTTTGAGGGCCCTTTTCACCCTTAGTTTTACTTCCCATACAAAAAATGGGGAAACATTGACAGGGGGCTTCTAGGCATCCTCAACTATCCCCAATAAATCATATTGTTGGACCTAGAGGGGGCTGAAGCAGAATGGAATAGGCCCCAGATTCAAAAGAGGCTTCATCTCAAGCCAGATGGGCTTGTTATCAGAGACCGAAGAGGGGATGATAGAAGAAATAATTTTAAGACCAAGAAGAAGGAAAGATATTTGAATAAGAAAACGATCTAACCTTGTTGCTATGTGGCCCAACCCCGCTCTTCTATTTGCCCATGTATATTTGCCTTTGATAGGCTTGATGTCAAGAAGGTCCCAGTGTTGAATAAGATCTTCCACCCATTCCCTTGCAGGATCCCTTACTGTGCAGCTCCCATGCTTTTCATCCTGGCGTAGAGTGAGGTTCATGTCCCCAGCAAGAATGACATTTTCCATCGGCAGCTCAGAGGCTAAAGCACGAATGGTGTCCCTACAACTTTGTTTATCTTCCAAGATGGTTAGAGCATAAATATTAATGAGAGTCAGTGTGTCCTTAGTTTGAAAATGCTGAAGCTAAATTAGAATTTCGTTTGTGGATGTTTTAACCAAGATTTCTTTAAAGGAGTTCATGTCCCATAAAACTCCTAGAGCCCTTTGATGCTCCTCTGGAGGAGACAGCTATGCTTCCGCCCTTACCCCAAAATTGTTTACTTTTTTGGAGGAAGTTTCCTTCCTCCATTTTGGTCTCCTGGATGAGAAGAATGTTAGGCTTTTCCAGTCTCCTCAACCCCCTACAGTTCCAGGAGATGATCTTCATTACTTTCTTTTTTGGGCTGAAGGGGCTCCCTTAGGGCCCTGGCTTTGAATCTTGCTTGGCTTGTGGCTTTTAGCCAACATCTTGTCCAGGGTTGGCCAAATGCCTAATAGCTTTTCCCTATAGGTTTCTTTCTCTAGATTCTCTTTGAGGGATTTCCTCTCCCTGGTGGATCTTCTGACAGAGGACTAGGATTACCCTATTTCTCCCTCTTCCTATGATTCCTCTGAGTTGAGGTCTTCATCATCCAACCTTATTTCTTTTTCTTTTTGGATTTCGCTTTTCTTCTCACTAGATTTCAGGGAGCCCGAGGCTTCCTATGTGGGAGGGCCCTTTTCTGCATTCTTTGGGCTAGCCTTTTGATCTTCCTCAGTTCTCGAGCTTAGAGCGGCGAAATTGTTCTCATTATCTTTCGGGCCAGTCATGGGTATGGAGGCATTTCCCAAAGGGGCGGAGTTGCCTTCCCCCTTGTCAACTCACTGCCTATTTGGCCCTGGCCTGGAGGTAGGTTTGGATTTTTTTGTTGGCTGCCATTCTGCTTCTTTCTCTTTCTCTGGGGTCGCTTTCTTGGGATAATGTTTGGTGAAATTTCCATATTCGTGGCATGCACGACACTTGAATGGCAGCTGTTCATAGTCAATATTCTGAATGTGGGACCAATTCCCAACTGTGAGCTTGATGGCTTTAGGTAGCCCAACTTCTAGGTCGACTTCCACACATATTCTAGTGCAATCATATTGTTCATTCTTGTAGGATCTGTCAATAAATTTCCCAATGGAACTCCCAATTTGAATCAGGGAGTCCCAGCTCCAATAGTGCACTGGAAGATTTGGGAGTCTGACCCAAACTGGGACAGCAGAGGGGACGTCGACTGAAGGATCAAAATCAAGGGTCCAATGATTCATGGATAGGCCCTGCGGACCCATGAAGTATGGTCCATTTCTAAATATAAGTTCCTTGTCCTCCTTTGAATTAAACTTGAACAGGAAATAGCCGCGCCCCAAAAAGTAAGATGTGACATTGTTCTTGATGAGTGGCTACCAATGTCTGTTAACCCAAGCTTCCATAGTCTTTGGAGATGGCCATAAACCTGTAAAATGCCCTATCAGTGCTCGTTTTGCGAGAGAGAGGGCCAAGTTCATAGGTCTCTCAGGGATTTCATCCAGTTTCTTCAAAAACTTGGATGCCTGTTGTTTCAGCTTCTTCTTTTGAGAGGCAATCAACAGGAAAAAAGCCTCCACCTCAGGAGGAGGGGGCAGAGGGGCGCCCTAAGAGGCCGCCATCAGTCGACCGAGGTGGGGTAGACACGGAAGAGCCCTAGCTGGAGTGAATGGGTGGCGACGATGGCATCGGAAGTGAGATCGCAGTAGTGACCCAAGAAAACAATGTCCCGACATGAATCAACATGGTGCGCAGAGGATCCACAACAGAACTTGAATAGCTTGAACACAACCATTAATGAAATTTTATAATTGTTTTTTAATTGAATTATTTAAATATTATTTAACATTAGAGAGTCAATGAATTATATTAATAACAATTATTTATAATTGTTATTTAGTTGAATTATTTAAATTTTATTTACTAGTAGAGTAACTAAATTATTAATAAAAATTATTTTTAATTATTATTTAATTAAATTATTTAAAAAAAAACGTAAATAAAACTGGCCATGTCTGATTTGATTGCTTCAATGGGGTTTCAATAGCCCCCGATTTGCAGGAATGGCCGTGGGTTAGGGGCCATTTCACGCCAATTCCTGGAAATCTAGAAAGTGGTGTAAAATTCGGGGTTTTAGATCTTGTATAAATGGTTGATGATGGAGTTGGATTTAAAACAAGTTCCTGAATGGATCTCAAGAGCTATTGCTTCTCTGCTTACGAATTTATTGATATAGCAGTCGTTTTTCGTGGTGACCAGGCAGTTGTGAAAAGGAAAATCAGCCAACAGCTGTGACCAGGAGGCTGTGAAGAGACAAATTTGAACGCAAGTAAGTCTATGCTCTCTGCTAACTGCATGTATTTAAAAGTATTTACTTGAACGGTTTTTAGTTAGCTTTAGGTCTGTAAAAATTGTGAAAAATGTGTTATCTAAGGTCAAAGTCAAGCTGGAAAATAATTTCTAATCGCATCATTGATGAAGCACTTGGGAGATTTATTATGGGGTTGTTTCCTGAAAACAACATCATCATCCCACATCCTTTTCACATTAAAAGACGTAGGATTGAGCAATGCGTTTCCATGTATCAACTCTGCTCCTTTTAGTTTTAAATCCTCCTTTTAATAGCCTAAGCTAGTGATATTCTCGTAGACCAATTCTGCCTTTTTCATAAGCCTAGCCTTACCATAATTGTTGATCATTGAATTGAACGTTGGTAAAGTAGGATTCTCCTTTGATAGGAACACGCTCTTAAATACTTGTTCCATTTTGCTAAAATCTTGATGCTTTCCATAAGCATCTATAAGTAATTTGAAAGTAATGATGTCTGGTTTACATTTGTCTTTCCTCATATGAGCAAGAACCTACTCCATTTCTGTGAGCATTCAATGTTTACCATAAGCATCCATCACACCGTTATAAGTATAAAATTTTTCCATTTTTTTCATTTTCTAGTAGATTAACACTCTCCCTAAAAACTACGGGGAAAAATTTAGTGCCGCTGGCTCCTCCTTTTCTTTTTCCCTTTACTTCGCTGCCCTGCAGACTGTAACTTTGATTCTGTGAAAATGACAAGGATGCTCTCAGTTTCAACCCATGGTGTTGGCTGGAGCCTGACGCAGTAAGTTTAAATTTAGTTATGAATATCACCGTCCAAAGCTAAATCGATTATATATATATATATATATATATATATATATATATATAAGAAGCTGAGTGATGGCATAAGCTCTGTGTATGAGGAGATCATTATGATGTTTGGTATGTAAGAAACGAATCCTACAGAAGCGTGAGGATGATATTGGTATGGCTTCTGTTGGGATAAAACCAGGTAATATCTGCACTGGACATTACATTATTATATGCCTTTAACTCCAGTCTTTTGTGACTTTCTGTGCTTTTTTTTCGATTGGGTGAGGTTCATTTTCTGGGCCGGTTATTATAACATTAAGGGGACTCTAGATAAGACGTCCTACTGTTTCGGGAAATAACTCCCTAAAGGTTTTGGGTCGGCAACCTTCATAGATCGGGGGCATACCATTCAAGAAAGACTCACTTAACCTGTCTTTTTGTGCTGAAAAATAGATATAACAAGTTGCAGAACTTACCCGAAAGTCCTACGTTTGATGTAGATCCCGCAGGGTGCAAACCCCTAGCAACTCCTCGTGCTTCATAACTTGGAAATCAAGAAAGAACGCACATGAAACACTAGTTGTACAACATATATTGTTCCTAGATGTCAGTGTAACTCATGTATAATATCATATAAACAATACTGAAAGTTTAATTAATGATATTTACACATATATAAAGAGATATAAACACGTGAATTTTGGGAACAAGATGGTTCTTCTCATTATAAATGGCATGTACAATAATAGAAAAGTGGAGATATCACCTGAATCCTTCCACGGCCTTTGAGTAGACCGTCTTATGGATCTGTCCAACCCTCACCTTGCTAGGATTCTTCCAAGATGTGTGCACACAAGATGTCATATAGGATGATGATCATCTCAAGGAAACAGGGGTTTCCTGAATATACCTGGGAAGTACGGGAGGGACGGGAATATCAGACTTGAAATAGGGCTCCAACAGAGTACAATATCTATAATTTTCTCTCTCCCTTAGGCCATACACATGAGGGGCTTTATACTCCCTTAAAGTAGTTTCAGCAGTTGGAAACAGTTGGGCAATGGGATGGGGTGGTTGAATTACGGGAATAACCATCACCCTACCTCAAAAATAAGGAATTATATATATATTTTTAATGATTTAAATGGAATATGCGGAAAAGTATGAATGGGCTGGCATATATACGCGGAAAAGTCTAGGCATAATTGCGTATGGGATTTTAGACACTGTTTTTATGAAGTTATTCAAGTCTGGGGGAAAAGGTGACCAAGGCCAAAGAGACAATCATTATTCACATGAGGGTGAAAAATGATGCTATAACACCTACAAACATACTGGAATGTGTATTTGTGTAGGGGGAGGGTCACTTGGGTAATAATCTTGTTTTTTTATCATGACTGCTTTCATGTGAAAATACTATGTGTTGAGGAGAACACTACTAAAGCTCATTTGTTTCAGTGGGTTTACAACTGGATTGGATCACTTCAAGTAAAGTGGGCAGTTTTCTGGCATGGGTGGTGGGACGTCCTGATTATATCAAGGCCTTATAAGGATATGGGTTGTAAAGCTTGTCATCATTGGTGGCACTGTAAGTGGTTTATATGCTGTTGTTGTGACATCTGAGCTCTGGAATGCAAGTTCGAACTATACTAGTTTTTCCAGGAGAATTTCTGCTGACTGGTGACCAGAATTTGGATGCTGGTATGATATTTTAAATTTTTCTGGGGACTGGTATAGACTTCTTGTTTTTACTTGGAGATATTTCTTTTCTTGTCTTAGGTGATTTTTTCTGACTTTGACGGCGGACGGAGACGATTCATTACTCCTCGATGTACCTGGAGTGCGAGTGCTATTAAAGGGTCTTTAAGGTTTTTTCGTATTTATTTCCCTTTCTTGTGCTGATTTCTAGGACAATGGGTTGGTGGTTTATAGATATGGTACTTTAATATAGTCCTATCTCGTATCGGGTGGTTGGATATATTTTATTTTGCAGGTACATATGTTTAATGGTGCCATGTTTTCATTTTGATACATGATGACCTGGAGGGGGTCTTGTTTGTGGGATAAATAGTTGGCGGTGCTGGGAGTTTTGGCCATTTTTCATTTTGGGAGGTGGTTGAGAGGTTGACGTGGAGATTGGTGGGGTTATATTTTTTTTTTGGGATGTCAGATCTAAATCAGTACATTCGTGAATGTGACGCAACATTCTTGGAGGTGTCTTTCCTGCATTTCGTTCAGGTGGCAGAGGACACCTTTAATCCTTACATAGGTGGGGTTGGTGAACGGTCCGTTCCTGTCTCTTCACTTTGCTCCTGTCCCTCTCTAACTCCTCACCCTGGTCACAGTGTGCCGAAACCCTTGACATTCTCAACAGAAAATCCTACCAAATTACATCTGGGTGCAGTAAAGCCATTCAAGCTTTTGGAGGATTGTCGACTGTTGAGTTTCGGTAATGAAATTATTTGGGAGTGAGTCGAGGGTCTCTCAAAGAGGGTGGTAGTTAGGTGGTGGAGAAGTAATGCCTGGTTGAGAGATGACCACCATTGTGCTCAATGCACTACCTAATGAATTGGGCAACTTTGTATCAAGTATCTATGGAAAGAAAGAAACTACTCCATTCAATGATCTATGGTCATTATGAAAAATTGAAGAAACCATATTAAAGGAAAAGAACGACGTTGGATCAAGTGAACAAAATCAAGCATATGGAGCAATGGTAAGGAAGAAAGGGAAGTCTCGAAAAAAATTTCGAAAGAAAATCGACATGTCTAAGATTCTATGTTATGAATGTAATGAATATGGGAATTTAAAAAGTAATTGTCCTAAACTCAAGAAGGAAAATGGTTAAAATAGGAAATTAGGTCCAAATTCCACTTTGGACAACTCCTTTTGGAGAATATAATTATGGCATTGAATTCCTTTTTTCAAGAGGACCAAAATTGACCTAAAGATCGTCATATTTGGATAAGGAAAAGTGGGTTTTCTAATTTATGTTTTATCACATGTAAATTATTAAGGTTGGCCTCACCTATATGTAGGCTCACCTAGTCCAATGGTCACGTCTCTTGATCCCCACCGAATGGTATATATAGAGGTGTTTTCTCGCTCATTTTACACCCATCAACTTGCTTGAATATGTGTCTGAGGCAGTCGAGGTCTTCAAGGATTGTTTAATTATTTTGGTTCTCTTCTGTCACAGGGCCGAGAGTATTTTGAGAGACAATCACACCTCTTAAGGTAATTTTGGGCATTGTTGAAGTCTGTTGGAGGCCTGATAGGAAAAAAAGAGAGCCACTATGATTTAGGGCTGCCATTGGCCTAGATCAAGTGCTATATGGAGGCCGAGTTTCATACAGAAGAGAGCCATTGGGATTAAGGGTTGTCGCGGGCCTAGATAGAGTGCTATATGGAGGTCGAGTTGGAAACTGGAGAGCTGCAGGTCTTCTTTAGGGCTTGTACTAGCTCAGTCTAATAGTATCATACTACAGACATTGTTTGAAGGCTGGCCATAGCTGTAGAGATGTTTTTGATCAAATGGAAGAGGGCTAGAATAGCTCCTTGTATGTCAAGCTCAGCAGAAGTCATGAGGAGGGTTCTTGATGCAGTTAACAGTGATTTGTAAGTAGCCCTAATTAGTCTAATCCCCTTCAGTAGCATGTATGCATTTCATACCATATTACATTTTCGGATAGGTCATTCATTTTTCTAAAGGGATGTGATGATTAGATCTTAAAATTGGCAAGTCAGTATTGAATTTGAATCATTGTACTCTATCTCTCTCTCTGTTGAAAATTTGATAATAAGAATATTTGATCAAGGGTTTTCCCCATTTTGGGGTTTTTCCCTGGCATGAGCCATACTCTTGTGTTCTACTACCTTGGCTTGTCTTCATCTTTTATCATTTATGTTCTTTCATTAGTTATAGTCATGATTAATGTGATTTCTAATGGATTAATGGGCAAATGAACCTAAGCAAAGCAAAGAAAATGTTAACTCAAAATTAATATGGTATCAAAGCTCAGGTGAGGACAAGCCCAAGCTTAAGAGATTGCAATCACTAAGAAGCATCTAAGGAATTTCAGTAACTAACCTTCAGCCCTTTGTTGTAGGACAAGTCCGAGTTCAAGAATGAAAAATCTGTGATATTGTCTTAAGGCCTTCTACAAGCCCTAATTAGTGAACATGGTCACCAATTCAAGAGAAACCCAATCATTACGAGCAAAGGTTGGAAGTCATCAAGGTATGTTTCAATATTTATAAGGTGTGTTTAAAGTAATTTCAAGATATTTTCAGAGGAATATTTAGCAGTTCTATCCAATCAAGATTTAGACTGTATCATCATCACCAACATATAGAAGGAGATGTTTCCCTTTAAGATCCTTGCCTTGACTCTGAGGTGTCATAGTGACATAAAATGATTTATATGTCAGAATAAGAAATCAAATCCCTTGGCTTGGTGGAGTTGAGGAAACTTAGAATTTATTATGATCTGCGTTCATCAGTGTTGTGGAAGATTGGCTGACTTGATTCCTATTTTCTGAAAAACAGTGAGAAGTATTGCTAGAATTATTGTAGTATCACTGTAAGAATGTAATGCTAATCTTGGCCGTTGTCCTACAACAGTCATTCGAGCAAAACTCTAAGAATTCTATTGCCTAATCGGATATGTGGAGCTATAGAAGATTCTAAGAAAAATAGTGACCTTATTTGTGATGTGTCTGAGCTTCGAAGAGGTCGTCCTGATATGATAAACCGTGATGGTTATTTCACCTAGATCATCATTAAAGAAGGGTACCTAAAGTCCAACAAATAGTTTCGATGATCTTTCTCTGAGATTGGATCAAGTTTGAAGAATACCTTCGTCTCATTTCTGCTCTATTTAAATATCAATGGTATGTTCTATAGAATAACAATGGGTGAGTCTGTTACTCTATTTGGAGAAGTCGATGTCTGTTCATTCTATAATAATAAGTTTAAAATGGGCTTCCACTGTAAAGAGGTCTTGGTTGCCACAACGGCAGGATTTTCACCTTATGATAAAAGCAGCCCATAAATCATATATAATCAAGCTCCTTATATAATCCAGTAGCAGTGAATGAGTTTATGATCAGTCTCTGTGGTCTGAGAAACAATCAGTGATGCAACATCTTACAATCTAGTTCACAGTAACATGGTAATTCTGAGCATTTTTGTTTTGGTCCTGATACACTACAGTGACATATTCACGTAAACGAGTGGTTCAGATTAGTTCATAACGATACTTGGTCAATATCTCTATTGAAGCCAAATTTAAAAACCTCTGTTGATGCATCCTACATATAAGAGGACAAGTATCCTATCAGTTGTCAGTAAATGGTTTCCTTTTAACAAAGCATGTTATCTATAATTTGTTCTTGAAGAAGGGCTTGTTTGATGACACACTTGAACCTTTGTCTAAGGGCATCAAGTCAGAGCAGAAGGGTTTTGGTCCCTCTTCTGAAACCACAAAGTCTATTTTGAAAAATCTATTATCAACTATAAGGATTGAGATCAATTCATGTTTGGAAACCTTATCCAAGGATATCCTCATATTCACTGATGGAACAATTGGAAAGACATGATCATCTTAACGTTGATTTCACTCCACATTATCTTCATGTGAAAATTTGATCTAAGGTTTTCCAAGCGTTTTTGAAGTCTGATCGAATATATTCAAGCTGTAAGCAACATTGGCTCTATACAAACATATTTCTGTGGAAATCAAAATTGTTGAGGTATCAATCTGTCCTAAAGATGACCTTGCACAGCAAACTGTCTGTAATCAATCTCAGAAATGGTCTCTTGCTTTCAGGAAACCTGTAAGAGATTTCTAGTAGTATGGTTCTCTGACTATCTCTCGAGCCTTGGATCTGACTTAATATCTATGCCATTATATTTGGCATAATTTCTAGAGCAAGGCATTTGGCATTTCTACCTCTATTTTAAGCAGCATCACCACATTACACAAAATATCACATTATGAAATGACATCTCTGTAACGGTCATCGTATTATCCTCACTCTTCCACACTCTCTCTCATCTGTGGCTACAGGTCTCTCAAATGTTTAGGTCTACTCATTCTAATGCCACGAGAATCAATATAATGGTAATGACATCATATCTCTGGTAGTTTTTATCAGTATACGCTCTTGCCCTATATCCTCTCTTCTATATATATGGCATATCCAGCTCAACATCATTTACCGCATTATTGTTTCAGTCCAAAATCCATGATCATATGTTGAAGCTCCTATAAATTGCCAACTGTGTTATAGTCTTGTTGTGAACGAGACAATAGAATAGTTCATCTTTTGAAGAAGCTCCTGGGATCTTCTAGTAAAAGAAAATACAACACTTTTGATAATGCAGCACACCTGGAGCCCTTATTTTAAAGATCAGCTAAGAGAAGAAGTGCATGGCACTATGGAACAATCCCTTTTGGGAAACACTCATCAGCTCGAAATCAAAGGTGTCCTAAAGAAGGTACAAGATAGATTCTATGTCTTGTCGAGCATGATAAGTTGAAGATCCTGATTGAAGCCAAGATATTATAAGGAATAGTCTTATAGAAATAGTCACATGAATGCAAAGGAACATTCCCCATCATGGATTAGTTGCCTTATGGAAGTTGCATCTCTCATATGGATAGCACATGATTAAAGGCTAGATGATCATACAAAACAAAGCTTCAGAGGGAGCTATAAAATCCTAGGATTAATAGCAGATTGTAGATGGTTACATTTTAGCCAAGGTTACCTTCTCGATATTCAGTGAGAGCTATGATGTTTGGATTCAGCTATTGATGTTGATAATCATCCTCTCCTCTATCAATTGTTTGCATTGATACAAAGATGGATAGTTGTTCATTAAGATAGTTTTATCTGAAGTACATTGCAGAGAGAGGTTGGATCGATAGTATGGTAGATGGTAAGAACACATTTAAGTATTGGATCTCTTGAGGTCCACCTTTATTTCCTAAAGACTGAAATCTGTTACTCTGAAGAACTATTGAAGAAAGAGTGCATAAGGTGGCAAGCATGGGCATTTGAGGAAACTCTCCAGCAGTCATTTATACACATGATCACCATTGTTGTATATTGCAGAAGAGGATTCAAAGAATCCTACATTTCACATACCACTTTACATGGCACAGAAAATGACATACCTGTTGTATGGCATGTTTAAGTGGAACGATCTCATGATAAGCAGGTTTTCTGACAGACACTGCGCACCCTAGAAAGAAAAGTTTAGGTTGTGGTCCCTTTCAGTAAGAGGGAGTAAGATCAGGGAAATATTCTCTTTATCAAGAGATGCAAGAAGCAGAGGGATTGCTGAGTGCTGCTAAAGATCTCTGTTAGTAGATATGTTGAGAGGAGCTATTGAGGCCTCCAACAGACTTCAACGATGCCCAAAATTAGCCTAAGAGGTGTGACTATCTCTCAAAAGAATCTCGACCCTGTGACAGAAGAGAACCGAAACAATTAAACAATCCTTGAAGACCTTGGCTGCCTCAGACACATATTCAAGCAAGTTGATGTGTGTAAAATGAGCGAAAAAACACCTCTATATATACCATTCGGTGGGGGTCCAAAGACGTGACCATTGGACTAGGTGAGCCGACATATAGGTGAGGCCAACCTTGATAATTTACATGTGAGAAAACATAAATTAAAAAACACACTTTTCCTTATCCAAATATGACGATCTTTAGGTCGATTTTGGTCCTCTTGAAAAAAGGAATTCAATGCCATAATTATATTCTCCAAAGAAGTTGTCCAAAGTGGAATTTGGACCTAGTTGCCTATTTTAACAATTGTCCTTCTTGAGTTTAGGACAATTACTTTTGAAATGCCCATATTCATTACATTCATAACATAAAATCTTAGACATGTCGATTTTCTTTTGAAATTTTTTTCAAGACATCGCTTTCTTCCTTGCCATTTCTGCATTTGCTTGAGTTTGTTCACTTGATCCAACGTTGTTCTTTGTCTTCAATTTGGTTTCTTCAATTTTGCATAATGACCATAGATCACTGAATGGAGTATTTTCTTTCTTTCCATAGATACTTGATACACAGTTTCCCAATTCATTAGGTATTGCATTAAGCACACTGGTGGTCATCTCTCGACCAGACATTACTTCTAAGCATGGGAGGCCTGTTTAGCTAGGAAAAATACATTTGTTTTTGAAACCATTTTGTATGCAAGTCCCTTATTACATTTTATAATGGACAGAACCATTATTTTCCACTATTATAACTTAATCTTCAGGAAATAAGGTTTTTGGGGCCAATATTATTGCTTTTCCCCACTTGGAGACATTATATGAAGATATATTTTGCTGTTGTGATTACAATATGATGACTATGTGTTCCAATACACTTATGAATTGATTTATTGCTGCATCTCCAACTTTGGAACATCTTAAGGTGTTCTTATTGTTGTAGAAATTCCCTCATTTGGGGATATTACAGTGGTATCAAAGAAACTTTCTTGGCTCAGCCTATGAGCTTCAAGAATTATGAAATCTTCTCATGGGGAGAAGAAGATCTGCAAGAGAGATCAAAGCAAGCCCTTATTTTCTAGAGGCAAGAGGTTCTCAAAATTTCTCTATCAAACTCTGCCAGGTAGAAGCAAAGACATCAAAGAAATGAGGAGGAAAAGACATGGAAATCCCTCAACAAGATCTACAAGATCTATACATGAGGAAGGTTTTAAATCCTCATCTTTTGGGTATGAGAACTCATCCATACCATCAAATCTACAACGTTTTGTCAGAAAATTCTTCATGAAGAGGAAGAAAGGAGATGTGCCAAAGAAAGAGACTCTTGGTGATTATTTGCGGGAGTATGAAGCTCAATCTAAGGAGTTCACAGATCACTTGAACTTCCAAGAATTTTGCAAGATCAAGGAGGAAAGAAGCACAAGGAGCAAGTAGCATGGTGTGGGTAGATTCTTCCTATCTACTTTTGATGGATCACCTAAATGTCCAGCTAGGGTTTGGGTGGAGGTGCTAGACAACTATGTGCAACAACATCAAGTTTCAGAAATGGAAGGCATCAAAGTAGTGGCGCTGCATTTTGAGGGTAAGGCCTATGCTTGGTGGTTATTTGAATCTTTTTCCTTAAAGAATGCAAATACATATACTTATGCAAAGTTCACTAAAATATTATTAGAAAGGTTTGATGAAACATCATGTGAAACATCTACTATAGAGGCTATCCTTTAGAAGAATTGCAAACTAAAAATGTTTTCCGGTTGTTGAGTAATGATGGACAAGTTTCCTATCACACATCATCTCGGATTTCCATTGTTTGATAAGGTGCATAAATATGGATATTGATGTGAGTATGCTAAGGAAGACAGGAAAGAACTATAGAACTATTATGCATGGCCACAAGCATTTGGTCTCATCCTGCAAACTACTAGTAGAAAGAGTTTGGAATGCGAGTTTGTAAAAAGGCTAAAGTCATAGGTATATAGCATCGTGAATAAGGTATGAAATCAATTCTTCCAATAGCAACATTGTATGTATATCAGCACATATAGGCTTTAAATATTCATTTTTATAAATCATTTTGTCCCCAGCAATTAAAGCACTACCATATAAGGCAATACAACACCATTTTGCAAGAAGAATGAGGATAGTCCTTGCAGGATTTGAGGATGAATACATGCAATTTATTGAACCTATGAATTAAGAATCACTTGCCTCCCATACCACAAACAAATCCAGATAGTTTTCAAAAATGTAATTGGAATAGCATTTGAAACAATATTGTGTCCTCCAATTAAGAGGAGAATTTCTAGAGCTGGTTGGAGAAGACATTTATGGTGTCACGAAGTTTACAAAAATTCTTTTGGGGATGGATAAACATATCACGTTGTAAAGTACATCCAAGGTTGTAACCTCTTGCTGAGATATTTCAATTGCAATGGATTAAAACCTGTGGATTTGAATTTTATAGATGGATGGATAACAGAGTTACTTTCTGGAAGAGGGGCTGCTTCTAATGGATTTATGTAAGAGTGGATTAAAATTTTCATTGTTATTTATGTGTTCAGAATATAGAAGGTTTTGGGAAATTTTATTGGATGAATTGGTGATTTGAAGCATGTAAATTATTATTATTCTTATCCAATTTTAAGGTCATGACTAAACCAGACACTAAATTGGTGTATGAGACTTCCTTGTTTATGGGACAAGGGACCCACCTCCACCATAATAAAACAAACAGATGAGCTAGCATTAACCCACAATCTAGTTTCCTCCATTATCAATCATTGAGGAATCAAATTTATTGTATAATTTCACCAAATTGGCACTTGTCCAAAGCCTCCCAAATCTCATCATCCGAGCAGTCTTCCTAAGAATCCAAATTATTTCTTATATTGCCCCAAACATTGTTGGTTCTTGGGGAATAATGCTTACTTTTGGATCTTAGCTCATGGAGGCCTATTGTTGAGATGTTGACTCCATCAATCCCTTTGTTGGTTCCACAATGCCAAAAATGGATTGAATGAGAGTAGATTTGCCACTTTCTGTCTGCCCCACAACTGCCTCCTTTGTACCTCCAGGGAAAGTGCATGTAAGGCCTTTCAAGAGAAACATAAGATGTGGCCCATAATGCACCTGCAAATCAGATAGATCTATTGTTCCTCTAGATCAACAGTTGGATTTGTTCTACAATTTTCCATGATCAATGGTGGCTCAGTGGGAATACGTGAATATTGAATTATTCTCTCCATTGAGATAATCTTGGTCTCCACAAAACAAAGACATCATGTTACCCAGGTTTGTATCATGTTCAGATTTAGACCATATGTTATTTTCAACCTTGCAATGCTTGGTCTAATTAAATTTCCAAGCAAGCAAATGAGGAACACCAAAGAGAATGTAATATCACCAATTTTGATTTTTCATTTGACAGGATTAATGAAATTTACTAAGGGAGTGCCAAGCATAGCACAATTTTGTAATCTGGGCATTTGAGACATTTTTGGTACATGGGACTTAGTGGAAATATACAAAATCAACCTTTGTGGAATGTGGGGGCCACCCCTCAAGGAATAATTGATTTGGTGGAAAGGAGATCAAAATGTTTTGATGAGGGACTTCCAAGGAAAGGTGAAGCAACAATTAGAAATAGAGGGTTGAAGGCAACATTGAGTACCTTTCGATAATTTGTCATTTTACACATTGTTGCTCAAGCTGTTCAACTGAGTCACAGGTGCTGTTTAGCACCAGAGGTTTCCAAAGGGAAATATCACCATCTTCTTCGGTGAACCACAAGTGCCACTCTAGGGAGGAAAATTCTAATAATCTTTGGTAGTTGGGAGGATACCACACATTTTAGGTTTAGCTGGGATGCAAGAAATGACCCACACAGTTCTTGTTGGAGAGTGGTGTCGGAGATAGGGGCTACATTATCGTTGAAACATTCCTTGACCAAACTCCAAGAAAAAAGAGAAGGATTTAAAAGAGCAGGAGGTATTTCCATGACAGTATGAATTTTTGGAGCGGGGGCCTGCATCATCTTGCCCAGGAACTACGCAGTCTTTTATGGGGGCCAAGTCACCCTCTTCTTCAGTGGACCACGAATGCCACCACAAGGAGGAAAATTCTACTCATCATTGGTAGCTGGGAGGATACCACACATTTATGGTTCAGCCGAGACACAGGAAAGGAAATTGTGGGGGATTTTCTACCATTTTGGTGCCAACTCAGCCAGGAGCTGGAGGAGCTAGGGGGAATTGGGCCAAAATGTATGAGGTCAACATTTGGCCAATTCCTTCGTTGGTTTTTGTGGGTTATTGGAGCAGAACCTGAGGTTAATTTCCCGAAATTTTCTGGGCACCGAATGAGGCCCTAACAACCATTTTTTGCAGTCAGCAGTGCCTTTTTTCACTTGTTCAACATAGAGATTGTTGGGGACAATCACATTGCATGTTAGAGTAGCCAATTTCATCACATGGGCATTGTTAGGTTTCCTTGGGAAAGACCAAGTGCATGCTTTCTGATCTTACCTTTGTACCCAAAATTTATATTAATAAAATGGCTCAACTCAGCACAATTAATGGATATTTCTTGGCATTTAATGTGTTGTAAATTATGGGTGTTTGTTTTTTTTTACTATGCTTGGTTTTCTTATCATTGTAGATTTCCATTAGGAATATTACAATCGTATCAAAGCATAATCTTGGCCAGTTGTGGGGAAGCTAGAAAGATCATGAAGGTGTTAGACTCGCATGCACAGTGATTGGTGAGATTATAGACACTCGAATGATGCAAAAAGGGGAAAGTACACAAGGGCTCTTGGAGGAGTTGATGAGGCAAAGCCAACAATTAGCTTGTGAAATGGATTGAGGAGATGAGGTTGTTTGGAATTAGATTGGGGGAAATCATGGGTGATTTTCTAGCATTTTTCTGGAGGAGCAAGCCCAACATCTACTACAGGTTACAGTTCCTGCTTGTGGAGGAGGGCTAAGAATTTTGAGGTCAATTTTGGAGCGGCAAAACTAGAGCAAGCCCTTTTTGGGTTTTTTTGGGTTTTTTACAAGGATCTCAGAAATAATTTGGTACAATTTTCTGGGTAGATCTGCGGGGTCAAATAGGGTCCCACCTCAACCAACAATTGGAGGAGCTAGGGGGAAATTGGGCCGAAATTTCGAGGCAAAGCCAATAATTGGCTTGTGAAAGGGATTGAGGAGTTGGGGTTGTTTGAAATTAGATTGGCAGAAATCATGGGTGATTTTCCAGCATTTTGGTGTAGGAGCAGGTCGAGCATCTGGTTGTGGAGGAGGGCCAAGCATTTTGAGGTCAATTTTGGAGCGTCAAAACTAGAGAAAGCCCTTTCTGGTTTTTTTATGGGTTTTTGACAAGGAGCTCATAAATAATTTGGTAGAATTTTTTGGGTAGATTCGCTTGGTCAAATAGGGGTCCCAACTCAGCCAACAACTAGAGGAGCTAGGGGGAAATTGGGCTGAAATTCCAAGGTCAACATTTGGCCGATTCCTTCGTGGGTTTTTGTGGGTTATTGGAGGAGAGCCTAAGGTTAATTTCCTGGAATTTTATGAGCACCAAAGGAGACCCTAACAACCATTGTTTGTAGCCAACAAAGCAATTTTTCACTTAGCGGAGAGATTGTGGGGGACAACCATATTGCATGTTAGAGTAGTCGATTTCATGACCTGGGCATTGTTAGCTTGCCTTGGGCAAGCCTAGGTGCATGTTTTCTCATCTTACCTTTGTACCCAACATTTATATTAATAGAATGCTTCAAATCACACAGTTTATGGATATTTTTGGGTATTTAATGTGTTGTAAATTTTGTGTCTTTGTTCTTTTTTACTATACATGCTTTGCTTATCATTGTAAATTTCCATTAGGAATATTATAGAGAATGAAAATTCAATACTTGATAGTAAAACCATTAGAATACAAATCCATGCATTAGCCCCAACATTATGGAGACTAGGTCTAGTATACATATCAATCAACTAGATATTTCTCTCCATGAACCAAGACTCCTAGTCAAAACTTCTAATGGTGGCTGCTCCAGAGATTGATTCTCCAAAATTTTGTACGATTGGAGCTCTAGAAACTAATGACAACCGAGCCACTTCCCTAGTTGATGATATGTAATATTAATGATACCATATACAAGTTGAACTCACTGGTATAAACACAATGAATACCTTCCATGAAATCTTACACAGGACTATAATGATCCCCAAAAGTTGCATAAATGCAAAAACCAAAGCTCCTACTTGTGTAGGAATCAATGTGTCCATTGCACTCTGATTAGTTGATGCTTGATTCAGAATTCACCCAAATGGAGTTGCATCAATTGTGCAGATTGCTAAAAAGATGATTGCCGATTTTAAGTCCAACCAATGAAAGAAGCACAAAGCTCACAAGAACACATGAAGAGCTGCTTAATTTCAAAGCAACATAAACGTGAATGAGAAGGGAGATTCTAACAAGGGAACTCTCATTTTCTTTTCTAGGGGTTGCCCACGCCACCTAATAGTTACTAATTATTTGAAGTAGCTGAAATATTATTTGGGCCATTAGTATTATAGCTATCAAATTACCATTATATGAAACAATAATGTAAGACCAATATACCGACATGTTTACCCATCTTCCTTTACATCAACCCCTTCCCATAGCTGAAATGTATTCACCTCTCTAGAATTTGAGATGCACAGAGCCAAAATGGAGAAGAAATAGCTCTGCATACTCAAAAAATCCATATTAACAAGGGCTTATCTGCACTACACTTCTACCCAACAAAACTAGTGTTAAATATACAAGCACCTACTCCAACTTTATATTATGTTGGTTCAAATTTTTTACTAAATGCAAGATATTTACATTGTCCTCTCAAGATCAGATTTAGACATCCATGAAAGCGATCCAACATTATCTGGCTAGACCCCTCTGTTAAACAAGTTAGTGCTCTACCAAGTCACTAGAACCCAACCCTGAGTTACATAGGAGTAAATTGGCATGGTTGGTTGCCTTTCCAAAACAATTGTTACTACATTTTCTATGCAGCTTCATGGAGAAAAATCCACAAATCCTGGAAAGTTTTCTAATTTCAGATTGTTGTTTAAAATCTGGTTGTTTGTGCTAAAATGAAATGTAGCACACATTAGATTTCATTCCACTTGTAATGTTATTATTTCCATTGTGTTTGTGTTTTTCCTAGAAGAAAATTTAACAGGTCCTAGTTTTCTTTTCGCATGCACCTTTATTTCTGGAAATATGCTTGTCTTTCTACTAAAAGTAAATCTCACACATGTTAGATTTCTTTCACCTTTCAATGTTTCTATTGAGAATGTCTTGTGTCTAGGATAGAATCAAATCTAGCACAAAATAAATTTCTTTTTTCCCTGCAATATTTCTTTTGGAAATATACTTGTGTTTTTGCTAAAAGTAAATCTAGCACGAGCTAGATTTCTTTAACCCTGCCATGTTGTTATGTGCTTATGTTTTTGCTATAGGAAAACTTAGCATGGGTTAGATTTCCTTCACCTTGCAATGGTTTTTTCGACAATGTGCGCTTATTTATGCTAGAAGGAAATATATCACTCATTATACTTTTTTCATCTTACAATGTTGTTATTAGCAATGCACTTTCATTTATGACAGAATGAAATCTAGCACGTGTTAAATTTTTTTTTCTTGATAATGTTGTTGTTAGAAATAAGCTTGAGTTTTTGATAAAAGTAAATATAGCACATGCTAGATATTTTTTTCCTTACAATGTTTGTTATGTGCTACAAGGAAATTTAGCACGCGTTGGAATTCAACTTGCAAAATTTTTATTGACAATGTGTTTGGCTTTGAGCTAGAAGTAAATTTAGCACGCACTAGATTTGTTTCAGAATGCCATGTTGTGGTTGGCAATCTAGTTGTTTGTGCTAGAAGGAAATATGTTAGATTCTTTGACCTTGCAATGCTGTTATTGGAAATATGCATGTGACTATGTTAGAAGGAAATTTAGCACATGTTAGATTTCTTTTCTTACAATGTTTCCACTGGCAATGTGCTTTAGCTTGTGCTAGAAGTAAATTTTGCATGTGTTAGATTTATTTAACCCTACAATGTTGTTAGGTTCTTATGTGTGTGCTAGAAGGAAATATAGCACGTCCTAGATTTGTTTCATCTTATAATGTGCTTGTGTTGCGCTATAAGGAAATCTAGCACACGTTAGATTTCCTTTGCCCTATAATGTTGTTGTTGTCAACATGCTTGTTTTTTTGCTAGAAGTAAATCTAGCATGCACTAGAATTATTTCACCTTATAATGGGTTTAAGTGCTTGTCTTTATGCTAGAAGGAAATCTTACAAACATTAGATTTATTTCACCTTATAATTTTGTTATTGACAACACGCTTATGGTGGGGCTAGAAGGAAATATAGCACACATTATGCTTCCCTCACCTTTGAATGTCATTGTGTTTGTGATAGAAATAAATCTATAGCATGCACTAGATTTCTTCTGTCCTTTAATGTTGTTATGTGCTAGAAGGAAATATAGCACATGTTAGATTTATTTCAATTTGAAACGTGTTTGTGTTTCTGTTGGAATAAAATTGATCACACGTTAGATTTATTATACTCTACAATGTTGTTGTTGGAAACATGTTTGTATTTTTGGTCACATTGACTATGTTAGAAGGAAATGTAGCACATGTTAGATTTATTTTCTTGCAATGTTGTTATTGTCAATGTGCTTTAGCTTGTGCTAGAAGTAAATTTTGCATGTGTTAGATTTATAAAACCCTACAATGTTGTTATGTTTGGGTTTGAGCTAGAAGGAAATTTAGCATGCGCTAGATTTGTTTCAGAATGCCATGTTGTGGTTGGCAATCTAGTTGTTTGTGCTAGAAGGAAATATGCTAGATTCTTTGACCTTGCAATGTTGTTATTGGAAATATGCATGTGACTTTGTTAGAAGGAAATTGAGCACATGTTAGATTTGTTTTCTTGCAATGTTGTTATTGGAAATGTGCTTTAGCTTGTGCTAGAAGCAAATTTTGCATGTGTTAGATTTATTTAACCCTACAATGTTGTTATGTTTGGGTTTGAGCTAGAAGGAAATTTATCATGCACTAGATTTGTTTCAGAATGCCATGTTATGGTTGCAAATCTGGTTGTTTGTGCTAGAAGGAAATATGCTAGATTCTTTGACCTTTCAATGTTGTTATTGGAAATATGCATGTGACTATGTTAGAAGGAAATTTAGCACATGTTAGATTTGTTTTCTTGCAATGTTGTTATTGGCAATGTGCTTTAGCTTGTGCTAGAAGTAAAATTTGCATGTGTTAGACTGATTTAACCTTACAATGTTGTTATGTTTGGGTTTGAGCTAGAAGGAAATTTAGCACGTACTAGATTTGTTTCAGAATTCCATGTTGTGGTTGGCAATCTGGTTGTTTCTGCTAGAAGGAAATATGCTATATTCTTTGACCTTGCAATGTTGTTATTAGAAATATGCATGTGACTATGTTAGAAAGAAATTTAGCACATGTTAGATTTCTTTTCTTTCGATGTTGTTATTTGCAATGTGCTTTAGCTTGTGCTACAAGTAAATTTTGCATGTGTTAGATTTATTTAACCCTACAATGCTGTTATGTTTGGGTTTGAGCTAGAAGGAAATTTAGCACGCACTAGATTTGTTTCAGAATGCCATGTTGTGGTTGGAAATCTGGTTGTTTGTGCTAGAAGGAAATATGCTAGATTATTTGACCTTGCAATGTTGTTATTGGAAATATGCATGTGACTATGTTAGAAGGAAATTTAGCACATGTTAGATTTCTTTTCTTGCAATGTTGTTATTGACAATGTGCTTTAGCTTGTGGTAGAAGTAAATTTTGCACGTGTTAGATTTATTTAACCCTACAATGTTGTTATGTTCTTATGTGTGTGATAGAAGGAAATATAGCACATCCTAGATTTGTTTCATCTTATAATGTGCTTGTGTTGTGCTATAAGGAAATCTAGCACATGTTAGATTTCCTTTGCCCTATAATGTTGTTGTTGTCAACATGCTTGTTTTTTTTGCTAGAAGTAAATCTAGCATGCACTAGAATTTTTTCACCTTATAATGGGCTTGTGTGCTTGTATTTATGCTAGAAGGAAATCTTACACACATTAGATTTCTTTCACCTTATAATTTTGTTATTGGAAACACACTTATGGTGGGGCTAGAAGGAAATACAGCACAAATTATGTTTCCCTCACCTTTGAATGTCATTGTGTTTGTGATAGAAATAAATCTATAGCATGCACTAGATTTCTTTTGTCCTTCAATGTTGTTATGTGGTAGAAGGAAATATAGCATGTGTTAGATTTATTTCAATTTGAAACGTGTTTGTGTTTGTATTGTAATAAAATTGATCACATGTTAGATTTATTATACTCTACAATGTTGTTGTTGGAAACATGTTTGTATTTGTGGTAGACATAAGTCTAGCACTTGCTAAATTTCATTCACTCTATAATGTTGCTATGTGCTTATGTTTGCGCTAAAAGAAAATCTAGCACATGTTATATTTCTTTTACATTGCAATGTTGTTATTAGTAACATCTTTGTGTTTAGGCTAAAAGGAAATCTGACATGTGCTAGATTCTTTTTTGTCTTGCATTGTTGTTGTTAGAAATATTTATATGTTTGTATTAGAAGTAAATATAAGACAAGCTAAATTTTTCTCAACCTACAATGTTGTTATGTGATAATTTTTCCATTAGAAGGAAATCTAGTATGCATTAGATTTATTTCACCTTGCAATGTTATTATTTGCAATGTGCTTTTGTTTCTGATACAAAGAAATCTAACCTGTGTTAGATTTTTTTTGCCCAACAATGTTGTTGTTGACAATATGTTTCTGAATTTGTACAAGAAGGAAATCTACTATGTGTTATATTTTCTTCACAATGGCATCTTATTTTTGACAATCTAGTTATTTATGCTAGAAGGAAATCTAATGCTTTGAATTTTTTTTATTTGAAAATGTGTTTATGTCTATGCTAGAAGGAAATTTTGCAGACACTAGATTTATTTTTTCTTGCATTGTTGAAAATATGGTTGTGTTTTTGATAGAAGTAAATCTAACATATGCTACATTTTTTTCACCTTGCAATGTTGTTATGCACTTTTGTTTATGATAGAATAAAATATAGCACGAGTTAGATTTCTTTCACCTTACAATGTTATTATTGGCAATGTGACTTTGTTTGTGCTAGAAGAAAATCTTGTGGGTGCTACATTTCTTTTTCCTTACAATGAAGTTATTGGTAATATCCCCGTGTTTATGCTAGAAGTAAATCCAACATGTATTAGGTTTGTTTAACCATACAATGTTGTTATTTTCTTATGTTTGTGGTGTAAGGATATGTTGCATGTGCTAGATTTCCTTTTACCCTGTTGCAATGTTTATGTTGGCAAGGTGCTTATGTTTGTGCTAGAAGTAAATCTAGCACACGCTAAATTTCTTTCACCTTGCAATGTTGACGTGAGCTTTTAATTATTCTAGAAGGAAATGTGGCATGCTTAAAGTTCTTTCACCTAGCAATGTTGTTATTGGCAATGTGCTCATGTCTTTATTAGAAAAAAATCTAGCATGTGCTTCATTTAATTTTGTTAGCAATATTGTTATTGGCAATGTGCTCATGTTTTTTCTAGAAGTAATTCTACCAAATGCTAGATTTATTTTACCATACAATGTTCTTAAGTGTTTATTTTTATGCTAAAATGAAATTTAACATGCGTTAGATTTCTTTCACCTTGCAACATTTTTATTGACAATGTGCTTGTGTTTGTGATAGAGGGTAATATAGAATGATTTTTTTCACAATGCAATGTTGTTGGAAACATGCTTCTATTTGTCCCATATTTCATTCTTAGACCGCATATTCCATACAAAAGGCCTTCCAGTAATTTGAGGGTTTAACATTTCTTATATTTTAACAACGATCTACATAGGCATGGACTAAAACCTCATTGTCTTAAAAAAGCAAGGAAAAATTTTGCAAGCATGGAGATGTCCTAGGAAAGATTATTGTTGCACTGTTTGTTTTTGACAATGTGTTTGTGTTTGTGATAGAAGGAATTTCATCATGCACTAGATTTACTATACAATGCAATGTTGTTGGAAATATCTTGTATGTGATAGAAAAAATTCTTCAATGTGTTTGCCTTTTTACAGTCTCTATAGCAAACTAAGAATATACATGACTAAAAGATAAATTTTTTGTAAACATGATGTTGTTGTAGTATGTACTATTGTTGTCTTTTGGTAACGTGCTTAATAATGCTTGTGCTAGAAGGAAAGCTAGAAGGTGATAGATTTCTTATACAAACAATTAAAATAACATAATAAATTATTTAGGGGTGGAACCCTTTTTCTAATCAACACCATGATTAGCTATTATTGTGAGTTCCACACTTGTTATTGTTTTTGTTCATTTTGTTACAAATACAATGATGCAAGTAGTGGTGGTATTTATAAATTCATATTTTTTTCAATAATTTGAAACTATAATAATAGTTTCTTACTTTATTTTCAGAAACCATGGACCCTCAAGCTAGTGGGAATTCAAAGGAATCGTCTAAGGAAAAAGGAAGTTCACCAAATACAACATCAAAATATTTAAATGGTATGACAGTTTTAAAATTAGTTTGTACTTTGTTACAATGGTTGCCAATACATGATTATTGATTAATGAATTTCATGTTATCTTTATTTTTTAAGAAAACTTGCATATGCTTTTAGCTTCTTTGCTTTTGTGCATATGCATGAAATGAGATGTCATAGAAGTTGAATTCACATTGTTTTTTAATTCAAATTTTTTTTTTCACAATGCAATGTTGTTGTTGGAATCATGCTTCTATTTGTCCCATATTTCATTCGTAGACCACATATTCCATACAAAGGGCCTTCTAATCATTTGAGGGTTTAAAATTTCTTATATTGGAACAACGAGCTATGTAGGCATGGAATAAAAATTCATTGTCTTCAAAAAGTAAGGACAAATTTCACAAGCATGGAGATGTCCTAGGAAAGATTATTGTTGCAATGTTTTCTTGACAATGTGTTTGTGTTTGTGATAGAAGGAATTTCATCATGCACTAGATTTTCTTTACAATGCAATGTTGTTGGCAAAGGCTAGTATGTGATAGAAAAAATTCTTCAATGTGTTTTCCTTTTTATGGTCTCTATAGAAAACTAAGAATATACATGACTATAAAAGATAAATTTTGTGTAAACATGATGTTGTTGTAGTATCTACTATTGTTGTTATTTATTCACAGTGTATTTTTGTCTCTTGATAACGTGCTTAATGCTTGTACTAGAAGGAAAGCTAGCAGGTGTTAGCTTTCTTATAGACACAATTAAAAGAAATATTGTTGTTATTTATTCACAGTGTATTGTTGTCTCTTGGTGATGTGCTTAATGCTTGTACTAGAAGGAAAGCTAGCAGGTGCTAGCTTTCTTATAGACACAATTAAAAGAACATAATAAATTATTTAGGGGTGGCATCCTTTCTCTAATCAACAACATGATTAGCTATTATTGTGAGTTCTACACTTGTTATTGTTCTTGTTCATTTTGTTACACATACAATGATGCAAGTAGTCGTAGTATTTATAAATTCATATTTTCTTCGATAATTTGAAACTATGATGATAGATTCTTACTTTATTTTTAGAAACCATGGACCATGAAGCTAGTGGGAATTCAAAGGAATCATCAAAGGGAAAAGGAAGTTCACCAAATACAACAAAAAAATCTTTAATTGGTATGACAATTTTAAAATTAGTCTGTACTTTGTTACAATGGTTGCTAATAAATGATTGTTGATTAATGAATTTTGTGTAAACATGATGTTGTTATAGTATCTACTATTGTTGTTATTTATTCACAGTGTATTGTTGTCTCTTGGTAACGTGCTAAATGCTTGTATTAGAAGGAAAGCTAGCAGGTGCTAGCTTTCTTATAAACACAATTAAAAGAACTATTGTTGTTATTTATTCATAGTGTATTGTTGTCTCTTGGTAACGTGCTTAATAATGCTTGAACTAGAAGGAAATCTAGCAAGTGCTAGCTTTCTTATAGGCACAATTAAAATAACATAATAAATTATTTAGGGGTGGCGCCCTTTCTCTAATCAACACCATGATTGGCTATTATTGTGAGTTCTACACTTGTTATTGTTCGTGTTCATTTTGTTACACATACAATGATGCAAGTAGTGGTAGTATTTATAAATTCATTTTTTCTTCAATAATTTAAAACTATGATAATAATTTCTTACATTATTTTCAGAAACCATGGACCATGAAGCTAGTGGGAATTCAAAGGAATCATCAAAGGAAAAAGGAATTTCACCAAATACAACACAAAAATATTTAAATGGTATGACAATTTTAAAATTAATCTATACTTTGTTACAATGGTTGCTAATAAATGATTGCTGATTAATGAAGTTCATGTTACCCTTATTTTTTAAGAAAACTTGCATATGCTTTCAGCTTCTTTTCTTTTGTGCATATGTATGAAATGAGATGTTATATAGTATGAATTTATATTGTTTCTTAATTAATTTAATTTTTAACCATTATAAATTCTTACAAATGTTTGCAGATGCTAAGGACTATGGTCCAAAATGTGAGATTCTAAAAATATATTTTATATTCATTTTCAAATAATTTGACAAAATTCTAGTATGCAATTTACAACTTAATGAAATTTGATTTATTATTGAATAATATCCTACCAAATATTGCTATGAAAAAATTAAATACACCATGTTAGTTGGAATTTCCACATTAAAGATCCACTTTTACACAAAAACACATGTAAATAGCACTAGGAGTGGGTTTTAATGTGGAAACCCCATACTAACATGGGTATTTTTCTTTTCTTAACAATTTTAGCTTTGTGATTAAGGTTGTTTAATAATATTTTTCATTTCATGCCTTCCATAATTTTTTTTTTTTGGTCCATAAGCTGTGGAATCTCGTGTCCCTGAAATTCCAAGTAAAGGAGTGAAGAAAATACGGAAAACAAGTGATATACAAAAAATGACTCCTTCAATTGGTATGGGTTTTTTAATATTTTATGTATACTCTCTTATAATTTTGTTTTTACTAACAATTTTATCTAGGTGATTACTTTTGGTTTCATATAGTAAACTTGCATAAAACATGTACTCCTTTATTATTGTGTATGTAAAGAAAATAGTGTATTATAAGGTTAGTTAATAATATTTGGTATTTCATGCCTTCCATAATTTATTTATTTCTTTATTTTTATTTTTCATAAGTTGTGGAATCTCGCGTGCCTGAAAATCCAAGTAAAGGAGTGAAGAGAAAACAAAAAACAAGTGATATACAAAAAATGTCTCCTTCAATTGGTATGGTTGTTTTATATTTTATGTATACTCTCTTATAAATGGTTAGGTTAGGTGGTCTTGTAAATTTTAAAATAACATTACATGAAAATATTTGGACTTTCAATTTCATTTTGATTTATGCAAATACTTTTTTATTTTTGTATGTAGAATCGGTTGGCACCAAAGCAAGTGAAATGTTACAGTCATCATCTAATAAAAAGAAAAAATCAACTCAAATGACAGTATCAATAACACCTTCAACTTCTACCTTTGAAATGATTAAAAAATACAACACATCTAATAAATATGAGTTTGTGCAAGATTGGTATGTCCAGATAGAAACTCCCGTGAATATGTATCCTGATATGTACTTATTTGGATCCATCGATGAAAAAGAACTTGAGATATTAGGAATAATTATTAATTGCTATTCTTACAATGAAAATGACATTGACTTTCAAGTGGAGGTGATTAAAAAAAATGAAGTAAAATTAATTTCTTGTCAAGTGGAGTGTACAAAATTTAGACCAGATTTGATTGAAGCTTCAAGTAAAAATTCACCAAATACGATAAAGAATTCAATGTTTAAGTTGGATAACTATGAGATTTTTGCTACATCTGGATTCAATAGTTACATGGATCTTTTAGAACGCATCACTACAGTTCTAAGATACCGCTATGTAAGATGTAAAAAAACATCATCTGCACTTCTTCATTTACAACAAAAAGGAAAAATTCTTGACAAAATATGAGATGATAAACTCGATTGTCATTTACTTGCTTTGAGAAGAGTATATTTATCTGAATTAGAAGAGAACATTATTGAAAGTGATTTCAAACCTACTACAGAATTTCAAAAAGCTAGGAAATTTGAATTTGAGACAGCAAAACTTGTAGATCAATGTGATGAAATTCATGAAGCTTTCAAGCATTTCTATGTATTTTCAAACACCTTTAGTACAAAGGTGGATGTTGTAAGATGTATAGAAGCCCCCAAAGTGTTTAAATTGAGATCACAAGATGATTTAAATGTTCAAGTATTAGTGAAATCATTCCTAGAGAAATTTCAAACCTCATTGCTTGATGCTCTTCTGATACCATTTGACATCAATGAGTCTGATCCACTGGTGAAATATATAAAAATTATAAATGAGACAAATTTAGATGCTAAGAATATCAATTTTTGGATAATTTATGGCCAACACATCATTCAGGCAGTGAAAGAAATTTTATCGAATCCTAAATATAATGTATCTCTGGAGGCGAAACAAAAATATAAAAAACGCAAATGCTCGATTCTTGCGTCCATCAGTTGAAACCATTGAGGTGATTCACATTTGTTTTCAACTAAATTCTGCCAATAAGGTATTCTACAAAACCCCATTTATTGATTGTGTCTGATCAACAAGAAATTTCTTAATTTCCAATGACAAATTAAAGAAAAGGAGGATTGGATGTTCCAAGACAACTGAAGATAAGGTACATTATTTTATTATTTTTGCATTTAACATTTAAAGTCAATAATATGTGTCATATTTTCTCATATTTGTAATGAATTCTCATTAGTTTAATCCTTTTTTAATTTCATCTCTACATTGAATTTTTATTAATTTATATGTATGATTTTATCAGGTCGATGATGAAATGTTGTGCTCCTTCTTCGACTATCCAATTAGAAATTTTTCTGATAAAAAAAATCTCTTATATCTTAATCAAGATATTTGGGATAAGTGGGACATTGTCTTTAATTGTTACCAACTATGAACATTAAAGTGTTCTCCAAGCCGACCTGATTTTAAGAACTACAAGAAGAACAGTCTACACAGTTTGACAGCGGCTACTTTTCGTCCCCTTCAGGGATTAACCATAGAAGAAATTGGTTTGGTAGAAGAAAATTTATTGAATGGAACCATTTGGTTTTCTATTCCACCTAATCATCCAACAGATGCCATAAAATTAAAATATTATTGTTCTAAATTGAAAACCAACAGAACAATATTGGATGCAATGGTTGCATATTGTCAAAGTCATGATGCGAAATTGAATGATAAGACTCTTACCACATTCAATATTCTTGAGCATTATGAAATTAACGAGCTCATATTTTCCAATTTCTACAAAAATGTGGAGGGGTATACTTATGTAAAAGGAACACGAAATACAAACATAGATTCCCTTTCTAAACAAGCATGTGGAGTCCTTGACAGAATGATAAAAGAATCAAAAAACATTCAACAAACTGACAACAATTTTGAATTTGGTTGTCATTTTGGAGGCCCTGATCTTTTGTCAACACATTTGCACTCTTTTCCATGTCAGTTGCAGCCAGTTTTACATACTGACCTTGTTGTTCTGGATACAGTGGCTTTGAAAAAATAACCATTCCACAAGAGCTATTATATTGATTTTTTTCGATTTCTTATCGAAAAAAACGAGTTAAATGACTTTGATACAGTTCTCTTAGTAGAAATTTGGTTTTGTAATGATGTATGTCAAACTTTGGAGATTGCCATATAGAACTCCAAGTTTAAATATAAAATGACTACTGGAATTTATGAATATAAGTCCCAAAATAATTATAGTTATGATATAGTTTTGATTATACATTTCTATACATCAGAATTAAAAATGTTCGAGGCTTCAAAATACTCTCACACATTTGAAGACACACTTGATGAAAATGAGAGAGATTATGATTTCTAGATGGATTTATTGGAAATACATCAACAACGTAGTGATGAAAAAGTGGTTATTTCTCTTTATGCGGGGGCAAATTTAATGAAGGCTTGTTGTACATATAGAAGAAGAATTGCATGTGTTGTGCAAATAGAATCACAAAGGACAATAATGTTGAATAGTTACAAATATTTTCAACTATCAAACCAAGGATCCATTAGCTTCTTGGAAAATTCAGGTACTATAGTTTCTTTGTTGTTTCTCTTATAATACTTTGGATACTATTTTGGTCAAATTTCTTAATTGTCAAAATTTTTACTACAATGACTAATGATGGGGATTCTAAAACAGGGAATGATGAAAGTGGGAAGCAAACAAATAATCAATATAGTGCACATGATGTTGAAACAAATTTAGAGATGGAAATAGGAGGAGAAGATGTTATTATACTAGGTACATAATTTGTTTGGTTATTGCCCGTGTTACTTTTTTAATTTATTTAATTTTCATATTTATAACATTTTCGGATGTCTATTATAGGGAATTATGAGAAGAAAGGAATTAATCAAGACATTGACCATGAAATGATGGAGATAGAAATAGGTATTAGTCTCTCTCTCTCTCTCTCTCTCTCTCTCTTTATATATATATATATATATATATATATATATATTTTAAAGAAAGTATATATATATATATATATATTTTAAAGAAAGTATATAATGACAAGGGAATGTCCCAAGAAACTACAACTAAGACCAAAATATTATATGGATGATTAAAGATGATTCATTGTTTATATAGTTGATTGATGCTTTTATTCATTGTCACAATTTATAACATTTTTTATGTTTATCATAGTGACAAGAAAGGAGAACAAAAACATTGATCAAATGCATGTGAAACAAAGCTATAATCAAGCAAATGATATCATATTAGGTAGTTAACATGAACTTTGTTGTTTATTATTTTGTTTGTTTTTTTATTCAATTAATCATTGTCACAATTTATAACATATTCGTTGTAAATTATAGAGACAAATAATGAGAACGAAGACAATAATCTGAAGGTTGAGAAACAAAGTTGTAATCAAGAACAAAATATAATATCAGGTACTTGTAATTTTCCCATTTGTTTTCCTTATTATTTAATGATTTTTATTCATTTTCACAATTCAAACTATTTTATATGTTTAATGTAGAGACAAATAAAGAGAACAAAAACGATGATGAGGTGCAAAGTTATAATTATGAAGATAATGCCATATCAGGTACTTATTACTTGTCTTTTTGTTTTTTGTTTTTTATTATTATTCTTCAAATTCTAATGCTTCTATACCATAACATTGTATATGTTTATTATAGGAACAAATAAAAATAACAAAACTAACAATCAAAATAATTTTAAAAGTGTGCGGGTGTGTATTTTGTAGGTTACATTGATAAGGCTTTTCTTTAATTGCGAATTTTGTATTGAATATATATTTTATTACATAATTTGATCATATTTAATTGAATATTTAATATTTTTAACTCCAGGTTCTGTGAAGATGATAAAAGAGAAGATTGTTTCATCTATAAGTAGTCAAAAGAACACTCATGGTAAGTGTATTGTTTCGATATTTTTTTTTAGTAATTTTTGTAACAAGAATAAAATGGTTTGACTAGACTATTTTTTATTGTATTGCAGCCCAAAAGAAATTAGTTATTCTTGAATTAAGGGACATTTTTTACCATAGCATCGATGATGAAGCAACAAACAAAGGACATATTGAGAAAATGGGAACTGATGCAGATTACAAAATAGAGAAAAAGTTATTTTGGATTCATCCACATGCAAATACATTTTTTGAAATGTGTTTCAAAAATGAATATTTTGAAATTGCAATTTGGATGACAGCTTCAAAACAAAACACAACAAGAGTTCTAAAAAAGTCCTTTTCAGAAAAAATACAAGATAAACTTGTGTTTATGTGGACTGCTTCAGAGTGCAAACAAAAAAAGGGAAATAAGGCCACTGACAATCCAAAAAAAGGTATAGACACTAAATCATTGAAAAAAGTGTGGGAAATGCATACCCAATATGATGCAACCAATACTATTATAATGGATTGTTCACTTGAGATAATGCAAGGAAAACCAAAAGAAAATGTGATTCTTGCCCCTCAATTCATTGGAACAAATAAATAGGATGATTGGTTGATCGAAAAGATATGGAGAATGTTGATTAAATGCAACAAGGCAACAGATGTGTGGGCTATTTTGAAGGATGTTCAATAACATCTAATAGTACCTTAAGATGATTGGTGTCTATTTCATGTCACAATATGTATGACATCATGAATTATTACTATATTTTGTAGCCCTTTTAAATTTAAGTTGACTTCTTTTTCACAATACTAATAAAAGAATTGTTGATTTTGCTTGTAAAAAGTCGAATACAATAATTTTATGTTCTTTATTTTTGTGAGATATTATTCTATTGATAAAAAATATTGATTTGAATGGTTGTTTAATGTTTTCGTATCAAAATTTCTCATGCTATAGAAATTTTTACAATGGATTAGATTGTATGTAAAAATTAATAGATAATTGTTCTATTTGAATTGAAACATTACAATTATTTTTTTCAATTGTGGTTTAATTTATTATTATACATGCTTTGAAATTAGTAATGCAAATGATGGTTCACTGCATTGTTATAATTTTTTTTATTTCATATAAGTTGAAAAAATATATTAGGATGTATGTAGCGCCAGCAATAGACATAGAATCTTTACTAAAAGAAGCACCAAAAGAAACTAAAGTAGAGACCCTAGAGGATATAATTAAGTAGGTTTGAAATTTAAAAATTGTATTGTGTTACATGTGGAAACTGATATATAATTAGTTTGTTTAATTGCAACCATTGTAATTATATCTTTCAATTCAAATTAAACAAATCATTATAAGACTTAAAATCAATGATTTAAATGGTGGGTCAATGTGATCCTATAAGACTTGCTTATTCCAAACAAATTAAATAAAGGTATTAGGTTGTAGGTATAAAATACACATATCATTAGTTTGTTCTCTTTACTGGGGCTAGTAATTATAATTTGTGAGTACCATTAATTCATAATAAATATTAACATCAATTTTGAAATGTTAGGTTTTTATATCACTAAGCAATAAAGTGTTGAAGTGGAGATATGTTAATATCATACATGTGGTTGCAGTGCAGTTTTAGACGCAAATGGGCATCACTATAAGTCAAAAGATGTTGTTGATATTTCAAATGGAAGGAGTTTTCTTCCAATCGTACACCAAAGATGAAAAAAATTGTTATATTCAAAGAGAGCCAGATTGGTAGTTCAGCGATAGGTCCTACTTTTTAAGGCCTTTTCATTCAGAACTGTTAAAATATTGCTTAAAAAATTATGATGTTGCAATATGGACATTAAATGTCACTGACAAGTACATCTGATGAGTACTTGAAATTTAAAATATTGATATAGAGGACTTTAAATTCGCATGGAACAGGTCTCATTGTCATTTGCAAACAAAATTAGAAGTATGGAGGACAATACAATTTTATGAGAAAAGGTTGACTGATGTGTGGTCCCAATATGGAGATAATTATGGAGAATCGAATGTATTGCTAATAGATACAACAAAGCATACTTCTCAATTCATCGGATATCGATCAAACCACATCTTGATAAAAGCCTATATAGGAAAAGAGCAAGATACTTGGCTTATTCATATTTTATTCCCCTTTCCTAAGAAACTTCATCGTATGAAAGAGAAACGTGAGTACATTCGAATGTTCAATAGAACATGTACTTCATTGTAGTGGATGAAGATATTTTTCTTTATAAATTTGTTCACAAGTATATTCCAAGTTTTTGAATGAAATTTGAACATAGCTTTTCTGAATCAATTTGTATGATTTTATATCTTTTGGAATCTTATATGGGAATTTTCAATTTTAATTTTTTTTAGGAGAAAAAATAGAACTTTCAATTAATAAAAAAAAAATTACAATGGGAATTGTAAATTATATTATTATATATTTCTATTATTATTTATAATTATTTTTGCAATGACTTTGTTGTATCAATTTTTGTTTGCTAATATGTGTGTGTGTGTGTGTGTTCTTAAATGAATTATTTTCCATTGAAATCATCTTACACGAACCATCAAGGCATGATTGTATTTTTATTGACTTGTATTTACTTATATGCATAATACTCATATATAAATGTGAAATAAGTTTTGAAATAGAGCTCATTGAAAACAAAAGTGAAATCATTATTGAATAAATTAATAATTTACTTGATAAATGCTACAAGGACGATTGGCTATTCAGGCTAATGGGAAATGTGTCATAAGAAAATGATTTGAACTGTTTGAAGCATAAGATATCTGATTTCTCAATCCATATTTTACATAAATTTATAATTCAATCAATTAATGGTTGTAGTTAAAATCATATATCATATAGAAAATCAACAACACTAAAAGTTCGTTATTGACTTTTTACCTATAAAATGCATTAATATGAGAGCATAAATGTGATATTTATTATTTGAGATAAAAAATCTATTATAAATAATTTTGCATTTGTAAATAAAAACATATAATTAATGATAATGATTGCTAAGTGGACTATCAAGGTTTGATTGGACTCTATCATAGACAATTATGTCTTTGAACTTTATTTTTAATTTTTTAATTTTTTTCTTCGTATTTTAAATAAACTGAAATTATATCATATGAGCCATAATTTTTTTTATTATTATTATTTTTAAAACAACTATTTGCGTATGTAATCATCTATCCCATATAAGTTAATAATGAATCCATTTATTTACCTTTATTTGTCTACCGTAATGAGTATTAATTTCATATTGTGTTTTTTTTGAAATAAAAATCCATGTAAAACAAAAAGCTCTTCTTAATAAAACATGGAAAAATTAATTAAAAATGTGTTAAGTGGGCCATCTAGATTAATTAAATAGATAGATGATAAGTGTTTGTATTTAAACTTTTTGCACCATAACACATTTATTTTCCCACCCATTTTAACATATTTTCATTTTCAATTATTAAATAATTTACTTGTAATTTAAACAATCTCATAGAATCCACCATGACTCAAAGCTATTTATTGTATTTTGTTTGGTTATATGCATTAATGGAATTTTATAAATGTGATATATTTTTGAAATGTAGCTCTTAATGTAAACAAATATATATTTTTTATAAAAACAAATTAAAAGTAATTGATACTAAGTTATAAGTGGTCTATATAAATCCATTTACCAACTTTTATTTTCTTATCATGAATTTTAATATAAGTGTATAAATGTGACATTGTTTGTTTGAAATAAAACTCCATGTAAAATGAAATTTTTTTCCTAACAAAACTTGAAATAATTAATTGATAATGAATAGTGAGTAGATTCCTCAAGTTCTCTTAAGATATTGGTCATAAATAAATGTATTTAAACTTTTTACAACATACACCATTTTATTTTCTCATCCCTATTAGCATTTTGTAAATTTTCATTCGTAAATAAATCATTTATAATTGAAATAATAAAATCCAACTAGACATAAAGCATGACATATTAAATTCTATTCAGTTATATGCATTGATACAAGGTTATAAATGTATTATATTTTTGAAATAAAGCTGTTAATGTAATTATAGATACATTTATTAGAAAAAATAATAATTTAAAATCAATCGATGATGAGTTCTAAGTGGTTTATTATATTTTCAATCAATAATTTTTTATATCTATACATTTTCAAATCAATTACTTTTATATACAATCATGCCATATAGGTTGATAAGTCAAGAAACAATTGATTGATTTTTATTTACCTATCATGTGGTTTAATATGAATCTATAAATGTGACATTGTTATTTCTAAAAGAAAACTCTATGTAAAAAAATGCTTTTATTAAAGCATGGATTGATTAATTCATAATGTCATGCATTAAGTAGACTATTCAGGCTCATTCAAGAGAACATCTTTATTACCTCTCATGTGGTATAGTATGAATGTATAAGTGTGACATTGTTATTTCTAAAAAAAAAACTCTTTGTAAAAAAATGTTTTCTATTATACCATCATTGGATTAATTAATTCATAATGTCGAGCATTAAGTAGTCTATTCAGGCTCATTCAAGAGCTGTGTCACAAATGAACATAGACTTTAAACTTTTTAAGAACATATGACATGATTTTCCCATTAAGATTAACGTTTTGTAAAAATCAATTATTAAATAAACTATTTTTAATTAAAATAATCTCATAGAAGCTAACAAGGAGTGAAGCTATTTATTGTATTCCATTTAGTTATATGTATTGATATAAGTTTATAAATGTAATATTATATTTTTGAAATAAATCTCTTAATGTAAGTAAAGATACATCTTTTACAAAACTAATTAGAATGTATTGATAATGGGTTTTAAGCGGTTTATTTAGATTGTGACACGGAAAATCATGTGCAATAGATAAATGAATTTTAGTACATATTTAATATTCAAAATTAATATTTTAGTGATAAATTATTAGTAGTCACATTAAGCATTTAATAATAAAATAACATCAAGACTATATAACTTTCAACTAAAATCCATATTAAGTTGTGTTTCACACTTAATTATTCCCCATTAACAATTCTTATAATTTTCTCCTCTTGGTGAAAGTACAATAGGTTGTGGGAAAGGGGGTTAGAGTTGTCTAACACAAAAATCAAACATTGATGACTCTATTATGTTATCCATAACTATAATATATTTCTTGGATGTTAGGCATACTAATATGATTTACCGTAAATAAATTTTTTCTAAGATTTCTGTTTTACACTCTTATTGTGAATTTATACTATTGTACCTAACAACCCCATGTTTGACTTATTCATGGTCTCTAATTCGTTTTACATTCCTAAATTATCTTTATCTTAAATTAAGTTCATATGATGATTTACAAAAAAATGAATGTTGTTGAAGGCATTGTAATAGAAAACTTCCAAATTTAATGAAATATGTGTTTTTTGTTTGTGCATTTTCCACATTAAAAATTAGAGTTCCATGATCCACATCAACAAGAGTGGACCAGAAAGGAAGTTTCAAAGATACATTATGATACAAATTGTAGATATGGGTAGTTGTTTGCTAATTAATTTATATTCTTCTCATACCTATGGCATAATACCCGCCATGCCCAAACTAATGTGCATTTTGATGGAAATGTACAGGTTGAAGATAAAGTGGAAATGTTTTTTAGAGAGGTTTTTACTTTTCTCTGTCAGATAGGACAAGAAATTGCCACATCTAGATCCTTTTATTGTGTTATTAAGGTTACTGAATGAAGGAGGAAAATTGCAAAGCTTGAAGGGCTATTGAATAAAGATATATTTAAATTTGAGGTGATATAATAGATGTATATAAAGGATGTTTACTATACTTTAGGTTGTCTAACATGATATTATGCTAGAATAATCTTTCTTCTTAATGAATATTTCCATATTTGTTTATAGAAATTTCTTGGTTGGAAATAATTTCTTCATAGAGTAATTCATTCTTTAGATGCAATCTATCAAATTCGAATTGGGTTTGTTGCACGAGGCCATTATTAGTTACGAGCAAGTTGGGAGACACGTTGTTGATATTTCAAAGCTGAATAATATGATACTTTTTCTTCTTTATGAAGCTTATGAATGGGATCATTGTCTTTGACATTACTCATAACTACGTCAGATATACTCACTCTTTTTTAATTTTGGGGATGCAAATCATATTTTTAGAGGAGAAATTTTATGTTGTCACAACAAATTTATATGATCTACAAGGCGAGAAATCAATCTTTAGTGTAATTGTAGATTTTAGGTTTTATAATTATAGGTCATTTATAGGTTGTAACTGTCTTCAAAGTTTCACTTATAATTGAGCATTCAACCGAACATATTGAGTATCTTATACATAACTATTCTTCGCTCCACCCACTTTTCATAACTTCCATAACCAATAGGTAGGGACTTGCAACTTCGATGTTATTTTGATTTTTTATTAAAAAGATTTTCCAATACTTTACAAAGTTTTATAATCTATCTCCAGTTGTAGAATTGACAATTTATAAAGTTTCAATGTATAAGTTTTAAAGAGTAATTATTTAAAGGGTTCTAGCTCAATGGAAGATTGCCTACTTTACAAACAGGAGATTGGTGGTTCAATTCTATCGTGCCCCAATATTCATATGGGATGGCGATGATCATTTTTTGGTGAAAGAGGATCTTTTGACCATCACCAAAATATGAAATGGTGACGATCAACGAACGTCACAATATATAAATATAGTGATGACCATGGAAGTTCCATCACAATAAATTGTTGTTGTTCATATGAATGGTGACGACCACTATTTGTCATTATAATCATTATTCATGATGGAAGTTGAATGTCACCACAACATTTACACTTTTTGTGATGCCACCTATGGTGACGTTAATGTTTTTGGTGACAGAGTCTAAGGTTCGTCACCATTGCTCATATGAAATGGTGACGGTCACTATCCGTCACTATAAATCATTATTGGTGACGGACCTTGAATCACTAGTAAAAATTGATGAAATTAATGACTAGGTGACTAAAAATGTTAGTTACAACAACTATTTCAAGTGAATTACTCCTAAATTTGAGCAATTTTATGTGACTGAACTAAAAAATACTAACTTAAATGACTAATTTAGTCTTGGAATAAAATCTACGACTACATAATAAGTGACTAAACTAAAAGCGACTAACTTAGACGACTAATTTAGTCTAGGGATAAAATATATGACTAGGTAATAAGTGACTAAAGTAAAAGCGACTAACTTAAATGACTAATTTAGTCTTGGATTAAAATATATGACTAGATAATAAGTGACAAAATTAATAATGATTAATGTAAATGAATATTATAGTCCAAGAATAAAAATATGGCCAAATAAAAAGCACAACAAGTATATGAATTAGTCACTTATATCAGTAATTTTTAATTGTGTCACTCCATATATGGAAAATTGCAATTTTGGCACCGAAGTGTTACATTTCACTATAGGTGTCTCTGAATCCATTTGTAGTGTTAAAATTTAGAGACAAATGGGTCTCTGAATTTACAGTGTTAAAATTATGAATACCATTTTTTCTCTAAAGTTTAATAGTGTAGATGGATTCATCTACAATTAGCATAACTTCATGTATCATCTATCAAATTTACACTAATGCCTTCATTATAATTTTATCAAAGCTTATAATTATATTAATTAGATAGCCAAATTAATATTTATATTTATAATTAATATTTGGCCATCAAGTTTAAGTTTTAAACTTCATTGATTTATGTTAAAAGTGAGAGTTGTTTTAAATCTAAGGTTAAATCTTCATATTTACATTTAATAAATAGATAAATATAACATTTCTTATACAAATATAATTAATTAATTAAATAAATAATTATATTTATAATTAATTAAATTATATCTAATTATATCTTTTTAAATTAATCAAATAATTAATCATTAATCAATAATTCCTATTATAATTTTCCCAAAAAAATAGATTTATTAGTAAATTAAAAATAAGCAATAGTCATAAATTAAAAACTAAATAATTAATTTATATATTATATTTTAAAAAGCCTACCCAAAAATTAAAACCAACTAATTAGTAAAATAAAATAAAATAAACAAAATAAGAATAAACATGCAATTAGAAATGTAGTTATTAAAATTAACAATAATAAAATTTATTAGAAATGTAATTATTATAATTAATAAAAATAATAGAAATACAAAAATACAAAACCTTGGTCAGCTCTTTTCAAGAAATTGATCTCTATTAAAGGTCTGAAACCATTCTCTAAAATTCTTCATTCTAGAGTCCTGATGATGGATCCCAGTTGAGATTCGAACCGTCGACACATGTTCCTCAATACTGCGGATAATACGGGAAGCTTCTTAAAACATTTCTTATGTTAAACATGTGATTTCATTTAAATCTAGTATTAAATAATCATATTTACATTTGATAAATACTAAATAGATAAACCTAAAATATATATTTATAGACCTATTTAGTAAATAGGTATGGAAATTTATTAATTTAAGTATGAAACTTAATTAATTTTTTAATGATGTATGAATCTTTGTTTTTTTGTAAATCAATGTTATTTTCATGTAGGAAAAAAGGAGTACATATAGCCAGTTACAAAATAGGTGGTCTCACGTCGACTTAGTTTGTTGACAAAAATTTGCACCAGATGAAAAAAAATGCAAAAGAGGGACTAGGGACATTGTCCATAAAGAATTGGCCCAGAGGCACCAAAACAAATATAAAACATAATTAAAGAACACCAAATTGCATACTAGTCATCCAATGTGATTGATGCAGGGTTGTTTGAGGTTGTTCCTAGATGTGGTGGAGGATAGAAGTCACACTGACCGTGCCCTTCAAAGTATGCCAACCAAGTCTCGAGCTTTTCTACTTTCTCAGTGAGTTGATTTTGGCCTCGCCAAACCACTACCAGTCTCTCCCTGACTTGGCACTATAAATAGTGCATTTGGTCCAATGTTGGCATCTGCTTTGCATGCTCCTCATGACATAATCTCTTAGTTGTGTCCACTCTTTCCTTTATGTTGTTGATAAGTGAACGATAGTTCTCTAGGAAACAATTTTGGATAACCTGCCCCTCATTTACCTAAATCAATCAAACCCACAATTTCCCTTGCCACCACGACCTCCTCCACTCCAACGACTCTAATTTTGAACCCTCAAACCCCCACGTCTACTATCCCCCCGCTTACCTCCTCCACAGCCCCCATGTGCAACCACAGTAGTGAGTCGCACACGCCCTGCATTCTTTCCACCCTATCATGGAGCCACCATGATTATTTCTGAGCCTGCCACCCCCACAGGGCCATGGATGACAGGGGAGGGAGAACACCCACACCACACCTGGGGCTTCATAATTTTCCAAGGTCAAGGAACCCTGTCGTGTGCAGAGTCCAGAGACTAAACCCCCCACTATAGAAAACAAGAACCACCAACAAAAGAGCCAAATGTCATCTCCCACCACCACAGGGAAGCATAGAGACACCTCCCATTTCCAGATAAATACTTTCACCATGAGCAAAACCAAATACCATCACCCACCAAACCAACACAAGAAATTGAACAACAAATGATGACAAAGTAGCTGACGCCTGAGCATAACATCCCCCACGGTAGTGACCAGCCTCCAAATTTTCCACATAGAGATCACACACCAATCCACCAAACACCGTCACACCCACGCTGGAGGGCACAAAATTTGGAAAAGAAACTAGTTTTCTGCCACCACCCTTGAGGCTTCCTAGACTGCAAATTCTAGCTTCCTCTCTTATCATGAAAAAATGGGCTCATCGAAATCCAAGAAAAATGGAAACCAATGAGCAAACTTCCCTTCAACTTCCTATCCTTAACCTAAACATAGTCAGTGGCTAAGAAACTGAGCAGTAGGGACTGGTTGAACACACTGCACCAGCAAATGCCCACGATAAGTAGACGCAAGGCACTCCCTCTGTAAACCTTCCTGCGACGTTTGAGCTTCCTCTTCAGAGGCCACCATCAGGACCAACACCAAACCGTATTTATGAGTCTAATGTTGGGCTCCCTCATCTTCCCTCACCTTATCCTTTCACCACCTCTGAACTCCAATGTGCAGTTATTTTTTACACAAATTGCCAACATGAAGCCAGTAACTCTCCCACTGCATGCATTATGGTGAAGGTAATAGGAGTACCGTCCCTCACCCTCACTCCACCTATATTTACTCATGCAAGACACCTTCCATGTGTTTCTCAGACCTCGCCTCCATCGAGGAGTATTGTATGAACCTTTTTTAATTTAGTTATGAACCTTAATTAGTTTTTTAATGGTGTATGAACTTTTATTCATTGTTTGATATGAACCTTGGTTAATTTTTAATGGTATTATGAAATTTTCTTAGTTGTTTAGGTATGAACATTATTTAATTTTTTAATAATATATAAACCTTTATTAATGGTTATAAATATGTAATTCAAAATATTTAAGTATGGTTTATAGTGTGATAATGGATAAATTTGTTTAGTTTTATCAATTTCTATGAGAATTGTACCACTGAATATATTTATTTCATTTAATACATAATTTATATGATTATATCAAATTAAACTTTAAATAACACAATATTATTGGCTTTATATTTGATTAATAATCAAAGTAGTAAATCTATTTTTGCAAAAGAGTTCCCCTCAAATCATGCATAGTAGGGACTTTGAAGCTCTTTCCTGTAGCTATAATAGAGTCCTGCATAGATTTGTAATAAGGTGAGAGAGAAACATTAAATGGGATATCTGCATCATACCACCATCTAGCAATGTATTGAAAAGAAGATTCTTTTCATAGTTACAAGACATGCCACATAACCCTCGATGATAGACAGCTTGACCTTCACATTTTTGTTTGAAAACTAAGATTTCCTAATGGGGGTGACGGTGAAGGGGGTTTATTAGCATATATGGCAGCACTAATGAACCCTGATTTTGGAGGAAAGAATGGGAAGAAGGCTCATTTTGGAGGACCGAAAACTTTGGTACATTGACAGAGGAAACCAAATATGTATTAGCCAATTCATCCATAATTCCATTTCTCTATTGGGATTTATTCGTCAAATACTTATAATGTCCCTTAACCCGACTTGGTGCTAGGTTTATGTACCCATGATCCGAATGGAAAATGGCATCCACCCATGGTATTCATCCACCCATGTTATCCATCCACCCATGTAATTTACCCATGGTATTGTAAATGGCATCGACCCATGGTATTCGTCCACCCATGATATTTATTCGCCCATGGTATTGTAAGTGACATCTATCCATGATATTCATTCACCCATGGTATGTATCCACCCATGGTATTCATCCACACATGGAATTTACCAATGTTATTGTAAGTGGTATCTACCCATGGTATCCACCTATGGTATTGTAACTCAAAAAAAAGTTATAAATAAAAAGCCTCACTTTGTAAAAGGACATATGCTCTCCCACAATGTAGCTTCTACAATTATTCTCTGTTTCAATAAAACAAGTTTCTTTGTGGTGTTATTTGTTCTGTGTTCTATCTTTCTTCTGGCATTCTAATTTTGCAGATCTTGTTAGATCCATTTCAATTTTTTAGATCTTAGTGGCCTCCCCCTAAGATCTGGATTAGTGGTATCAGATTCAGGTTACGCCTCCATGGGAATGAGGGTTTGAAACATATTTTAGTTTCAATGTTTTGCAACAACCTTCAGCAAACTCCATGATTTTTTTTGGGCGGCGAGTTTTCAGATCAGATCTGAAACTTTTCGTGAAAATTTTACAAAAACAAAGACTAGATATGGATTCCTTGTGAGAAAATACTCAAATTTAAAAAAAAATCGGCCGAATTGGAGTTCGGATGAGGGAGATATTGCTGATTCAAAATCAACAATGTTGTAGCATCTCTCCTGTCATTTCTTGTAGTTTTCAGTGGGAAATTTTAGAGAAATGGTTATAGATCTATGCTCCCCTTGAAAAATTACCCGATTTCAAAAAAATAATCGGTCTAATCGGAGTTCGGACGTGGGAGTTATCACTGATATAATATCAGTTATTTTTTCAGAAATTTTGTGACGACGAAACAATTTTAGCGCGAATATGAGAGTCTATAGTCTCCAGATAGCGATTTCAAACACATGAGAAGATGAAAAATGATCATTATATTTCCAAAATAGATTATAGTAAATATTCTGAGTTATATTAACCGAGTTATTCCCATTTTAAATCTGTAGTAGCATTTAGAGTGGGTTCCCTTTGGAGACGTGCCCTCCCACCCCACTTTAGTAGGCACTTGCTTCACATTCATCAGTTCTAGCATAGCACCATTCGGCTTGGGTTATTTGGAGATGTGCCCTCCCACCCCAAGCTATATAGGCACCTACTACTTCATCAACAATAAGTATCATGGTTATGGGTCAACCACACAAAATCCTTCTCATCGAAGTCCATTTGCTAGGCCGCACATTGTTAGTAACACAATTGGTCATAATAATTACATGGTATCTCTATCCTTGGATCTTTGTTTTTCATGGTTTTGGGTCATCCACAAACCCATACTTCATCGAAGTCCATTTGCTAGACCACACAGTGTTATGGGTTAACTACACAAAACCCTTCTCTTCGGTCGCTCTTCATATTCAACAAAGGCTTCTTAGGAGGGAACTTCACGCAATGGGGACCATTGCTTCTTAGAGGGGAGATAGCCACAGCGAATGGAAAATGGCATCCACCATGGAATTTGCACCCATGGTATTGTGAAAGTAGCATGGAAACTGTGGTATTCATCCCACCATGATATTTATTCGCCCATGGTATTGTAAGTGACATCTATCCATGATATTCATTCACCCATGGTATGTGCTCCAGCCCATGGTATTCATCACATGAAATTTCCCCATGGTATTGTAAGTGGTTTCTACCCATGGTATTGGCCTATGGTATCTACATATGGTATGGTAACTCAAAAAAGGCTATAAATAACAAGCCTTAGTTTGTAAAAGGACAGATTGTCTACCACAATGTAGCTTCTACATTTATTCTCTGTTTTAATAAAACAAGTTTCTTTGTGGTTTTATTTTCTTTGTGTTCTCCTTTTTTACGCATTCTAATTTTCGAGATCTTGTCGGATCCATTTCAATTTTTTAGATCTTGCGGGCCTCCCCCAAGATTGGGATCAACCCAGCTCACGCGTTAAACGGAGATAGGATAAAAACCCCTACACTGTCACCATTTTAGAGCTCGAAGGTGTGACTGTGGATTGGAGACAAGATCAAAAACCCTGCAACATCACAATCTCGGAGCTCGAAGGCATGACTTGAAATAATGAGAGGGTTTTCAAGCTTAGCATCGTGGGATTTGGCCTCGACAGAACAATCTTGCCTTTCATTTTCAACTACACCAATTTAGACTCCCTCGACTTGTTGGAAAAATGTTTGACTGGTGACATACTAATGAAGCTCCAATATATGGTCAATGCAATCTAATTCCCTTGTCATGAATCCTATGCGCTTATCTAAATGTCAAAGATCTCCACGATAATAGGATCACGGGAAAAGGTGGTGGAATTTGGATATTCAAAGACTGGATCCAAAGGTAGTATTGGCCCTTGGGTAAGTTGATCTTGAATACTTCAGAAGGCAGCAACTGACATATAAATATGATGTGTATTCTTTTGGAGTAGTGTTACTAGAGTTCTTGTGTGCAAGGGAAAATCTTAATCTTGTTTTTCCCAGAGAAAAATTCAATATAGAAGAGTGGGAAATGCACTGGCAAAAAAAGGACAAGATTGAAAAAATCATTGACCCTCACCTTGTTGGGACCATCAACTCTGGTTCTCTGAAAATGTTTAGGGAGACTACCGAAAAGTTATTGGAAGAGATGGGCCTCGACATGCCTTCCATGGGAGATGTTCTATGGAACCTGGAATATGCATTTCAACTCCAGGAGATATCCATGCAAAATGATCTAGATGAGAATAGTACAAATCATATTGCAGATGTTCCTTTGTGCTACCCAGATCCTGAGCCTTTTGGTCCAAGTTCAGTATGAATTCAAGTCTTCTACAAAATTTCTCAATTTATAGATTTCATTAATGAGCATGTGGCATTTTGGAGTTCTCAACATCCCACCGAGGGATAGTTGTGAGAATTTACCTATTTTTTGGAACATGTTCTCCTTCAATGGATATGCCACATAGTGGATCCATACTTTGGTGCAAGAGTTCCTTACCTCGGGATGTTTGCACAAGATTCAGGGCAAAGTGAACACACAACACTAGTGACTTTGGTCTGGGAGGAGAGCTACAAGTATGTAGAAGAGATTGAGGGCGCATAAATTATGTTCCTTTTCGCTGCGGAGAGCCTGAGACTTTTTATACTAGTGTTATTGGATGAGGTGTTGGTGGAAGTGATGATGATTTAGAAGATGCAACCACAATCGTTGTGTTCTCACAATTGGTGAATCCTCGTGGGAGGTGATCACAAAACAAGACTCCTTTTCCATGTTCCAAATTTACTAAATTAGCACATGCAGAGAGAAAATTGGTGAATGTGAAATGGTTAGGTTCGGTACTTGTTTTTTGCATATCACATTAAAAATCTAGTGCCTCATAAAATCCTCTCCTCATATAATCGACCACCATTACAGACGATTACACCATTCTTTGTTTAGACATTTAGTTAGGTAGGTAGGGTGCCCCTATCTCCCATCTCCCTATAGAGTAATTTGGTCACATATTCTTTCTTCTATGATATTGGTTCCTCTCTCTTAAGTCTTATCTGTCGTCCTTCTTCTCTCTCCCTTTCACTCCTACCTCCCTCTCTCTTCCTAAATATCAAGTGAAGTAAGAGTATAAGAGCCAACTTTCTCATGACTGTGGGATACTCAAACTTAAGCTTTTTTGTAGCAATCATGAGGTTCACTGTGGTTATTGAGACTTCATCACATGGCCATTATCTGGACTTAAATTGTGTGACAACACTGTGGCTGAGTTTGAAACTGGAGATTAAACATACATCTGGTTTAATTGCAATAGACATTTTCATCAATAAATGTAAAGCAATGGCTAACAAATACTAGAAATTAATAAATAGAGAAGACACGGAAACAAGCAATAGTACCTACAAAATTTTTACATTGAGACACAAATAATAAGCAACTATTGTGCACAAATAAAGACCAATGAGACTATCATCTTAACCCCTAACCCATTAAACACTAATTCCCAACCCTAACCCATTTAACCCCCTAAACCTCTAAACCCCTAACCCATTTAAACCCTAAAACCTAAACCTCTAAACCCTTAACCCCTAAACCCTTAACCCATAAACCCCTAAACCCCTAACCCATTTAACCCCCTAAACCCTAAACCTCTCAACCCTTAACCCCTAACCCCTTAAACCCTAATTCTCGACCCCTAACCCATTTAACCCCCTAAACCCTTACAACCTTAACCCATTTAACCCCCTAAACCCTTACAACCTTAACCCATTTAACCCCCTAAAACCTAACCCCATTAATCCCTAACCCCTAACCCCTAAAATCCTTAGCACACTAAATCCCCTTTCGCTAAACTATAATTCCTAACCCATTTAACCCCTAAAATGTAAACCTCTAACCCCTTAACCCCTAACCCCTTAAATCCTAATTCCAAACACCTAACCCATTTAACCCCCTATACCCTTAAACCCCTAACCCATTTAACCCCCTAAACCGTAAACCTCTAAACCCCTAACCCATTTAACCGCTAAACCTATAAACCCTTAACCCTTAACCGCTAACCCATTTAAACCCCTAAACTAAACCCTTAACCCCTAACCCCATAGAAGGAGGTTGTGGTCATTTGTATCATCCAAGAATTTTTCATTCATGTAATGTATAGGAGGTTTCCCCCTTGAAGTGGCTTATTTCTATGGCGTTGATATCTCTTTTCTTCTATTTTTGGAGTTGGTTTCATAACATTTGGTATCACAGCTTTGGATTCTAGGGTTTCGCTGCACCAAACAGGTCATCATGGAATTTTCACTATAACTTTTTTTCTATGAAGTTTCAGAAGCTGAAATTTTTAGAGTGCGAAGCCGAAATCCTGAGGAACACTATCGCACAATTTTGGAGCTTGGTTCACAATAGTTTCGAAGATATGATCTATGGAAGTTAGGTCTTTTTTAGGCTCCAGAATTTCATCTCAAAGAGGTGATCATGGGAAAATCTTCATAAATCTCTCTTTGACAATGAAATTGGAAATATATAAAACTTTTCTAGAAACACATGGACTATAGCTTCCTTTCTATCAATTTTAGAGCGAAAGGATAAAACAATGACACGTGGGAAGTTGTACAAGTTAGCTCTATTGAACCAGTTCATAATTAGGGCATCATAGGATGTTGGGCATAACTTTGTCTTCAAGAATCCAAATCAGGTCAGACCTATGGAATTTGAAATAAGATTTAGAGGGATAATTCAAGGAAAAATTTCAGTTATTGAGGATCCTAAATCACATAGATAATTCAGTTTCAATATCAATCTTCTCAAAAGCAAGAAAAATGTGTGTATTTGGTTTTTAAAATTGCATAACATTTGTTTGAAAAAGCAGTTTGAAGTGATTCCAAGGGCATATTTTCGAATTTTTATGAGTATTGGGTTCCATAATGCCTCCAAAAAATAATTCCATACCCATTAAGCCCTTAAAAAATCCATACTATGATGCATGAAGAGGAAGAATTGCAGTATGAGATATCAAATTACGGTACCAAGTGCAATAAATTTTGATCTTACGAAGAGCAACCGAAGATGACATAGATGGTTTAAAAGAAGAAATGGAGGCTAAGTTGGATGATTTGAAGGATCAAATAATAGCTAATATGGATGATAAATTAGTGGAATATCACATCGAGCATCAACAACAAGTTCTCCAACTCTCAAAGGATAACCTAATTTTGGTGCAGAATCTAATGAAACAACAAGAAGATCAACATCACATCGAAATAAGTTATGAAGCAATCACAAAAACAAGAACTCGACAAGTACGATCAATTTCAGAGTATCTCAGCAAGTAGAAGAACTTTCCTATAGAATATTCCACATGGGAGGATGAGAATTTTATACAGAAGCATCAAGAAATAATCAAGAGTTGAGAACTTAACCTTGTTTGAAGGAGAGGTGAATGTTGGTCCTATGTTAATAGTGTAGATCCCACTTGTGTATTGGTTTTATCCCCCTTGTTGTTCCTATTTGTGCCCTACATAATCTGTTGTTATTATTGTTTTTTACATTATTATTGGGTTGTGAGGATTACATTTCGGCTTCACTAGGGTTATATTGTAGCCCATGGACTCCTATATATAGAAGGAGGTTTTGGTCATTTGTACCATCCAAGAATTGTTCATTCATGTAATGTATTGGAGGTTACCTCCTCAAAGTGGCTTATTTATAAGGTGTTGATATCTCTTTTCTTCTATTTTCCGAGCTAGTTTCACAACACCCATTTAACCCCCTAAACCCTAAAACTCTAAACCCTTAACCCTTAAACCCTAATTCCCAACCCCTAATCCATTTAACCCCTAAACCCTAACCCATTTAACCCCCTAAGCGAACCCCATTAACCCCTAACCCCTAACCCCTAAAACCCTTAACTGCTAAATCGCCTAACCCACTAAACCTTTAAACCCCTAACCCATTTACCCCTGTAAACCCTAAACCCATAACCCGTTAACCCCTAACCCTAAAATCCTTAACTGCTAAATCCCCTAACCCCTTCAACCTTTAAAACCCTAACCCATTTAACCCCCTAAACCCTAAACCTCTAACCCTTAACCGCTAACCCCTTAAACCCTAATTCCCAACACCTAACCCACTTAATCCCCTAAACCCCTAAAACCCTAACCCATTTAACACCCTAAACCCTGACCCTATTAACTCCTAATGAAACTTATCCCCTGAAATCCTTAACTGCTAAATCCCCTAACCCCTAACCTCTAAACCCCTAACCCATTTAACCCCCTAAACCCTAAACGTTTAACCCCTTAACCCCTTAACCCCTAATTCCCAACCCCTAACCCATTTAACCCCCTATACCCCTAAATCCCTAACCCATTTAACCTCGTAAACTCTAAACCTCTAAACCCTTAACCCTTAACCCCTTAAACTCGAATTCCCAACCCCTAACCCATTTAACCCCCTAAAACCCTAAACCCCTAACCCATTTAATCCCATAAAACATAAACCTCTAAACCCTTAAACCCCTAAACAACTAAGACCTAAACCCCAAACCCCTGAACCACTAAACCCCTAAACTGTTAACAATTAACCCATAACCCTTTAACCCCTCACCACTAACCCCTAAAATCCTTAAATGCTACATCCCCTAACCCCTAAGCCCCTAATCCCTAATCCCTTAACCACTAACTCATTATTCACCTAACCTGTAATTGTGCCTAAAGCCCCTAACCCCTATGCCTCTATACCCTAATCGCTTAACCACTAACTAATTATTCCCCTAACCCATAACCCCCCAATCCCTAACTCCTTAACCACTAACTCATTATTCCCCTAACCCCAATCCCTAATCCCTTAACCACTAACTCATTATTCCCCTAACCCCTAAATGCACCTATAAATCCCCCTATTGAGCTGACCCTAACCTAAACCCCTAAACCCTAAACCTATAACCCCTAAGCCCCTAATACTTAATCCCTTAACCAATAACTCATTACTCCCCTAACCCTTATAACAATCCTTAAAACCTGTTGGGATTAGCCATTCCAAACAAGAGCAGGTCTAGTTGGGACCTACGATCGGATTAATTCCCCCTTGTTGGCAAGGTGGAATACCATGAGCAAAACCATGGGTTGCAAAAACTTCTCCTAAATTTACTATTTTATCTCAATTTTATTTTAATAATTAATTAATTGATTTCTTTAAAAACTATTCTCGATAAATCACATAATTTTTTTAAGGTCAGACACCTTTCAAACCACTCATTGTATGGTTCATTATCAATGTTTTTAAAATAAATTTATTAGAATGAAATTGAATTGATTTTTGAAGCTTCTTTTTAAATCAATTGTTGACATTACAAGGAATCACGAGTGTGCTCAACATCCATCAAACAATAATGGGTATGATATTAAAAATGATATTTGGAGGGCATAATATTAAAAATTAGGTTTAAAAATGATGTTTGGAATGATATTTGGAGGGCATAATATTAAAAATTAGATTTAAAAATGATGTTTGGAAAAATGGAGAGAGGGAGTATTCATTTTTCGTTTAAATTTTAGACATGAGTTAAAATAACATTCCTGCCACCCAAAACACATCACTTTTTTTTTGTCATCTCCTGTTGGCTTAGTGATTAGGGCTTTTGTTATGGGTATTGTTCTTGCAACTACCATAATGCAATTCCTTCTGGGTGCATTTAAATATCCCCCTACTGAAATCTCATCTTGGCACAATTTCCAATTGCCTAGTCTTACAGTCATGTTCACGGCCCTGTGTGTACTTATCGTGGAAGCTCTTACCACTGGTTACTCTCATTTGATAAATCAAAACAAACCAAGTGATGAGGGTAAAGAGCTGGTTGTTAATGGAAAGGATTCGCACGGTTGCCCCATAGACGAAGATAGCAGGACTAGACACGGCATCATTTCTCAGGTAAAATATATGAATTTTATTATAATACATAGCACTTCCATACTCACGTATCTCGATATCGCATTTGAATAAAACATAAACCGAAAGGTATTTTAATTTTAATGCTGTAACAATATACTCAGAAAATAAAAATTGGCATCGTCCATATTCATTTTTACTAAACATAAAGGATATTTCTATTGATGAAGTTGACAAATATATATGTGTTGCTTGAAAAGGTTAGATTACTTGTAAAAGTCAAATTCTGTGTCTGGTTTTTTAACATTGGCTCTGTAACCCTTTTCAAAATCCTTTGAGAGAATAACATAGCGGTTTTTCCGCACTGCATGTGTACTGGATTCTTGACAAATTGCAGTTATCTCTGCAGCACTAATTTTATCAGGCTGAGATACATAGTCTTCAAGGTCTACCTCATCACTGAGGTTCACTTTCACTGTACAAACCTGGAAAACAAGACGTTTCTTCCTCCTATCAGGCAGAGGAAACTCAATTTTCCTATCAAGTCTTCTAGGACATAGAAGTGCGGGATCCAATGTATCTGCTCTATTGGTTGCGATAAATACCTTCACATTCACAGTCTGATCAAAACCATCCATCTGATTTTAGAACTCCATCAAGATCCTTCGAAATTCTCTATCAGCTCTAGTTTGAGCATCAAACCCTGTTGTTGCAATTGCATCCACCTCATTAATGAATATTATTGTAGGTGCATTCTCTTTAGCAAGGCGAAAGACATCACAAACCATCCTTGGCCCCTTTCCATGATACTTCTGAACAAACTTAGAGCCAACAACCCAAATGAAAGCAGCCGTAGTGTTGTTCGTGATGAACTTGGCAAGCATGGTCTTCCCCATACCTGGAGGGCCATAAAGAAGAACACCTCGGGGAGGGTCTATCCCGATATGCTTGTAAAGCTCATGGTGTGTGAGTGAAAGCTCCACGGCTTCCCGAATCTCCTGTTTTTGTATGTCACTGCCCCCAATATCATTGTAGGTTACGTGTGGTTTCTCAGACTGGTAGAGGAGTGAGATATAGGAGTCTGCCTCAGGTGGGAGGATGCCCACCAGGGCGTTCGAATGTCGATGGAGGGCTACCGATGCGGAGGGCTTCAGGAGCTCCCTGTTGATTGTGCTCAAAATCCTTAGATAGTAGTTTGATCCCGTCGTTGAACCCACTATTCCGTTGTCCTGGTCAACCAAATCCATGAATTTCCCAATTGCCATAGGCACTGACTGGATCCCCTTCACCTCATCCTGGGCCTTTTTTCTCGTCCTTCATGTATTCTTCTTGAATTTCGATGAACTCCATCTATCTCTGTAGCGATTTCAATCTATTGTACAGATTTTCTTCGTCCATGTCGGAATGGGAATGGGGATGGGGAGGAGAAGGTATATTAGGTCCCTATATTAGTAGTATAGTCCCTTATTGTTGTTAGTGTAACCCCCTTATTGTTATTATTGTACCCCTGTAACCCCCATATTGTTATTATTGTGCCCTTAAATTATTATTGTTAGGTCAGCTAGGATTACATTGTGGCCCCACTAGGATTACATTGTGGCCCCATGGACTCCTATATATAGAAAGGAGGTTTTTTAATTTGAATCATCCAAGAATTTTTCATTCATGTAATGTATTGGAGGCTTCCTCCTCGAAGTGGCTTATTTCTAAGGCATTGATATCTCTTTTCTTCTCTTTTTGGAGATGGTTTGATAGGTCATCGTGGCATTTTCACTATAAAGTTTTTTCTACGAAGGTTCAGAATCTGAAATATTTAGAGTGCAAAGATAAAATCCAAAGGAACATCTTCATATAATTTCAGAGCTTGGTTCGCAATATTTTCGAAGATATGATCTATGCAATTTAGGTCATTTTGAAGGCTCATGAATTTAGCCTAAATAGGTAATCATGGTATTTTCGTAATAAATTTTTTTATACGAAGGTTTAGAAGCTGAAACTTTTAGAGTGCAAAGCTGCAATCCTGAGGAACATCATCACAAAATTTCAGATATTGGTTCGCAATATTTTCAGAGATATGATCTGTGGAATTTAGGGCTTTTTGAGGCTTCTAAATTTCATCTCAAATAGGTAATTGTGGGAAAATACTCATAGCTCTCTCTCTGAGCATCATACTAGAATGCTGTAAAAGTTGGCCACAAGTACATGGACTGTAGTTTTCGGTCTATCAATTTCAGAGCCAAAGGAGGAAACAGTGACACGTGGCAATTTGTCCAAGTTTTCTCTACTGAACCAGTCCAAAATTGGGTCATTGTGGGAGATTGGACATAAATTTGCCTTCAAGAATCCAAATCAGATCAGACTTGTGGCATTTGAAAGAAGCTTCAGAGGGCTACTATAGGGCTGAATTTTAGATATTGAGGATCCACAATTATAGAGATAATTCAATTTCAATATCGAGCTCCTCAAAAGAAAGTAAAAGGTGTGTATTTTTTTTTCCGAATTACATAAGTCTTGTTTGAAGAATCAAGTTGAATTGATTCCAAGGGCATATTGTAGAATAGATATCAGTATTGGATTCTAAAATGGCCCCTAAAAAGAATTCAACACCCATTAAGCCTTTAGAAAGCTCTACTACGACTCATGAAGACGAAGAATGACAACATGACATATCAAAATTACAAAAGCAAGTGCAACAAATTTCGCTCTCGCAAAGAGCAACAAAAAATGACATGGAAGTTTTAAAGAAAGGCGTGGAAACTAAGATGGATGGTTTGAAGAAAGGCGTGGAATCTAATATGGATGGTTTGAAAAATGGCATGGAAGCTAAGATGGATGGCATAGAAGCTGGCATGGAATCTAAGATAGAAAACATGAAGAATGATCTAAAAGCAGACATGGAAGGTTTGACAAAGTTGATATAAGAAATGTTTTCTAATGGTGAAAAGATAGTAGAGGAAACTCATGATGAGAACAAAATAAATGTTAATCGTGATTTCATAAACTCTAATGTTGGAGGGAAGAACCACCATATTCCAAAAATGGATATGAGTAAGTTTGATGGAAAGGATCCTGTAACATGGATACTACAGATGGAGCAATATTTTGATCTCCATAATCTGCAAAACACACAAAAGGTACGCATTGCAACTTTACATTTAGAACAAAATACATTTGTATGGTATCGATGGCTTTGCTCCCGTAAAAAAATTGTCACTTGGTCAATTTTTACGGAGTAAATGATAGCACATTATGAGGATACAAAGAGCAACACCTTCTTTAGCCAATTGATAAATCTCAAACAAAAGGGTTTAGTGGGGCAGCACATTGAGGACTTCCAAAAATTGAATATATGGGTAACTGATATTCCAGAGGAACACAGGATTGATCTCTTCATAGGCACTTTAAAGGATAACATTCAACATGAAGTTCGCGTTCTGGAACCTGATTCATTGGAGAAGGTATTCAGGTTGGCAAGAAAAGTTGAATGTAAAATTATGGCAACAAGGAAGCCTACCACTCAATTCTATAAAGAAGGAAGTGTTGCTACGCCTAGATTTCCACAACCTACAAGGTTGACACCACAACAATTGGAAGAAAAAACAGCAAAAGGGCTTTGCTACAGTTGTGATAGCAAATACACTAAAGGTCATAAGTGTGCTGAGAAGAAATTATTTTACATAGATTGTGAAGAGGAAGAAGAAAATGAACAAGAAGAGGATATACACCAAGAACCAACCCAAGAAGAGGAAGAAATGAGTCCGACCATATCGTGTAATGCATTGGTAGGAATTACCACTCCTCAAACTCTCAAGATAGAAGGACATATCAAGAAGAAAAAGGTAATAGTGTTGATCGATTCAAGGAGTACCCATAATTTTATTCATTGTAAGGTAGCCAAGGAATTGAATTGTTTCCTATACCCAGCACCAGAATGTCAAGTGATGGTTGCAAATGGAGGAACTATAAATTGCTCTAGAAAATACCATAATATCAAGATAACCATGGGGGAATATGTATTGAGTAGTCCAATGCTTTCCATTCCTATGGGAGGTGTTGATGTTGTACTAGGAGTACAATGGTTACAATCTTTGGGGACGGTAGCTTTTAATTTTCAAGAACTTTTCTTGAAATTTTTTTCAGAAGGAAAGGAATTCGAATTACGGGGTATTGCAAGGAAGCCAGGAAAGATAATAATCTCTAATGTCATGACAAAGCTTCTAAAGAAAGAACAACGAGGCGTAATTGCACAATTATGCTCACTAGAAGTTCCAACATCAAAATCATCTATTTTTGTAGATCTCCAACAAGTCTTGGACAATCATTCCAAGGTGTTTGAAACTCCCAAAGGACTCCCACCTATTCATGATCATGATCATGCTATTCATTTGATTCCAGGAAGTGTTCCTCCAAACATCAGGTCTTATAGATATCCTTATGTCCAAAAGAGTGAAATTGAACGTATGATTGCAGAAATGTTAGAGGCGGGTATAATTCAACCTAGTCAAAGTTCTTTCTCTGCTCCTGTAGTATTGGTACACAAGAAGGATGGATCATGGCGAATGTATCCAGATTATAGGGAGCTCAATAAGCTCACCATTAAAGATAAATTTCCCATTCCCTTGATTGATGAATTATTGGATGAATTACATGGAGCAATTTATTTTACCAAGTTGGATCTTCGTTCAGGATATCATCAAATTAGAATGAAGACTGAAGATATTCTCAAAACAACATTTCGAACTCATGAGGGTCATTATGAATTTTTGGTCATGCCTTTTGGCCTTACCAATGCACCTTCTACATTTCAAGGGTTGATGAATTCCATTTTCAACCCCTTCCTTAGAAAATTTGTGCTAGTATTTTTTGATGATATACTAATCTACAGCAGGTCTTGGAAGGATCATGTTGAACATGTTGACAGGGTGCTCAAACTATTGCAGGAGAAACGATTATATGCAAAAACATCCAAATGTTTCTTTGGAGTACAAGAGGTGGAATATCTGGGTCATATTGTATCTCACGAGGGTGTTAAGGTAGACCCTAACAAAATTAAAGCCATTAAGGAATGGAAAGTCCCCACAACCATAAAGTAGTTGCAAGGATTTCTCGGGTTAATAGGGTATTATCGCAAGTTTGTTAAGAATTATGGGAGAATAGCAGCACCTCTAACAACATTATTGAAGAAAGATGCATTTTCATGGACTCCTGAAGCAACTAAGGCCTTTGAATATCTTAAAGAGGCAATGTGCCTAGCACCAGTCTTAGCTACGCCAGACTTCACAAAAACCTTTATTGTGGAATGTGATGCCTCAGGAAATGGAATTGGTGTTGTTTTAATGCAAGAAGGAAGACCTATTTCTTTTGAAAGTCGTCCAATCAAAGGAAAGTATTTACAGAAACCTATTTATGAGAAGGAAATGTTAGCAATACTGCATGCACTAAAGAAATGGAGAACTTACCTAATGAGAAGACACTTCAAGGTAAAAACTGATCATGATAGTCTTAAACACTTTTTGGAACAAAGACTATCTTCAGAAGAGCAGCAAAAATGGGTCACAAAGATTTTGGGTTATGACATTGAAATAATATACAAAAAAGGGAAGCTAAATGTTGTTGTAGATGCACTTTCAAGAAAGAATGAAGACGTGGAAGCATTGCTTTATGCCATTTCTATTATCCAACCAGATTGGATAACCGAAGCAAGAGATGAATGGAATAAAGATGAAAATGTGTGGACACTCATTCAAAATTTGCAGCAAGATCCTAGTACATCTGATACATTTAGTTGGAAAAATGATTCCTTATGGTACAAATATCGCTTATATCTTTGTAAGAATTCCCAACTAAAACAAAAGATTCTTTTGGAATTGCACACTTCTCCTTTACGAGGACACTCAGGATTTTTAAAAGCTTACCACAGGGTGAAGAAATAATTTTTTTGGGATGGCCTTAAATCTGATATTCAAAAATTTGTGGTGGAATGTTTGGTTTGCGAGCAGAATAAATTTGAGACAATTAAGATCCCAGGTCTTCTACAACCTTTATCCTTTCCAATTCAACGTTGGGAGGATATTTCAATGGATTTTATCATAGGTTTACCTAATTCCGAAGGAAAGAGTGTCATCATGGTGGTAGTTGATAGACTTACCAAGTATGCACACTTTTGTGCATTATCTCATACATTTAAAGAAAGTATAGTTGCTACTACATTTATGGACACAATTTAAAAGCTACATGGAAACCCAAGTGTTATTGTGAGTGACAAAGATCCCATTTTTACTAGAAATTTTTGGACGGAGTTATTTTCTTGTTTGGGTACTCAATTAGCTCATAGCTCATCTTATAATCCTTAATCCGATGGTCAAACTGAGATAGTAAATAAATGTTTGGAAGGATATCTTCATTGTTTTGTATCTGATAAACAAACACAATGGGTCAAGTGGTTACCTCTAGCTGAATGGTGGTATAACACTTCCTTCCATACTACAGCAAAAATGACCCCATTTATGGCACATTATGGATATCAGCCACCATCCATCACATCATCTTTAAGAGAAAATTCGAAGGTTCAAGCAGTGGAAGATGACATCGAGCATCAAAAAGAAGTTCTCCAACTCTCAAAGGACAACTTGAATTTGGCGCAAAATCGAATGAAACAACAGGTAGATCAACATTGCAGCAAGAGAAGTCTTGATGTAAGAGACTAGGTATTTTTACAGCTACAACCATACAAACAAATGTCCCTCAAGCAAGCTAATAGGGATAATAACTTATCGCCAAAGTACTATGGTCCTTACAAGGTATTGCAAAATATTGGTACTATGGCATACAAATTGGAGCTTCCTACTTCTTCAAGAGTGCATCCAATTTTCCATGTTTCATGCTTAAATTATTATTGTTAGGTCGGCTTGGATTACATTGTTTCCTCACTACGATTACATTGTGGCCCCATGGACTCCTATATATAGAAAGGAGGTTTTGTAATTTGAATCATCCAAGAATTGTTCATTCATGTAATGTATTGGAGGTTTCCCCCTTGAAGGGGCTTATTTATAAGGTGTTTATATCTCTTTTCTTCTCTTTTTGGAGCTGGTTTCACAACAGAATACTCATCTCTATATTTCTCGTTGGATCCCTGGCCAAGATTTAGCACCACGACCGATGCAGCCATTATCGCCTTACCTTGCCTTTCCCTCGCAAAAACTAGAACAGAGCTGAGGATTTATTCACCCAAAGTAAATTATGTCAGATAAAATCTAATACATTAATGTATCATATTCTTGAGAAATAAGTTTTAATTTTTATTTATTGTCTAAGAGTTAGAAATCTTTGGATGATGATGGATCGTGAGGTTTGTTCTGATATATAGCAATTTATGAATCAGGTGTTGGAATTTGAATTAGGTGTCTGTTATAAAATTTGATGTAGATCTGAAGCCTGGAAGGGAAGAAGTTACAGGTCTAAGAAATAGGCTATGGTTTTTCTATTGCACAAATCTGGTTTTCCCAAATGTAAGTTTACGTATCCCTCTTCTGTAATATTGTCTCGTTTTCCTCTTATGTGTGTTGTTATTCATTTTTTTGCTGGTTATTGTTACCTTGTTTTTTTCCAATTAGGATAAATCATTGTTACCTGGTTATATCCCCTCATTTTTTTCTCGAGAACCAAGCCACTCTCACTCACCAGGATCCTTGATCTCTCTTGCTCACCAGGATCCTTGTTACTCGGCTCCCTCTTATGGTGAAATGTTACTTGGCTCTGAATCACTCACTTCGCTCATATCTCACTGCCTCCAGCCATGAGCATGTATTGCAGCTCTCTGCTCTCATTGCGCTCATATTTTTCTGCCTACCGCCATGAGCATGTGCGGCACGGCGCAACCCACTGCTCTCATAATTTAAGATTCAGGCGTTGTAATTCGAAGCAACTCTCAGATTGAAATAGAAAGATACATAGTGGCAGTCGAAGCCTCTTTCCCACGCGGATCTTTACTTCAGCAAGTAATATCATGGTAAGAACTCTTTATGACACTAAGAACATCTATTTTCAAATATGAAGTTGTTGTTTTCACCCAGAAGATCATCATTTTCTCACTGGATTTATTTTTCCCACCATGATCTTATTAGCTCAGTAGTGTTTGGGTATTTTTTTAAAGTAGATTGTTTATTTTCAAAATATTTAAAGTTAATTATTTGACATCACTCATATTTATTACAGGATTTTGCAATAAACTCATAGATAAAGTCAATTATTTGATCTCACTCATGTTTATTACAGGATTTTGTAGCGCCTTAAGTTCGGGAGTAGTATTTAGCATCCTTAGCTTTTTGATGAGTTGAATTAGAATCCGTTTTTTCATGTGGAAGTTTCATTGATGTGATTCATCTTCAGAATCCATATTTGATAGTTAGAAACACTGGCATTATTTATCTTCAAAATCCATGTTCGAAACATCAAAGCATTAGTATTATCTGAAAACCAATGTAAAGCATATGTAATAGTATGGAAAAATAATACTTTTTCCACCAAAATTACATTTCGGGAACTTATTGTGAAAAGAAATTGAAAAAATATTACATTAACATTGTATTGTTTCAGGGCTACGATGCATCAATTCTTCTAGATGGCTATAATGGTAACCAGCCAACATATCTGATAGTATGGAAAAACAATACTTTTGCCACCAAAATTACATTTCGGGGACTTATTGTGAAAAAAGTTGAAAAAATATTAGTTTAACACTGTATTTCTTCAGGGCTGTGACACATCCATTCTTCTGGATGTCTGTAATGGTAACTAGCTGACATATCTGATAATATGGAAAAACATTACTTTTTCCACCAAAATTACATTTCAGGAACTTTTATGAAAAGAAATTGAAAATATCTTAGGTTAACAATGTATTGTTTCAGGGCTGCTATGCATCCATTCTTCTGGATGGCTATAATGGTAACCAATCGGAGAAGAAGGCTCCGCAAAATTTTGGTCTCAGGGCATTCGATGTGGTCGACGATATAAAGGCTGTGCTAGAAAAGAAATGTCCGATCGTTGTGTCCTGTGCTGATATTCTAACTTCTCGTGCCCATTATTTTCATTTCCACATTGAAGTGAAGCTATTAATATGTCCATTTATATTATCAGTGCTTTGTATTCTTGTGATTGCTTGTATTCCTTTTCCAAGGCTACAATTCCTTGTATTTCTTCTCCAAGACTGTGATTCCCAGTAAGGCTGTGATTCTTTTATTCCTTCTGCAAGCTACTCTTTATTCACGTTGTGTTCACTCTTTCCAATGCCATTGCAACCCTCACCTAGTCCAATATATCATCATTTCGACACGAGTCATTGATCCACATTGTACTTTTCACTAATCAATGCTCATTAAATTGTACTTTGTCAATTTTGGATTTTTGGCCATGTTATTAGAACCCCATTGTCTAGGTTCCTAGTGTAGTCAATATTATTTATCCACTTTGTGTTCACTCTTTCAAATGAAAGTGAAACCGACACCTAATCCAATATACCATCATTTCGACATGAGTAGTTCATCCACACGGTAATTTTGACTAATCAATGCTCATTAAATTGTGCTTTGTAAATTTTGGATCTTTGGCAATGTTATTAAAACCTGATTGTCGAGGTTCTTAGTGTGCTTGATGTTCAAGGTGATCAAAGGCTATAGAAATTTTTCCACTTTTAGTGGTATGTGGAAGTAATTGAATGATTTCTAGTAATAAAAGTTTGTTCCAATTATATATTGTGTGAGCTTTTAAAAGCCAAAAAAAATATCTATCACTTTTTGGATAATATCATTATATTGTTTACATATATAATCACAAAGTATAGCAATAAGTGAGACAAAAAACTAGATATGGAAGGCAACAACCCCCACAAATACTCTTGGTTTTATAGCACTTGTGGAATAAGTTGGAGAGACTCCTTGGAGAGCTTGTTTGCTAGGGTATTGAGTTCATTATATATATGGCCACAAGAGAACCAATCCAACTTGTTGTAGACTTGTTTGATACCTTGCAAAATGTGAGCCAAATGAGGGGCCAATATGTTGACTTTGTCACAGACTCAATCCACAACAAGTTTTGAATCCCCCAAAATATTTAGTTTTTTGACATATTTTTGGTTGACCATATTAACGAGAGCCCGGAGAGTTGAAAATTCAAATATCATGTTTGTGCCCATATTTGGATCATATTTGATATGCAAAAAATTAGAAAGTTTTTCATATTTCTTTCCACAATTATTTTATTTCATTGATTTGATATTTGATGTTGTGTCATCAATTAAATATTCCATTCCTCCATTATCAGGACTACCTACATACAAACCTCCACTTTTAGGTTCTATTTCTTTAAGTGGTTCATGCCCAATGAATTTCTACTCATCGATGCTAGCTGGGTCATATGGTAACATTTCATATACTTTTCATCAACCTTTAAATACAAAAACTAGCATATCAAATGATTCATGCCCATTAACAAGAAAAAATAAACTGGCTACAATCCATTCTGGTGAGATGTTGGATATATTGAAACCATTCCCATAGGCTTCATAAACCACTCTAGCTCCAGTTCAAGTTATGGATGGAAAGACAACTTCTTGCCAAAATCACTTGGAAATAAATCAATTTCTCTTGTAGTTTCATTTTTCAACAACAAAGATAATTTTAGTTTACATTTTTCCACCAATCCTCCATCTGAAGTATTGACTATAGATAAAGTAGATGGAGTTAAACTGTCACCAGTGAACATGCCTACTATGACAACATGTGATCTATGTGATGGTATAGTTTCAAATTGTTCTGTAGTTTCTACACTTGAGTCTAGATTAGATCATCATACTAGTGAAAAGAAGAAAAAAATATCTAAAAAACAAGAAGGTCTTTCAATAAATGAATTTTCAAATAAGATGACAAAATATGAGCACAAGATAAAAAGAAACAAATGCAACAACATGTGTCATTGGTAGGAAGCTCTTAAAATATGGAAAGGGATTCAAAAGGAGAGGTGGTTGCAGAGGAGTCTAAACTTAGTGGTTCTCACAGGTAGGTGGAGGTGTTACTTTTGATTCAGACTTCATCATCTACCTCAACAACTCCTTTAATGACAGCGCTACAGAATAAAATTAAAGTTGTTGATGGAGGGGCTAATTCTACAGCCCATCCTTGTGGTTCATTTAGAAATCCCACAAAATGTGAAAAGATACTATTGCCAAAGAATTCATCAGGAAACATGCTTAATGTTTTGGACACTCCCTCGTTAAGGATATCATGAGATTCATCATCTGTAGATGAGATCACTGAAACATATATTTCCAGGGGATCCTTGGAACCTTTACAATATTCTAAATTTGTGAGCTAATTGATCAATTATAATATGTCTTCATCTTTGGGAAGCTCCATTGAGGGATATGAAGGAAAAAAATAAAATTCTGGGCTAGTTATAGATTTTTCTACAAAGGATGCTGGAGTAGTAAAGAAAGAAGCAGAACATATGAAGTTCAATAATAATAATGTTCTAGTAGGAACATTGAAGAGACCAACATGTAATGAGGATGACATTAAATCATATTCAAAACTTAGAAATTTGAAGAATAAACAATATCAATCAACAAGCGATAATGTTAGACAAAGCTGCAGCAATAATTTTGTTAATTCTATAATTGGAGAGAAGCAAGATCTTGGAAATGTTCTCCATCCTGAGCATGGGACTGTTGTGGTTTTTCATTCCCCATCTAAGTTGTCAAGTTCACTTGATGTTTACATAAACAAAGATCTGACCTATTTTTCCAATTCTGTCATTGGAAAATAAAAGGCTAGTTTGCATGTTGAGGAGAGAAAAATCAATGGAATGCATGAGAGTAGGTTGGCATCTCAACTGGCTACACATGACAATGAAAAAATGGTTGTTGATAAAAATTTTCTCAAAGATAAATAGCGTGAAGTGCTAGTTGTATCTAAGCAGTCATCATCAAATACAAGCAAGGTGTCTGAATGGGAATTACAATCAAAAGCTACAATAGTCCTCCCTAAAGCTGATATGGCTATTTTGGAGGAAAACCAGGTTTTTTTTCTCCTAAAAAATTTGTTGACTGCAAAAAATCTTCTGGATATTGAAGCAAAGGTAGGGTTAACCATGTGTTGGCTTGAGGGGTCCTGACCTAGGTTCGGTGTGCAAGATTTTCCAAAAAACCCTTATACTACTGGCCCTTTCGGTAGTGACCTGCTTTCGCAGGTCACAGTCTCAGCCAAATTAGTATGGGTGTGTGCTAGAACCAAGTTTTTGGACCCTAAGAAAGGAAGGGTAAGGCAACCAGAGCTGCGTTCTGTTCCATAATTCCTAGATTACCTTGTTTCTTCACAATGTTAATTATGTATCTATTTTCATCCACGTGCACTAGGTCTACAATTATATACTTTTCATAACATCAACACAACATTACATAAACAGAGTGGAATAGATCTAGATCCAATCATTTAGTACACATACTTTCACAGCAGAAAGATAGAAAATACATAACACAGTAATGATCATCAGTTCATACAATAGTACTGACAGATTCAGATCTCTAATAATCCTTTGCATTCATTCATTCATCAACCTTTCCTTACAATTCCCTTCCCAACCCACGCACACAGCAGCAGGGTCCACACACAGCTAGACTAGGATCTCCTCGCACACAGCCAACAAGAGTCTCTTCCCCAAAACCAAAACAGATAGCTTAAACAATAGATCGGATCAATAGCTCATCAATCCCTATCCTTTATAGTCAAAAATTCATCTCTATTTATAACAATCGAGACTCAACGTTCCTATGGTCTGCAACCCATGTTTTTTGGACCCCTAGATTACCCCTTTGACCCATTACAATGCATTTGGGGCTTTGACCCACCCCAAAACCCCTGCGCTATATTAAATATAATCAAAAATAATAAAAATGGACCTTTTTCGTAGCTTGTTAGGAGACCCCGTTCCAACAGTCCCGCAACACAATCTTGTGACTCGTCCTGAGTCATTGCACTGGTGTGACCACATAGTCCGCATCTTGGTATGGTTTGAGTCGACTACCATTGACAAAGCCAGGAATGAGATCACCGCGCAGGGTAGCTAACTGGACTGCTCTGCCATTCACAACCTGCTTAATCGTGTAGGGACCAAGCCAGTGCTGCCGGAATTTGCCTGGATGTTTCACAAATTGGCTATCGTATAAAAGCACGAGATCCCCTTTGACAAATGTCTTCTGGAAAATGTGTCAATCATGGCAGGCTTTATGTCAGGCCTTTTGAACCTACTGGTGAAACTGAGCAATAAACCGATCTTCCTCCAAAGACACCAGTTGTGCCAGGTGTTCTTCTATGATATCGGATTCTGCCATATTCATGAATGTTGCGATGCATAGGCTAGGAACAATGTACTCTATGGGCATGATGGCCTCCTTGCCATAGATCATTCGGAAGGGTGTCCTGCCGGTTAGCTTTTTGCAGGTCGTTTGGTATGCCCATAGAACTGAGGGGAAGTGAACATCCCAGTCACTATGATCGACATTACAAACCTTTGTTAATGCCTGCTCCAAAATTTTGTTAAAAGCTTCAACCACCCCATTAGCCTGGGGATGATATGGTGTACTCTTAGCATCGTGGATCCAGAATTCCTCATTTACAACTTGAATTGTTTGGTTAACAAAATGCATACCCCTGTCGCTCATCAGGATCTTCGGGCAGCCAAACCTGGTCAGAATTTGTTAAAAGATAAAGTGCACAGTAGTATTAGCAGTACAATATTTTACTTCTTGTACCTCATCCCATCATGTGACATAGTCAGTGGCAGTGATAATGTAGTGTGCGCCTATTTTCTTATCGGGTGGATTGATGGGTCCTATAAATTCAATTTCCCATTTATCAAATTTCTGTAGGGCCATATGAAGCTGTAATGGCATGTTATCTCGTCATGACGGTCAACCAATTCGCTAGCATGTATCACACGATCAACAATAGGTGTAAGAATCATGATGCAGGGTAGGCCACCATAAGCCAACGTTGAAAATATTTTTTGCCATAGCCCTGCCCGCGTAGTGGCTGCCTACAACTCCATCATGTGCTTCTGTGAAGACAGTGGGTCATTCATGTTCCAATACATATCTATGGAGTATTTCATCAGCACCTAACTTGTATAGATGTCCTTCGATGATAGTAAAGTCTGCAGCCCGGGAAAAAAAATCCTTCTTCTGTTGTACGAAATATGTTGTAGGGGCCACGTCCATAGTAAGGAACTAAATGATATCAGAAAAGTGAGCATCAACCATATTAATGGTAAATAGCTATGCATCGAGTAAGCCAACGTCCAAGTTAGTGGGTTCTTCCCCTGTATCGATACGAGATAGATGATCTGGGCCTGCATTCAACCTTCTAGGCTTAATGATGATTTAAAAATAATATTCCTCAAATGACAACAGCTAGCGACAAATATTCCCCCCCAACATAGGCTTGTTGACAGGTATTTCAAAGCCAAATGGTCTGTGAACATCTTAAAGTGTCCACCCAGCACATAGTGTCAATACTTTTCTAGTGCATAGACCATATCCAGTCCTTCGCGCTTAGTGGTGGAGTAATTTCTTTCGGTGCTTGAGAGTTTGTGGCTAGCAAAGGCAACTAGGTGATAAATATCTCCTTTGCCAGGCTGAGTTAGGACCACACCCAGGGAAATGCCTGACACATCAACATGTAAATGAAATTATTTTGACCAGTCCGAGAATATCAGTATGGGCACCGAAATCATCTTCTCTTTTAGAAGTTCGAAGCTCTTCTAACATTTATCATTCCAGAAAAAAGACACATATTTTTTTAGTAGTTGTTCCATGAGTGCTATAATCAGAGTGTATCCTTGAATGAATTTTCTGTAATAGCCCATGTGACTGAGAATGGAGCATAGTTGTTGCTCCGTTGTGGGGGTTGCCAAGTTGATAATTACGGCTATCTTCACAGGATCAATCATCAGTCCTTGCCAATAGACTATGTGTCCAAGCCAGATTCTGAAAGGTACACAGAAGATGCACTTTTTGATATTCAAGGAAATCTGGTGCTTTTGGCATGCATCCAAAATTAATCGCAGGTTCGAGACATGTTCTTTCACTAAGCAAAATACCGTCTAGTCATCGAAGTAAACCTCCAGGAACTTATGAATAAATTATTTGAAAATAACCACTACGAACCTTGAAAAGATACCAGGTGCATTCTTATGACCAAAGGGCATGACTGTATACTGGAAGGAACCCCATTTGGTGGCAAAGGTGGTCTTACTGTGATCCTCAGGTGCAATTCCGATCTGGTGGTATCCCGAGAATCCATCAGTGAAGGAATAGGCCTCTTGGCCACCCACACTATCAATGATTTCATTGGGGAAGGGAGTGGGGAAGGGGTCATGAACGCAGGTGTTGTTCAGATTTCGTAGGTCCACACAGATGCATATTTTCCCCTTTGCCTTTTTCTCCTAAATGACCATTGGGCTTACCCAATCTGACTGTTCAACTTGTTCAATGATGCCCTCGATCAACATTTTGTCCAAATATTCTTTGACCTTTTGCTTATACTTAGGATTCAACCAGTAGGGCCACTGCTTGACAGGTTGTGCCCCTGGCTTCAAAGTGATGTGCATAATGCCGAGGTCTCTAGTGATTCCTTTTAGCTCAGAGAAATTTGTAGGGAATAAGTCCTGGTACTCCGTAAGTAGCTCGAAAATCTTGCCCACAGTGCATTCATCCCAATAGTCCCCAATTTTAGCCATCTTAGGGTGTTCTTCTGTCCTAATATTAACTTCATGTAGCCAGAGAGGTTGCATCACATCAATATCCTGGAGCAATGGTCCGATAATGGTACGTTCCCCTTCAGATTCTGGAACAAAGATATTCCGTGGGTTATCCTCTTCTTCGTTAATCGCCAAGCTCCAGAAGTTGACTATGTCTTGCATTTGGGCCTCCCATGTCAGAACAGCTGGTAGGGCATGTGGGTGAGGCTTGTTAAAGATGAATGCATCAATGTCTTGCAGGGATTCTTCAAGCATCTATGTTCCCCCAATAACTCTAAACATTCAAATAAAATCCTCTTTTAATATTTCCCAGTGGCGGGTCCGCTGATGTAACTCTGCATCTAAGTACCAAGTAGCAGGGATAGGGCCCAGAGCATGTATAAATAGATGGATCCATTCGTCCAGGGTTTGGTCGGCCCACTGGGTTGTCGAAGTACGCAGATGCGCGCGGGGATCCTCGAGCCCTAGGAATAGCTTGGTGCATACATCAACGGGTGGTGCGAACCGCAACACCATCCTATCCTGACACATCTCCCAGTTTGGAAATGATTTCTTGTGGGTATCCCACCAGCATGTAGGTGTGCCACGCAGTGACAGATTGAGTGCCCAGAGCTGCCGATCTTTTGGTATCCTAGCCTTTAATGTTCTTAAGAAGTCCTAGATAGTACTAGACTCATAAAAGTGGGGAAGGTCCCTTACCTCCGAAGTAATGCAGTAGAGGGTCCTTACAACCCGAGGGCATCGTAGTGTTGAGACATTATGTAGCGGGGTCTGCCAACTCTCAAGTTCTTCATCCGGGTCAGAAAAGTACTCCCTATTTTTCTCCCAATTGAATATTCTTCTTGTTGTAGGGTCATCCTGGTCTTCGTCCTGTGTTGTCATCCTATAGATGTGATCAAGTTCCTCCTCTTCATATGTTGGTTCTGTATATCGCATACCTTCAGCGGGATCCAGTGGTACTATTACACATGTACTCTTCTTCTCAAACACCATGCTACGTTTTTTTATATTAATGATACCCCCTACGTCGATAGCCCAGTCTAGTCCTAGGAGTGTAGGATAGGGATCCGTATCTTCCACAATTTCTATGACCTCAAAGTCAGCTAAGACCCTTACTCCTGCGATACCAACCACAACTTTTGGCAACCTTCCCAGAGGGATGGTATTTTGTTGATTCACCATTCACAGCTGGATGGTGGACCAGCCTAATTTAGGTTCTCCCATTCATTGCCATGTCTGTTTTGGTAAAACATTCGCATCAGATCCAATATCAATAATAACCTAGTCTATCTCATAGTCACCAATTTGCATAGTCAATTTCATTTCTCTCCCGGTGCGCCTTTTTTAGCTGTGTAATTTGTGTACTTCCTTAACCTCAACTGCTGTGTTAGGCCAGGCTGCGCAGCTCTGTAGCAATAATTAAATATCTTCTCCAACCTGTGGGTTGCGTAGTAGCTTCAAGCATGCCCTTAACAAGGTTTCAACGTCCTCTTCTGGCTGGGGGTGCGCTAGCGGCTGCGTAGGGGCTTCTAGTGACTCATGTTTCCTAGGATTTGGTTCCTTCTGAGCAGTAAGCTCCTCTCTTCCTTCCTGGGTGACCATGTTGCGGGTTATGACTTTTATATTAGGATCTCTGCTCCTTAGCTCCGTTTTGACTCTCTGTACATTTTGGTTGGGGTCGACTTTTTGTTCTTCATTTTTGTTAACAATATCGAGCAGTCTTCGATCTCATGGTCCAGTTGTCGGCAATATTTACAAGACTGCCTAGTGGGATTTGGACAGTCCCTAGTGAAGTGCCCTACCTCTCCACAGTTTTAGCAGATCAGTTGGCCCCGTCCTCGTCCTGCGCTCCCTCCCCGTCACTCACTGCCCCCTGCAGGGGAGCTACCAAAGGTCGCGGGAGATCTCGTAGAGGCAGGATCGGACTGTACCCTATAAAGGTTTCCTCGATCTACCAATAAGTCATATGTGCAACAATTCTGCTCATCGTGCCCTATAGATCGGAATAACTTGCACCATTGTTGCTTCAATTTGCCCCTATTTATTCGAGGACACTGTGTTGTATCATGTAGTCCCGCTACCTGGCAATCTCGACACTAGATGTCCGTGCTGACTCATTTTCCCCGCTCCGTTCGTAAGCTTTGTATTTCTAGGTGCATGGCTCCAAGCTGCTCCTGAATTTGCTGCACCCATTCCCTCATGTCATTTCTAGGCATACCTTCAAGTTTCATGGCAGCTTCCAAGGCTCTTTCCTATGATTCGAAGGTCTAGTGGCCCATGGGTATGCGTAAGTGAGGTAGCAACATAGCGATGAACCATTCCGTGTGTTGTTTGTTATAATACCTGAAATCACCTTCCCTGATCGCTTCCTTTAACTATTGAACAGCTTCCCATACTGCCTTAGATGTTCCTTGCCTGATTTTACTTTCACTACCATCTGGGAATAGGATTTCGGCTTTTGAAATTGTTGTTTTTGGGCATCTTTAATATTTTGAAGTGTTGCGTTCTCGTCTTGAGATATATACCACAGATACCAGTCCAGCGCCCTCTCTTCGAAAGCCAAGGGTAACTGCGCTCTCTTCACAGTATCGCTTACTACCCCTTGCGTTGTCCATACCAAATCGGCCACGAACCAAAATTGGTCCATGTCCTCATTGGTTGATCCTTTAAAAGTAGGTAACTTTAAGTGTGCCAACATGGGCTCCTCTGGTTTATCTTCCTGGGGCCCTAACATCAGGGCAACTGACAGATCTTGTGTAGGTCTCAGCGGACTATGAGCAGAGCGATCCTTTTCTCGACTGTCTCAATAGTTGTTACTGTTTTGCATTGCCTTCCACCCAGACTATCACTCATTCCACCCTGCATTAGATCTCCAATGCCATTACCCGACCCCGTTTCTCAGACTCCTTTAGGCCCCAACAACGGCACCATTTGTTGGCTTGAGGGGTCCTGACCCAGGCTCGATGTGCAAGGTTTTCCAACAAACCCCTATACTACTGGCCCTTTCGGCAGTGACCTCATTTCGCTGGTCATAGTCTCACCCGAAGTAGTATGGGTGGGTGCTGGAACTAGGTTTTTGCACACTGAGAAAGGAAGGGTAAGGCAACTAGAGCTACGTTCTATTATGTAATTCCCAGATAACCTTGTTTCTTCAGAGGGTTAATTATGTATCTAAGTGCATCCAAGTTTACTAGATCTACAATTATATACTTTTCATAACATAAATACAGCATTACATAACTAGAGCAGAATAGATCTAGATACAAGCATTCAGTACATAGAATTTTGTAGTAGAAAGATAGAAAATACATAACACAATTATAATGATCGGAATTTCATACAACAGTACTCATAGATTCAGATCTCTGATAATCCTTCACATTCATTCATTCATCAACATTTCCTTACAATTCCCTTCCCAACATGTGCACACGGTAGCAGGGTCCACACACAGTTGGATTAGGATCTCCGTGCACATAGCTAGTAGGAGTCTATTCCCCAAAACCCAAACAGATAGCTTAAACAACAGATCGCATCAATAGCTCAACAATTCCAATCCTTTACAGTCCAAAATTCATCTCTATTTATAAAAATCTAGCTTCAACATTCCTATGGTCTGCAACCCATGGTTTTCGGACCCCTAGTTTACCCCTTTGACACATTACAATGTGTTCAAGGTTTTGAACCACCCCAAAACCCCCACGCTATATTAAATATAATAAAAAATAATCAAAATGGATCAGTTTCGCAGCTTTTTAGGAGACCACGTTCCAACACCATGATAGTGCTAAAGTACTTGGGGAAGGTTCAACTGCCAATGTGAAGGCAATTGACACACAAGATAAGGGTCAAGTATCCACCACTACTAGTGATAATTTTGTAATGTCTCCTCAACTTCAGGTGTCATCTTTTCTTGTTGAAAGTCAAGGCAAGCGAGATCTATTAGCTAGATTGATAGAAAAGGAGAATAAAATTTCTTTCAATGTTTTTGCGAAAAATAATGTTGCAAATATTGGTGATGCTGCCAACATAGTAGTTGTCAACCAGAAGAAGAAAAAGAATGATTTTTCAAGTAAGGAAAATGCTATAGCTCCCACTGGGATTTATATAATTCTTATAAGGTTCAAGAGGAGAAGGATGAAGATGTGAACCTTCCAGAACCATCCAAAATAGTAACCGATGTTTTCAAGAGTAAGAATTATTCAAAAGAGCCTGAGAAGCAGGTCCTAAAAGAAGTAGATGACTAGGAATATGGAGTCAAGCTTTCAACTCCTATGAATCAAGTAGCTATTTTAGTTACTGAATGTTCAGGAGACAGAAATTACTCTAGAGATTTTTTGTTGACAATGAAGGACCAATGCAAATATCTACCAAATCATTTTGGAAATTTTCCTAACATTAATGAATTACTTGGAAATTCCCAAGCACTTACAAGTCATGTAGGAGAGGGTGATGCATTAGCAAGCACTGCAAGAGGACTTGAAATGTAGCTGAGTGGGAATTATCTACTTGAACGTCGTGGGAGAAATATGGCGAGTTTGGATGATGATAGATGGGCCAAGCCGGTGGATGCTTTTGCTGATGGATGTGATATGCAGATGGATGCAGATATTAGTGGTTCCTTTGCTGTGTTTCAACCTGGCCAAGGTTACAATACTTTATTTGCAAGAAATACCTGTGCAACACAAATGAGTATGAATGTCATCCTTCCTAGAGGGCCTTATGTGCAAGCACCACTTCCACAAGTTGGAGTACTGAGAAATGATTCTAATGCTAATAGGTGGCATCATGCTTCTGGTTCACATAAGGGTTTTATTCCCCCTCCCCAGCCTTCTCCACCAACAATTCATATATTAGAGAATTGATATGAAGTGGGCAAGTTTTTTGATGAGGATCAGTTGAAACAAAGACAAATTAAATCCATCCTTTATAAATTAGCGCCCCAAAACTTTGAGAAACTTTTTGAACAGGTCAAAGAAGTGAACATTGACTTGGCAACATGTCTTCATGGTATAATATCTTAAATATTTGACAAAGCCTTGATGGAGCTGGCGTTTTGTGAAATGTATGCAAAATTCAGTTTTCAACTTGCTGCAAAATACCATAATTTTATTAAGATAATGAGAAGGTTGTTTTGAAGCGATTTATTTTGAACAAATGTTAGGAAGAATTTGAAAAAGATGAAAGAGAAGAGGTTGAGGCTAAGAAAGTAGAAGAGCATCGTGAAAAAATATTTCAGCAGAAGAAAGATGGGAGAAGAAGGTTGCAACATGACGACGAATGCTAGGAAATATAAGGTTTATTGGTGAGATTTATAAAAAAATTATGACCAAAATAATTATGCATGCATGCATCAAGAAATTAATTGGTGAATTTCAGCATTGAGAGGAGGAAAATGTTGAATCTTTGTGCAAACTGATGAGCACTATTGGTCATATGATTTACCATTCAAAGGCCAAGGAACATATTGATGCTTACCTTGATAGGATGACAAAAATGTCCAATAACCAAGGGCTTCCCTCTAGGCTGAGGTTCATGTTGAAGGAACTGTTTGATCCGAGGAGGAATGGATGGCAACAAAGGAAGAAAATTGAGGGCCCTAAGAAAATAGAGGAAGTGCATCGGGATGCTGTGGAAGAACTACATGGACAGGAATTCCACTCTCGAGGTACCAATATGGGACATTCAGGTCGGAGACTTGTGACACCACTTGATCATGGTGTGAGAGGACCTGCGATGCCAGTGCCACCTTACATGGCAGGTGCACAGACGGGTTCAATTCCACATATGGGTTGGATTAATGGGCCACAACCCCATATGGAACCAGGTGACCATGGATACGCTAGTAAAGATGCTTGGATTGTGGATAGGGATCAATTTGAAAATCTGTCTATGCCAAGCCCTTCAACACATAGAGCTTTTGATGATGGCCACTTGACTCTTGGTCCTAAGGGAGGTCTTGGAAAGGGCATAAGAGGGAGGGCTCAGCCTCTGCCATATGCTAAGAGTGATCTAGCATATATTCCACCATTCACATCCCAAGCAATAGATGAATAGGTGCATGTCCGATTTCAGGTTGCAGTTCTGATCAGATGCCAATTGGTATGAGCGATGAAATTTTGACAAGGACTTATGCTGCAGAAAAGCCTTTATTTGCAAAATCATGTGTCCATGAAAGAAATGTTTTGGATAATGGCATAAGAGAGCTTAATAATTCATACTCATCAGGTGATATACGTGGGAAGACTACAAATGTTGAATTTCAACTATAAGAACATTCTTCTCAAAGAACATTGATTTCACAACTCATTAAGGTTCAACTTAGGAAAAAGGTTGAAATGTCAATCAAAATATATTACAGGTGCATTCCTTTACAAATCTTCCATGCATTTTCATTATGTATTTTATAGAAGTCGACAAGTTTCCCTGAATTTTTCTTAATTTTGCATGACATACCATCCAGTGTGAGAAATTTGGAGGTAACTTTTTGTGTAGATGACCTTAAAGCACCATTGTTCAATTCAACTATGGTTTCACTTTGGATATTAGATTCTTTTTTTTCAGGAAACATGTTGAAATTTGTATTTTTGGGAATATACTTAAACATTTATGCAAGTCTGGGCCTTTATTTCTAAATCAAGGACATCTTACTGAAGGGTAATGTGAAATTTTGTGTTTGTTCTTATTCAAGTTTGAATTTATTTAAGGACTGCTACAGTATATGGTCATTTTCGATTATGAATTATAAATATATATAATTTTGATGTTTCTATATTGGAGACTGTACCATTTTCGTTGCAGGATGCTACTGTTGATGCACCCAAGGCACCTAAGTTCCTTGGTCATGTAGGGTCAAAATCCACTAAGCCGATTCCATGTCATTAGAACATTTTTCCATCCTTCCTGTGAAACAAATCCATTATGAAATAAGAGTTTCCGAAGAAGGAATTTATAACATGAAACCAAAAAATTACAAGCAACTTTAGTTTGTCTTTCCAAGGCATATGATAGAGAAAACTGGCTTTATTTAGGGCTACTCATCCATATAGGGTTCAATGTGAAATTCGTTAACTAGATAATGAATTGTCTTTCCTCAATATATGTGAAATTCTAATTAATGGCTCAGCCTATTCTTCTATCATGCCTACAAGAGACCATGGGTAGGTGTGAATAATGTCTCCTCTTCCATTTTTTACTGTACAGTAGGTGGTCTCAACAAAGTTATAACAGAGTAAAAAAGAACTATAAGCTTGACAACTATACAAATACGATTTTCCTTAAAATTAGCATATTTACTCTTTGTTGATTATGTTTTTCTTTTGGGTGATATGACCAAGGTATATGAAATTATGATGAAGGACCCCACCCTTGAAGAACTGAATTCCTACCTTAAAAACTACCAACAACTAAGGAGCTACAAGAATCAACACCACCTTTGATTTGAACCTAAATAGTCTTATTATCTCTGAGTATTTCCCTAATCACAATGACTAGTATATTCTCCTCATGTATTATTTCTCTCATACTATTTATTAGTAAAATACACAAAATGTATCCTTACGTTTGAATCTTGGGAAAAAAACATATAATTGTTATAATTTAAATTATCCATATCTCTTGGAGCCCAAAAATCCATTTGATTTGGATAAGCTTTATTTATAACCTCAAAAGTAAACCTATTATAAGCTGAAGGACCATTATGTCCTCTTGATTCTTGACAAAGTATGATGGAATGAAATTGGGTGAAGACCATATCTACGTTTACCATGTCAAAACCTAGGTTCATTGAGATGACGACATTGGTTTGAAGATATCCACCATACAAACTAGGACCATCCATACTTATCGTTGTCATCTCTCTTTCATCATCAATATTAACATGTTGAGGACCTATAACCCGTGGAGGCTGATGGTAGTCATTTTGATTAATTTATTAGTATACATGCCATTTCTTATGATGAGATTTACCACATCCAAAAATGGCATCATTCACATCATTTTGAAGAATTTTACAAATTGGGTCAACATAATTTTTTTCACATTTGTTGGTTCTTGAAGCTCGAGCACTTTCATAAGAAAATAGGGAAATTCAAACAAAAAAAATGGTCCACTCTCTTTTCAGTTTCTAATATTATAATGAAGTTTTATTAGAGACATTGTTTGTTTGTTTGTTTGTTTTTGTTAGAAAAGGGTTTTCTCTTGGTTTTATGTGACTTTCAATTTATCATATGTAGCATGTTGAGAAATGGGAAAGGATAATGTGTGACATTTATCTTGCAGAAATTGATGCTAAATGAAAGCATACATAGTTAAACCAAGATACAATTCACTTTGGTAAAGGTGGAGGAACATCTTAAAAAACTACTTAAGAACACACCATATACAAAGTTTTACCATAAGTAATATATGCATTTTTCTTTTGTTGATTTGTTCTTTTTTCTACCCAAGATCTCACTGTTAGGGTCCTATAAGTATAGGATTCATAATTTGGAATTAACTTATGATAGTCTTGTAAATATGTACATAACTTGCTTTCTGCAAGTGTTTTTCCCATATTTTGTAAAAAAATTAAAAAAATAAGAAATAAAAAAGAGGGTAAAAGTCCTAAAATAAAGATCAAAGGACTTAGAAAAAACAATATACCCCAAAGAAAAAGAAATAAAACATGAAAGTGTGCAATTCCAAATGCCACTAATTTTTACTTTGTTACTGATGATTATGGCAGAGTGTCAATAAATTTCATAGTACATTATGAGTTGAACTGCTTAATCTTGACTTGTCATGTTTCAATTTTATTTTTTGTAGAATAGTGAATAAAGATTAGTCAGACAATTTAATCCTGACTAACCAGCAAATAGGTAGAGAATAAAGAGGAGCTCATCAGTTTAATTTGAGCCCTCGGATGATATGAGGTAGATTTATATAGTTTTTATTGCTTTCAAAAGAATAAAATGTTCAAGGTTGCTAGCTCAAATGCACCTGCAAAATGGAAGAAAAAATGTTAGATTAAAAGTTGGGTAGGTTGAAAAGAAGTCATAAGAAGCATGTAAATACTTTTCACCAGTCTAAATCACTAATTTCCCCTTCACTATAGTTATTATACATTCTATACTTTCAGTCAAAGAGGCTCAGAGCATTTCTCTAACTTCTGTTGGTACCGAACCCAAGGCTCAATGACTGTTAAATTAAAAGTGTTGAATTCCTATGTTAATCCCTAATTGTCATCATTTACCCTACATTCATCCGTTTACATTTCAAAGTTCATAAGTAAAAGACCTTTTTACTTAATGACAAAGAAAATACCCTTTTGATTAATCTCATTCATTCATAAAACATAAAAACCCTCCAAAAATATTATATTCTAGGTGAAAGCGGTCAAGTTATAAATGATAAAGCTTTGTTTTTTACATTATCACTTTACTTAGTCATATGAATATATTTTGGTGTTTTTCATTGTTCTATGTCATATTAACTTCTAACTTATTTATTAATTCCTTATAAAATACCTTATCCTATTAATATAACTCGTATTTAAATATTCCCAGAAACCCACTAATATAAGATTTTTTTCCAAAGTTAATTACCCACATGTTTTAAATAAAAACCCCCAATTACACCCCCTTTGGCATAAAACTAACATTATATAAATATCCCGCTCCCTATGGTTTATTAAACCATTCGACAGGTTTAAAAACTATATAATATAATGAAAAATGCACAAAAATGTTTCTTTGGGCCTATCCTATGCCCTTTGAAATAGAAAAATATATTACCGCCCCTCAGTTTTATCTTAGGTCTTTTTAATTATAATAAAAGATTCGAAAGACTTGACCCTTTGCAATCTTCCCCACATCACCTTGTTAAACCAAAGTTTTAATCACCATGAAACTAAGGTTTATCACTTATTTCCCTAATATGTAAAGCCTCAAGCCTTACCTAAGTTAAACCCTTGGTTAAAAAAGATCCCGCCTCACGCGCATCCCACTTATATAGTTAAACCTTTATATAATTAAACCTCGGTTATAAAGTATTTTATAAAGGTTTTATTACATTTTAATTCCATCGCATATCAATAAAGCCACCGGGTCCCACCTTTGTTAAGCCACAACTTTCCTTTAAATCTCAACCCTTCACTCTTGATCCATAGATCTGATGGTGGATGATCACTTTCATGTCCACAAACCAATCGACTGCCAAATGCCCAAACGAGTGTGAAATGGGTAGTTTTTCTATTACCGCCTCCTATGACGTGTTGTTTTTTGATATGATCGAGTTCATTTTTCCCAATACCATTTACTACTCCAACACAGCGCAAAACCCACCAATGGTTTTCCACGTTCGCAAAAGTAAAAACTACTCCCGCCTTAGATTTGACTTGCATTTATTACAGTTTGTAAAGATTTATATCAAAGGTTAAAACTTTGTTATAAGGTTTATTGATGTTATTGTGCATTCCCGACTGTGAAAAGCTACTCGACTGTACAAAAAATTCCTTTGTGAAAATTATTGATCTTTACTCAAAGAAAAAACCCGATTTTAACCATTTTTCTACTATTTTAAGACTATTTAAAGCTATTTTGTGCATCGGTGATTCAGATCAATCTGCAGGAACCATCAAAGGTTCAGAAAACCCTTCTCAAAGCATCAAGATACCTGCAAATCAGGTATTTTCCTGAATTTGGCTTGCAATTTCACAATTTGAACCACCAATTGAACCAATTAAGATACAAAGAGTGAAACTGCCCATCCATTTTGTCCGAAACCTTGAAAAAAGAGGGCAAACCCTCGCAATTTTTTCCCAAAAATTTCCATTTGCAGAAAAACTATTTTTTAAGTCAAATTCTTAGTCAGAGACCCTTCAAAGACAAATTACATGATTCAAAAGGTTTTTAAACCCACAGAAAACCTTAAAACCCCTTTTTACAGTCCTAATCATTCGGAAAACCTGCATTTTTTGTATCAAACTTGTTCCTTATGTCCTAAAAATTCTAATTGAGCACTAAATTGCCCACTGATATCATCCTTGCCCATAAAATTTCTCAATTACCCTCTGTTGAAGAAAAACCAACTATAGAAAACTATATAATATTGTTGTAGTTAATTTAAAATGACAAAAAAGAAAATCACACCCGAGGCTGGAGGATCCAAGCCTATTAAGCCTGGAGGATCAAAACCTCCCAAGACTGAAGCAAAAAAAGTCCCAAAGTCTACTCCTATCACTGCTAAGACCACTGTGACTTTAAATCCTCTTCAACGTCCAGTGTCCAATGAAGAAGTTATCCCTTTAGTTGACTTGGATTGCAAAAATTGTAGACCCTATAGTAAAACTCAATCTATTAGAAGTATACAATTGGTGTTATGAGAAGTTTTTAGACAAATAAGAAATGCCTCTCTTGGATACAAATTTACCCAAATATATAGTCCCAGTAACACATCCTGGTCAGGACCTTATAAGACTATGCCAAAAGTATTATGTCCCAGACCAAAGATCAATTGTGAATAGTGATAGGGAAATCCTTTTTTCTATCACTGTCAATTCAATAAATGAAATTTTGCAGTTACAGTTTGACCCTAGGGTAGTCCCATTATCCATTGAAGCATTGAATCAATTATATTTAGGGTTAGATTTCCCTAAAATATTCATGATTTTTCAAAACTTCATGCCTAGTGATTTGGACATCCCAAAGTTGAATCCCCCCTATTCCACTTCCAAGTTTCTAGAGGGTTCTAGACATGTTATTTCAATGTTATCCTTCACCTTAGGATACTTCAATGATGAATTTACTGATGATTCCATCCTTGGATTTTTATCCACTTTATCCCCTGGTGAGCCTCCTGCTGTCATCTTTGATTTTGCCAGATTTATTACTAATTCCATACACCATCAATTGGCAAAGTTACCCACTGAAGGGGTATTTAGGTATTCTTCCTATTTATTTCATTTGTTCTTATTTTCACAAGCAGATCTCTTTCCTATAGCATTGCAGAAATGAATGTAGAGGGCCAGCCTCTATCAGTTGTATTTTGGACATCACTATTGAGAAAGGAAGGAAATGAATATAACTACACATATTTCACAGATTTGTTTAAGAGGCCAGCTATGAATTTACTGCATAAATCAAAACAACCTAGGATAAATGAGGAGATGAAAAGGATATTACAACTGTCAGAGCAGTGTAAAATGGGAGATTGGTACTTGTATGAGAAGCACACTGAATTAAGAATGTTTGGAACCAATTTGCTTCCATATAAGTTACCTAAGTTTTTGACTATCAGAGTCTTTTCTCTAGAATATTTAAGACAAGTTTTGAGTGTTGACGCCATCAATTTCATGGAATCCAAAAAGAAGACCCAGTTCTAACTAAAAAATCAGATTGGTCCATTTATAGTAAATAATAGGGATGCTAAAAAAGAGATAGAAAATAGATTATCAGAGCTTAAATTCCAAGTGAGTTTCCCTTGGAATTATGACCCCAAAAGTCTTTTAAGCAGCATAAGAGTGAAGTGTAAACTACCTCCTTTTGTACATGAGTCAAAGCCTGACATTGAAAATTTTTCTAATCAGGTAGAATGGGAAGAAAATACATTGGTTGATTTAATTGCAAATACACAACCAACAAAAAAATGGATAGCACACTTACTGTAGTAACTTCTAAAGAACTAGAGTCTTCAAACAAAAGAGGCAGAGATGAGGGGGCCTATACAGTAGAAACTACTTCAGATACTAAGTTCAAACTCATCTATAATAAAAGGCTAAGATTTGGTTCCATAGGAAAAGAAAAACTTATTGAAGTTGAAGATGAACTAGAGGCCAATAATGATGAAGAGACTACAATAATAAAGGAGACTTCGATAGAGATTGAAAAAGAACAAGCTGCATCCAAAGGAAAGGAGACCCAAATGATTGAGAAACCGGTGAATATGGAAAATTCTTCTTCTCAAACAACAGAAGAAAAATATTTAAATATTAAGGACAGATATAAGCAGATTAAGCAAAAGAATAAGGAAATTAAAAGTGACATTTATTCTCAATTTCTCAAGCAGAAGCCAAGAAATCAAGACAGATTGCTTTCAGCATTTGATTACTCCTCAAATAAGACGATCATGTCCTATTTACAACCTACTAATTCAACTCCAAAAATAGTGGCTGACTACAAAAAGATGGAATTTGAAGTAGATAGTGAAAAAGTGCATGAATTGGATCAGATAGAATTTCACAGACATTTCTCTGAGATGCTATATTACATTGTGATGACAAATGCCATGAGTGTAACAAATTTGCAAAATAATATTGTCAACCTACAAGATCAGATGAAACTAATAAAGGCTCCTTATATGAAAAATATCTAAGGATCAAGGCCTTAGAAGACTTGATTCTAAAAATAGGAATTGACCCATCAAATGTACAAGTTGCTGAAGTATTAATCAAAAAGAAAAATGATGATATTGCTGCTTGGAGGAAACAGTTAAAACTTCCTCAAAGTGAGCACCCACATTTCAAGGAAATACTTCAAGAACATAAACAGAGAGAATATATGATGCAGTTGATCGTAAAGCTTACTACCCAAATCAAGGATATGGAAAGCCAATTGGATATACTGATGAAATAAAAAGAAACTGTGAAGGAAATTAATGCTTCCACCATTCCCATAGTTATACCTATTATTACAGTTGTTATTCCTTCTACATTGGGAGAAAATTTAGCACCCAAAGAGCGACTGGCAACTGCAGTGTCAGTGCAATCAGCTACTACTTCCAATACTGAATCCTCACCATCACAGGTGCAACAGAAAAATGATGCAGGGTAGATTGTCAAAGCAATGGAAGAAATGACATTGAAAACCCATGAAATTAAAAATTCGAAGAAAAAGATTCAGAATATGGAGGTATCAAATAAAGAAACATTGATTAATGCCAACAATTATGAACAAATTGTTAAAAGACTTGAAGAGCAAGTCAAAAGCCTTCAGAAGGATTTGAGTTTTACTACACAGATTTATTACATAATAAATCACCTATTGACCAATATTATTGAGGCCATACATCTTCAATGGCCATCAATCCAGATAATATATGAATAGAGAGACCTCCTTCTAGTAGCTCAAAGTGAAATACAAAGAACAACAGAAGAATTAGCAAATAAACCAGCACAAGTACTAATGCTAATTACCTTCTTAAACAGTAAGAACATGACTAAGATAGAAGAATTGAAGATACAAGATAGGACAGAGACTATATTGCAAATCAAGAAAGTATTGACAAAGAAAACTTTGATGAATAACTTGAAAGAAAAATGTGATGCTATGAATTTTTCCATTACCATGTTTTTAGCAAAGTATACTATGATAAGATAAGCAGGCATTCGAGACATCCATGTATTCAATGAAAATTTAATGGAACAGAAAAAATATCATAAAAAGATAAGGGGCCATGCCAAAGAATAGGTGAATAAGCAATTGCCATAGGGATCTCCAACAGGGAGAGTTTTTCTCCAATATATTGAAGATTTATTCTTCCTTCAGAATGAAATCAAACATTTGTTTGTAATTAAGCCAAATTTTGCTAAATACACATAGATGAGAACTATAGAAAGTTGAAAAGTATGAAGATATCAAATGCTGAACAATGGAAGACTTTTACAGATCTATTATAGCAGCAAAGAAGAAATCAGTGAAAGAGAGTGCAGATGAAGCAGTCAGCTTGGGAAAAAAACAAATAAAACAACATTTGATTTTGAATTTTTATTGCTGAAAAGTCTCTTTTTACAGCAGTTAGAGGTCAAAATATCAGGTTAAAGAATATCAGAGTGAAAATCCAGAGTCAAAGTGTATCGGAAGGAAAGACAACAGTCAGCCGATTTTGACTGTTGTAAATTCCCTTTTACAGTAGTAACATGATAAATAAAACAACATAAAAAACCTTAGGGGATAAAGTGCAAGGTCAAAGAGTATAAGTGGGAAGAGTATTAGTGAAGTCATCTTCCAAAAAATATTTTCAAAATGCCAGCAAACATGGACAGCTACTCAAATAAATAGTTTTTTGTTAGATAATATAGCTCTATATTTTCTAGATAAGAGGATAGCTTGCTAAAGTTGTTAAGCAGCTATCCCTCTTAATTTGTAAGGATATTTTTTATTTCCTAGAGTTATTCCTAGATCTCTCTAGGATATTTGTAATAAACATTTGTATAAATAATTTACTCTATGAAGTGTTTAGTGTGGAATAAAATTGCTAAGAACATTATAGACATTTACGTTGGAGGCTCACATGTGTTGATTTCAAAGAAGCAATCTAGACAATAGCCAATTGGACTTCATAATTCAGGTTTCATGTGATAATTTGAAGAGTAAAGTGCATCTATATTGTCATTGTTTATTTTCTATGTTCCATTCATTTCATATATGTTGTTCAATCTTAATGATTAATTAGGAGAATTACTTCAGGACTAGTGTAAGAACTCCCTGTCTTAACTACTTAATCATTTAAATGTTTTCTGCCGATTTCCAGATTTAGGAATTCTTAATTGCTCCTAGTCTCGTTTGACCCTTGCCTCCTTCCTATTTTTCCGGATCAAAGGATCCTTCATTGCCCTTTATCCCGAAGCAAGCCATCTCATCAAAACAATCTATACAAATCTCTGAGGGTTATCTACCTTGCCCTAAATACATTAGCATCCTTTTGGCCTTTCCTTCTAGTTCTGCTTGCTAGAATTTGACTCCATAGCCCAATGAACTAGTATATCCCTCTTTAATTTGTCTTCAAGTAATATTATTTTCCACCAAACATTTCAAAACCAAAACAAAATTGAGCTATCATAACTAGCCTAAAATATTAAACAAAAACAAATTTAAGTCATAAAGAGAGAGCCCTCTCTGAAATTTAGGAAGGCTAGATCCTAGATTTCCAAAGTAGGTTTGTGGTTACCCCTAGTTTTCTTAAAATAAAAATCAAAATCCCACAATCTTCAGAAATTACTAGGGTGATAACATAGTGGCGACCATACTGGGGAACTAACCAATCTCCAGTTTTAAAATTATTCTTAAAGGAAGATCTTTAATCTATATTTTTACTTTAAGATTATTTTTTAAGGGTTTTGGGTATTCATAAACAATCATTCTAGATTCTAGGAAAACCCACTATACTAGGTCTAATCTGGATCCTAAGCCTACAGTTATAGTATATAACCCAGAACAAATTGGAAAAAACAAAAAGAAAAAAAAAATTGTCAATTTAGAAGTTGAAGTCCCCTTAAGAAAATCTAATTCTTTACCCAAAGAATTAGTGAGCTTATCTGATATTGATTTGATTTCAAGTTTGAACAATCATCATTTAAAATTAAATCTGAAACTGATTTAAAAGATGCTGTAATAGATCATGTTTTTACTTCTTTCTTGAAAGCAAAACAGAATATTATTTCAGCAAAAAGAAAATCAGATAAATCTGAATCTCAAAGTCAAGTAGAAAGGATTAATGTTACTTTGATTAAAGACATAGATGAAGCTATCAAATTAGCCCATTTATTATCTCACATTAAGCCTCCAGTTTCTTAATTTCATACAATAATAATTCCAGCATCAAATTCAACTTTGTATGCTGTCACATCATTTTTAGATTCCACTACAAGTTCATCCACCGAACCATTTATTCCTAAGTTTCCTTTGTAGCCTAGGATAGTTTTTCCTTCATTCACTCAATACATTGCATCCACTATTTTTATAAGCACTACAATTTTTCCAACCAATTCCATATATCTACCAGCTTCTTTTCCAAGTTCTTCAAGTACAAATTTCAGCACATCAACTACTATAACCAGCACATCTCCTGTCATTTCTAGTGTACCTCCTAGCTCAGCGAAGCTTCAAGTTATGGCTGCTAGATATGCACCCCTTGTTTTGCCCCAAAACTTTCATGATATGCCCCAAGATTACCGAAAAAATATCCCTTTATTTGATGGATTGTCACAATACACTACTCGACAACATGTTACCAGAATGACAGACTATTGTGAAATCTATGAAATAGATGAATCAGATGTTAAGATGAGGTTGTTTGCTCAAATTTTACCTGGGGAAGTTAAGAAATGGTTTAGAAATTTAGCTGCTGGTAGTATAGCTGATTTAGCTGAATTTCATAGAGCATTTCTGAATAAATGGGAAAAGAAAAAGAACCCTGTGAAAATTTTATCTGAGTCTGATTCTTTAAAAAGAGCTCCTAATGAGTCTGTTCAGGATTACTGCACTAGATACAACAGTTTCTATAATTCTATTTATGCAAATCTTAAACCTACACCATATTCTGTACTTCTGAAATTCCCTGATGGATTTGGTCCAGATATGGCATACCAACTAAGAGAAAGAGATGATGAAACATTAGAAAAAATGCAATTAGATGTTGTTAGTGTAGAAATTAATATTCTAGCTAGGAAAGCTAGACTTAGGAATGAAAGGAGAGTCACAATCGAAGAAGAAAATTCAAAATCAGATGGTAAATTTGATTATTTTGCTAAAAATTTATAAAGAGTAGTTGAAATATTAGACAATATTGAGAAAAAACCACAATGGGATAACCAACCATAAATTAGAAATCCCAGCTTCAGAAAAAAAATAACCCTGGAAAAGATAAGGAAGTTGCTCCAGATCAAAACATTAGGCCCCCATTTCAAGAGAACTATGCCAAAATTTCTCATAATAATGATGAAGATTAGGATGACATCAATATAGTAATGGGGATAGATGAAGAAAACACTATTTTCCTCACTCATGAGGATCAAGAACTTTTTGAGCTTCAACAACTCAAAGTAGAATCTAGTGAATCCTTTGGTTTCAAACAAGGTTATGACTTCGCCATTAATGAAATTCACAGTCAGTATAACCGTAGAAACAGAAAAAACAATGAGCCTTCTACAAAAAAAAAAAGATCAAAGTCAAACCAAAAATAATGTAGAAGCACCAAAAACAAAGATTTTGCAAATTCTCCCAAGAGAAAACAAGAAAAATTCCAATCCTCCAAGTCCTAAAAATGGGCCAAGTCAAAAAATTGTTGACATCACTGAAGAAGTGGCCCAATCCTCTAGTAATGCTCAAAAGACAAACACTACCAAAGCCCCTAATTCAACAAAATCAACAATTCATGATCCTAAGAAGAATCCTCCTAATTCTAAGTCAGCAAATCCCAAAAATATTAACACAAAAACTTCTGCTGAAAGTTCAAAATCTGAAAAAACTCCTGCTACCCCTGAATCTTGTTGGAAATATGATGCAATGTGTTGTCCTTGATGGCAACCTACTTGATCAAGTTGACCTTGATGGAAACCTACTTGATGAGTCGCCTATGATAAGCAACCTATGTGCTAAAGATGTAAGAATGATGTATCTACAGATGAGTTCAGATGTGACAGAGAAAACAATTCCAGTAAGTGCCAGAAAAATGATAAATATAATATGTCACAACGTATACACTCTACTTTTGTGAGGGGAACCCGCGTATACATTCAAGGTTAGCATATACGTAGTTTTTATGAGGCGAAGTTGCATATACACACAGATACACACGCTCAAAGTCGCATATGCCTTTTTTGTTCTAAAACCTATGATACCTAAGGGCATTACCATGGTATTGGCCCACTGTATTGAGTACTGGATTATCTATTTGATCTCGTCCAGGAATACCATCGGAAGTTGTGTGGTTTTGACTCATGGTATTGATAAAGGCTAAATCTATATAAGGAGAAGAAGATCATTGTGCAAGGGTGTGCATGAGTAAGGGTTGTTGATGAATAAATATCTCTAAGGATTATCTGCATGAATGAACTCTGTTCTAAATTGATAGATCTGAAACTTTGATGCACCCATGGATCTGAGGATGGTTCAAGATCTCTAGATCTTATGATGATGATAAATCTCTAGGATGATCTGCAGTAGAAGAAATGGTGAAGATCTGGTGCAAAGTCTGCTGAAGATAATGAAGAAATCTGGGTAAGTTTATAGATCTGATCTGTTTTGTAAATTTTTCCATTTACAAATCCATACGCCAGTTGGTCCATGCAAAAGTGCATGTATACGCGGTCTCTATTAATGAAAGGTGCATATAGGGTTTTTTGAAGAATAAAATACACAGAAGTATACGCGGGTTGGTGTGCAGGAAAGTGCGTATGTACGCGGCTTCAGTAAAGAAAATTAGCATATGATATTTGATTCAATGAATGTTCAGGGTTGAGTTTACTTCTGCATATCTATTTCGAAGTCTAGATTATCTCTGATATTCTGGTTATAGTGGTCTCACTGTCCTGCTTGAAGTATTGGGAAAAGTATGTTTGTTGATAAGTGAAGGGTTGTGTTGAAGCTGTTTGATCCAGTATGAAAATTGATGAAATGTGGTTTGTAGTGGATCTGAGGGTTGAAGCCTTTAGTATGAAAGTAGAAGCTTTCTGCTAGTAGAGGCTGGTGCTAATATCAGGGGATAGTAGCTCCCTTCCAGGAGAGGCTAGTAAACGAGAGTAAGGGGTTGTAGCTCCCTTCCAGGATAGGCTGGTAAACGAGAGAAGGTTGTAGCCTTCTGCAGGTGGGTGCCTGCGTGCTGGTATGAGTCTGCGCCAATACATGATTGTAAGATGTTTTCTTTATAATAAATATTGAAGACTGAGTTGACAGTAGCGGTGGTTTTCTCCCGACTTGGGTTTCCACCTTAAATCCTGGTGTTCATGTGTGTTGCTTATGTGTGATGGTTTATTCTGTTTTTACTGCACATGCTTACTGCTTAACATCTTATGAATAAATGATGCAATGATTTAAGAATCAAATACATAATAAGAGCTCTGAGCATACGTGAGTTTCCTTAAGGATATCCGTGTATATACGCTAGTTTTGTTCTGTAAAGTAGCGTATGGGTTTTGAGAAAAGAAAAGTAAAATGTTTATCAGTTAGCTCTAAATACTGATTCACCCCCCCCCTCTCAGTATTTTTCCCAACAATTGGTATCAGAGTAGGTCCTTCTGAAAAATCTTAGCCGCTAAAAGGAAGATCAAGCAAGATGAGCAATCAAGATGGAAACATCTATCAAGCCTCCACTCTTTAATGGAAGAAATTTAATCTTCTGGAAAATAAAGATGAGATCCTATATTCAGTCTATGGGAGCAGATGTATGGGCCATTGTTGAATGAGGATATCAATATCCAGCTGTAGTACCAACAGATCCGACTGCAAAGAAGAATTATGAAACAAATTCAAAGGCATTCAATGCTCTAATGGGAAGTCTAACTGAATCAGAATTTGTCAAATTTATGCAGCTGAATACAGCAAAGGAGATATGGGACACAATCATTCTAAGCTATGAAGGTGATGCAAAGGTAAAAAGTACAAAACTTCAAACTCTCAGAATTGAATATGAAAATTTAAAGATGCATAGTGATGAGAATATTGCCAGTTTATTTTTACGTCTTGATGATGTTGTAAATCGTATGAGAAATCTGGGAGAAACAATAACCGAATCTACTTTGGTTGAGAAAATTTTAAGATCGCTAACGGAAAAATTTGAGTCAAAAGTTTCTGCTCTTGAAGAAAAACAGGATCTTCAAAATCTTACTGTGGTGCAACTTCATGGCATACTAACTGCATATGAAATGAGAAGAGGAGGACCATATGAAGTCAAAGAGGTTGTCTTCAGAGCTTCTACAAAAGGGAAAGAAGTACAAGAAGCAGAAGGATCAGGATATATCTCAGAAGAAGATGAGGTAAATTTTGTAAAGAAACTCCAACTTGGCACAGGACGATTCAGAGGTAAGCTTCCTTTCAAATGTTTTGAGTGTGGAAGAGTTGGTCATTATGCTACTAAGTGTCCTCATAAAGAAATACCTGCAAAAGGGAAGGAAGTAGCAAGAAGGAATAAGAATCGGTTTAACACTAGAAAAAGTTACTATACTCATGAAGACAGTGATGGGTTATCTGATAGTGAGGAAGAATGTGAACAAGATCTTAGACTTCTCATGGCATTTGAATCTAGAGAAGAAAATGATACTTTTGTGGATGCTCTAGAAGACAATTATTTTCTTGAATAAAACAATCAACTCAAAATACGCTTAGAAGAAAGTAAAATACTCTTAGAAGAAAGGAAAATAACCATAGAAACTCTGGAAAAGCAGTTTGAAGAAGCGAAGAACACAATGAGAAATTAGAATGTGAAGTGGTAAGTCTAAGAAAAGAATTTGAGAAAGTAAAGACTCTGAATCTTAGATTTGCTAAAGGATTTGAAACCCTAGATGAGATTATCAAGGTACAACGTTCTCCTCATATAAAGATAGGTCTTGGATATACCGGAAAATCTTCTCAGGCTTCAGTACCAAATTATCTAAAAGCAGCTACAGCTGGTTTACAACATTCTACCACTCAAAAAGGGAATAAAGAATCATTACAGGTAAAGCATGATCATCTCAATTAAAAGAACACCAACAGGAATGTATTTCAAAGAAACAACAATCAACAGGTAAATTGAAGTAGAAGATTTCATGATCGCAGAAATTTCTTCTTCAATGGACAATGTTTCTCGTGTCACAATTTTGGTCATAAAGTTGTTCAATGTGTTGCATATAAAACCATCATGACAAGAGAAGCAAGAAAGAAAAGGATTGATATTGAAACAAAGAAGAATACCTATAACAACTTTTCTCCTCTTCTAAATGAAGTTGAATGTGCTTATTGCAATAACTTTGGCCATGAAGGATCTGAATGCAGGAGCAAAGTTTAGCCAAAAGAGCATGTTCCTTCAAGCTCCAAAGTATGGAAAAAGAAGGAATTTCAGGTTTAAAACTATGGCATAGTGTTATTTGCATAAGGTAAAGAAAATCAATGGTACATTGATAGCAGATGCTCAAGACACATGACAAGTGACAAAAACAAAATTCTTACATATAATGCTCTAGAAAAGGAAAAGAAGGTTACATTTGGAAATGATACTCCTGTGGTAATTAAGGGAAAAGGGTCTATGTTTCTAAAAGAAAAGGTGAAAGCTAATGATGTCATGTATGTGGATGGATTAAGGCATAACCTGTTAAGTGTAATTCAAATGTGTGATCAAGAAACTGAAGTTGTCTTTAGTTCAAAAGAATGTGTGGTACGCGATCTTGATACAGGTAAAACAATTATAAAAGGAAAAAGAACTCCAAGCAACCTGTATGTATTGAAGAACTGCAAAGAACAATGTTACTTGAGAAAATATTCAGAAAACTGGCTATGGCATAGAAGGTTGGGGCATCTGAGCTTCTCTCAGATCAACTAATCAAACAGACTTAAAGTTGTCCATGATCTTCCCAATATTACTCCACTCGAAAATATCATATGCAAATCTTGCCAATTTGGTAAGCAAACGAGAGTACAGTTTAATGCCAAGGAAGGATCATCAAGTAAGCCTATTGAACTTATTCATACTGACATATGTGGACCTGTGAGGAAAAGTTCACCACGTGGTGAACAATACTATATCTTATTTATTGATGATTTCTCTAGAATGTGTTGGATTGGGCTGCTTAAACACAAAGATGAAGCATTTGAGAAATTTCAGACCTTCAAAGCACTAGTTGAAAATGAATTAGATCTGAAAATCAAGTGTCTTAGATATGATCAAGGAGGAGAATATACATCAAATGAATTCCTTCAATTTTGTGAACAACATGGCATAAAAACACAATTTTCTGTAGCTGGCACTCCACAACAAAATGGCGTAGCAGAAAGAATGAACAGAACAGTTCAACAAATGGCTAGAGCTATGCTTGATGACTCCGGAACACCTAGCACTTTTTGGGGAGGAGCAGCACATACAGCGGTAAATATTCTTAACAAGGCACATGTTTGAGTAAATAGTGATAAAACTCCATATGAACTTTGGTATGGTAATCCTCCCACCGTGAAGCATTTTAGATTTTTTGGAAGTAGATGTTTTATCAAAAATAATGATGAAAAACTTGGCAAGTTTGAATCCAGAGCAAATGAAGGAATACTTCTTGGCTACTCCTCTAGGAGTAGAGCATATAAATTTTACAATAAAAGACTTCGGAATATTGTTGAATGTATTGATGTTGTTATTGATGAGTATCCTGCAGCCCCAAAAGAAGAAAAACAAACAACAAATGAAGACGATGGTGACATATGTCCTCCTACATCAAATAGCAATGATATAGACAGTGAACCCAATGAAGAACCTGAAGATGAGTTATTTGAAAAAGCTCCATCCAGATATGTTCAAAAGAATCATCCAGAATCTCAAATTTTGGGAGATAAGGGATCAGGTGTACAAACAAGAAGGACTCTTGTGGGATCTTCTAGCTATCTGGAATTTCTATCCACTATTGAACCACACAATGTTAATCAAGCTAGCAAAGATGAATGTTGGATTCAAGCCATGAATGAAGAGCTTGATCAAATTGAAAAGAATCACACTTGGGAATTAGTACCAATACCTCATGACAAAAATGTCATTGGAACCAAATGGATATTCAAAAACAAGTTAAATGAGAATGGGGAGGTTATAAGAAATAAAGCTAGACTTGTCTGCAAGGGGTATGCTCAACAAGAAGGTATAGACTTTGAACAAAATTTTTCTCTTATAGCTAGAATTGAAGCCATAAGAATGTTTCTTGATTTTTCAAGCTTTCAACAAATCAAAGTTTATCAAATGGATGTTAAATCTGTGTTTCTTAATGGTGATCTAGAAGAAGAAGTTTATATAGAACAACCAGAAGGATTTATTTTGGGAAATGATGAAAAACTTGTTTGCAGACTTAAAAAGGCTCTATATGGTCTCAAACAAGCTCCAAGGGCATGGTATTATCGTCTTGACAAATATCTTCATCAATAAGGATTTTCAAAGGGGTCTGCTGATAGCAATTTATACACAAAAACTGAAAATGATAAACTATTGATTGTGTTTGTATATGTTGATGATATCATTTTTGGAAGTAATGAAAAATCTACGAGTCAGAAATTTGCTTCTGCTATGCAGCAAGAATTTGAAATGTCTTTACTTGGGGAACTGACATTCTTTCTTGGCTTGCAAGTGCATCAAACTACAGATGGCATATTCTTATCACAAGAAAAATACCTTAAGCAAATTCTGAAGAAGTATGGCATGGAAGAGTGCAAACCTGTAAGTACACCAATGATAACCGGATGTAATCTCAGTTCTCATGATGATTCTCCCACGGTGAATCAACCAGAATACAGATCTATGATAGGAAGTCTACTTTATCTCACTGGGACTAGACCATACATTATGCATGCAGTTGGGATTGTTGTACGATTCCAAGCTAATCCAAAAGAGTCTCACCTTCAGGCTGTCAAAAGAATATTCAAATATCTACAAGGAACTCAAGACTTTGGACTATGGTATCCAAAGAATGCTGATCTTACTCTTCATGATTACACTGATGCAGATTGGGCTGGAAATGTTGATGATCGGAAAAGCACTAGTGGTGGTGCATTCTATATGGGGCCCCGGTTAGTATCCTGGTTCAGCAAGAAGCAAAACTCTATTGCCTTATCTACAGCAGAAGCAGAATATGTGGCTGCCGCATCATGTTGCACTCAACTTATTTGGATGATGCAAACCTTACAAGACTTTAAAATCAAATGTTCACCTCCTATCTCCATTATGTATGATAATACAAGTGCCATCAGTATCTCAAAGAATCCTGTTATGCATTCCAAGACTAAGCACATTCCCATCAAGTATCACTTCTTTCATGAACAAGTGCTTGAACAAAAGGTGAAGTTGGAGTATGTTCCCTCAAAGAACAAGTTGCTGATATATTTACCAAACCTCTGCCCAGGGAAGCATTAGAATATCTTGGACAGAAGTTGGGAGTAGTTTCTACCATGTAGAAGATCAGATCTGCTTAAATGTAGAATATTAAATTGGATATGCGGATTTCATGAAAGATAGTCGCGTATATACGCGATTTTATATAGATAAAACTACGTATGGGTGATTGCTGACAATTTTTATCTGGGTCAGCATTCTTCAGCACAGCTATGGTGCTGTTAGGTATCTCTGGTGATGTTTCCGCTCTTATATTTATGTTTCATTTTCTGATATTGGGTGAAGATGCCTTGATGATTTTCTATTGAAAGTGTTCAGGATGCACAAGCTAAGGGGGAGCATTGGTCATGTGGAAAGGATGCATTGTTGGCATTATGATGGTTCTAAAATATGATCTCTCACTTGAGGTATTTTTGGTATTTGTAACAAAAGGTCATATTTTTAATGTGATGAAAAGGTCATGTTGAGACCTATGATGTAAAATTGTAATATTCAATCATGTAAGGACTTGGTCAAATTTGTAAACCCACTTGGTAGGGTAGTTGAGTCAAAATATGTAAACCCACTTGGTTGGGTACCCGAGTCACATATGTAAATCCACTTGGTTGGATAATTGATGTAAGTATGATTCCTTGGTGATCGGAAAGGTCATACAGTCATGTACTTCATTGAAAAATATGTTTGAAGATTCAGCATGAACTCAGGGGGAGTAATGTAGCTTCAGTGCACATCAGATCTACAGAGCTCTTCTTTCTACATGAGAAGAAAAACCTTGTTTTGGTTTTGATCTGTCCTTTTCCCTTGATGTCAAAGGGGGAGAGTATCATGGTGTTTATGGTGTTTGAATAGGGGGAGAGTATCATGGTGGTTGCATAATGGTTATATTCAATGTATCTATCTATTGTGGTGATCAAACACCATCATGGTTGCCATAAAGTCCAAAGGGAGAGATTGTTGGCAATATGGTGCAATGTGTTGTCCTTGATGGCAACCTACTTGATGAAGTTGGCCTTGATGGAAACCTACTTGATGAGTCGCCTATGATAAGAAACCTATGTGCTAAAGATGTAAGAATGATGTATCTACAGATCAATTCAGATGTGACAGAGAAAAAAATTCCAGTAAGTGCCAGAAAAATGATAAATATAATATGTCACAACGTATATACTCTATTTTTGTGAAGGTAACCCGCGTATACATTTAGGGTTAGCATATACGTAGTTTTTATGAGGCGAAGTTGCGTATACACGCAGATATCTATGCTCAAAGTCATGTATGCCTTTTGTGCTCTAAAAACTATGATACCTAGGGGCATTACCATGGTATTGGCCCACTGTATTGAGCGCTGGATTATCTATTTGATCCCGTCCAGGAATACCATCGGAAGTTGTGTGGTTTTTACTCATGGTATTGATAAAGGCTAAATCTAGATAAGGAGAAGAAGATCATTGTGCAAGGGTGTGCGTGAGTAAGGGTTGTTGATGAATAAATATCTCTAAGGATTATCTGCATGAATGAACTCTGTTCTTAATTGATAGATCTGAATCTTTGATGCACCCATGGATCTGAGGATGGTTCAAGATCTCTAGTTCTTATGATGATGATAAATCTCTAGGATGATCTGTAGCAGAAGAAATGGTGAAGTTCTGGCGCAAATTCTATTAAAGATAATGAAGAAATCTAGGTAAGTTTATAGATCTGATCCGTTTTGTAAAGTTTTCCATTTATAGATCTATACGCTAGTTGGTCTCTGTAAAAGCGTGTGTATACGCGGTCTCTATTAATGAAAGGCGCGTATAGGGTTTTCTGAAGAATAAAATACATAGAAGTATACGCGGGTTGGTGTGTAGGAAAGCACGTATGTACGCAGCTTCAGTAAAGAAAAGTAGCGTATGATATTTGATTCAATGAATGTTCAGGGTTGAGTTTACATCTGCATATCTATTCTAAAGTCTGGGTTATCTCTGATATTCTGGTTACAGTGGTCTCACTATTCTGTTTGATGTATTGGGAAAAGTATGTTTGTTGATAAGTGAAGGGTTGTGTTGAAGCTGTTTGATCCAGTATGAAATTGATGAAATGTGGTCTGCAGTGGATCTGAGGGTTGAAGCCTTTAGTATGAAAGTAGAAGCTTTCTGCCAGTAGAGGCTGGTGCTAATATCAGGGGGTAGTAGCTCCCTTCCTGGAGAGGCTGGTAAACAAGAGCAGGGGGTTGTAGCTCCCTTCCAAGAGAGGTTGGTAAATGAGAGAAGGTTGTAGCCTTTTGTAAGTAGGTGCCTACGTGCTGGTATGAGTCTGCGCTAGTACATGGTTGTAAGATGTTTTCTTTATAATAAATATTGAAGACTGAGTAAACGGCAATAGTGGTTTTCTCCCAACTTGGGTTTCCACCTTAAATCATGGTGTTCATGTGTGTTGCTTATGTGTGATGGTTTATTCTGTTTTTACTGCACATGCTTACTGCTTAACATCTGATGAATAAATTATGCAATGATTTAAGAATCAAATACATAATAAGAGGTCTAAGAATACGCGAAGTTTCCTTAAGGATATCCGCGTATATACGCTAGTTTTGTTATGTAAAGTAGCGTATGGGTTTTGAGAAAAGAAAAGGAAAAAGTTTATTATTTAGCTCTAAATACTGATTCACCCCCCCCTCTCGGTATTTTTCCCAACAAATCTGTCCCTGAAAAAAGAACTAAAGATAGCAAGAGTCAAGAAACTCAAATAGAGAACAATAGAACAACTCAAGATAAGAGTACATCTGCTGAAATACCAGAAAAACCCACTCAGATAACTGTCACAAAAGATGAACGTATTTAGATTAGTAAGTCTCAACCAGCATTTAATATTCAAACTGAAATAGCAAAGTTAAAGATACCAATTCCTTTGACGGAATTGGTAAAGAATTATTTGTATAAATCAACAATTACTAAAACTTTGAATATGAATAATGGTGAAGATACTATTAATTTAAATGATGATTAGCCTGAATTAATTTTTGGCCCTAATGTTAATGGCAAACATTCAGATGGATCAGTTCCTCCCTTCTATATAACTCTTACTATTCACGATCAAATTCTACATAATGCAATGTTAGATTCAGGAGCTTCTCACCACTTAATGCTAAAAGCTATCATGGAAACTCTGAATTTAGAAATAACAAGGCCTTATAAAGATTTATTCTCTTTTGGTTCAAGCAAGGTCAAATGCATAGGATTGATAAAAGACTTATATGTCAATTTGGTTCAGTATCCAGGTAAAATTATGGTCATGGATATTATAGTAGCTGATATCCCACCAAAGTATGGTATGCTTCTTTCTCGCTCATGGGGAGCTAAGTTGTAGGGATCTCTACAATTAGACATGAGCTATGCCACCATAATAGTGTTTGGACATCCTAAAAAACTTTATAGAGAAACTCTAATGAAATACATGGTTAGTAATGCTGAGAGATCAATAAAATACCCAATTTACTCAACACCAACTGATCTTGATTATTTCATTTTATGTAACTCTGATAATAATGAAATCCAAACTAAATGAATTGACATAAAGCCTAAACCAAACAATGATAATATTTTCCATCAAGCCCTTTGGCACTTAGACTTTGATGGTTCAGTGAATAAATCAGGATCAGGAGCTGGAGTGTGGATCACAAACATTGAGACCAGTCATTCGGAAGGACATGCCTTTAGACTCAACTTTAAATGCACCAATAACATGGCAGAGTATGAGGCACTAATCTTAGGCCTTCAAATCATCAAAAATTTAGGAGGTCAAAGAATTTTAATTATGGGAGATTTGGAATTAATCATTAAACAAGTAAATGGAGACTATTCTATTCATAATCCTAGATTAGCCAGATATAGAGATGCAGCAGTTAATTTATGTGATGATTTACTAGAATGTAAGTTTTCTAATATTCCAAGAAAACAAAATTTGCAAGCACATTGCCTAGAAAATTTTGCTAGCACATGTAACTTACCTTTTGAACCAACACATAGATATACTGCTGAAGTTAAATATAGACCCATTTTCCTTGATAATGTCAAATATAGGCAGATTTTCTCTGAAGATGAACAAATTTACCATTTTTTGAATAGTGAGGATGAATTTCAAAATTGTATGATAGACACAGATGGTAATTTAGATTCAGAGTGTAACATAGATTTAGATATTAATTGTGAAATAGATAATATAGATGTACATAAACTTACTAAACCCACTATATTTACTCAATTTGACATAGATAACTTAGAGAAGGTAGATATAGAGGAAATAATTGAAGATGAAATTGAAATGTTAGATTTAAAAGATAATTTTTTACCTAAGGGTTTAACTCCTTTTGAGGACTTGTTTGATTCCAATGATGTGCCTAAAAAGCCTAAAATGGAACCAGTCAAGTCTGACATTGAAGAGTGTAACATTCAGAGAGACACAAAACCAAAAATGATCAAATTGTCAAAAATTTTACACCCTCAAGAAAAAGAAAAATATATGGAACTTTCAAAAGAATACCAAGATTTTTTTGCATGGAGTTATGAAGATTTAAAAGCATATGACACAAACATCATTCAACACAAGATTCCTATAAAAGATAATCAGAAACCATTTAAACAAAAAATGAGGAGGATTGATCCTGTGCTATTACCTTTGATTGAAAAAGAAGTTAAATGTATGTATGATGCCCAAATCATTGCACCAATCAGAAATTATGATTGGGTTTCTAAATTAGTACCTGTTGACACCTAATCCTATGGGTTGGGTGTGGATATGTAATATTGTATAATAAATAATATTAGGAAATAAGGAAGGCCAAGAGTCATTGGGAGATGAATCCCAATAGCCTCACCTCCATGTATAAATACATGTTCATTCTTCATTCAATAAAAATTCTAATTTGAGGAGTTACCTCCTGGTTTTACATGGTATCAGAATGGAGGCCGAGAGGCCGTTACAAAAAAAAAATCTGGAATGGCAGAGTTGCAAGAATGAAAAATTGCAAAGTTGCAGGTATCTGCTGGAACTGCAAATTCCAGAATTTCAGGGACTGCAAATTGCATAATCTTTAGGAGCTACAAATTTCAGAGCTGTGCAGAGATTTCAGAAATAGATTTTAAAAAAAATGCAGAATTTCAGTATAGAAATTTAATGGAGCAGCAAAAACTATCATAAAAACTAACTGAGCAAAGGAATGAGGGAGTTACACCACAGGCAAAAATACCAATAGTGGGACTAGCTCTGATACCATGTCAAACCAGTAGGTAACTCCTCAAATCAGAATGTTTATTGAATGAAGAATGAACATGTATTTATACATGGAGGTGAGGCTATTGGGATTCATCTCCCAATGACTCTTGGCCTTCCTTATTTCCTAATATTATTTATTATACAATATTACATATCCACACCCAACCCATAGGATTAGGTGTCAACATTCCCCCCTTTAATCTGAAGGGATGTTGGTGTGGATATGTAATATTGTATAATAAATAATATTAGGAAATAAGGAAGGCCAAGAGTCATTGGGAGATGAATCCCAGTAGCCTCACCTCCATGTATAAATACATGTTCATTCTTCATTCAATAAACATTCTGATTTGAGGAGTTACCTCCTGGTTTGACAGTACCTACAAGAAAAAAAACTGGTGAAATCAGATTATGTGTAGATTTTAGGAATCTTAATAAAGTGTCTTTAAAGGAAAATTACCCTTTACCTAAAATGGATCATATTTTACAAAGGTTAGTTGGATCTTCTAGGATTTATTTATTATATGGTTTCTCAAGATATAACCAGATACTTGTTCAAAAAGAAGATCAACCTAAGACAACTTTTACCACTCCTTGGGGCACTTTCATGTATGTGAAAATGCCTTTTGGTTCGATGAATGCCGGAGCTACCTTTCAGAGGGCTATGGACATAGCCTTTGCTAAGGAGATACATGATTTTTTGGTTATTTATTTAGATGATATTACTATTTTTTCTAAGTCAAATAATAAACATTTGGATCATTTGAGACAAGTTTTCATTAAGTGTAGAAAATTTGGTATATCATTAAATCCTAAGAAAACCCTTTTTGGACTAGAGGAAGGAAAATTTCTTGGACACATAATCTCAAAGGAAGGTATTATGATAGATCCAGCAAGGATAGAAACCATACTGAACATTCACCCACCTAGAAACATCAAGGAGTTACAAGCATTTTTAGGTAAAATTAACTTTTTAAGAAGATTTATTTCTAATCTAGCAGAAATTATCAAACAACTGAATAACATGTTAAAAAAGGACTCTATACTAAAATGGACAGTTGAAGAAAAATAGTCATTCGAATCCATTAAACATGCTTTGACAAAAACACTAGTCCTAATCAGTCCAAACTTCAAGAATATTTTCATTTGCCTTAGAACATACCATAGTTGCAGTTCTACTGCAGAAAAATGACCAAGGTTTTGAACAGCACATAGAATTTTTTAGTAAAACCCTTAGAGATGAACCTTTGAGATATAACATAATGGAAAAACAAGCTTTATCCTTGGTTAAAGCCATAAAATATTTCAGAGTGTATATTATTTACTCCCACATTATTGCCCATGTCCCCAACTTTGTAGTCAAAGATATACTTACACAGGATGGGCCAAATGGAAGAAGAGGAAAGTGGATTTCCACTATCCTTGAGTATGACATAGAGATTAAACCAAACAAGCTCATAAAAGGACAAGGTTTAGCTAGAATGATGGCTGAATCCAATTGTAATGCTTTAGATATAAATTTTATTGCCCAAGTTGATGACCAGGAAGAGATGGCGAATCCATCAATCAATGAAGCCTTTCTAGACTCACCATGGTACTCAGATACTACCTTTGTACTTACAAATTTACAAGCTGCTCCTGGATAAACTAGAACTAAAGCTAGATTCGTCAAACTTAAAGAAATGAGATATTGTATTCTAAATAATATACTTTATTGGAAAGAACAAAGTGGAATTTTACTTAACTGTTTACTGAAATTAGAAGCTGACAAAATTCTTGGAGAATTTCATGCATGTGATTGTGGAGGACACCTATACTGGAAAAGTACATCAGATAAGATTCTTAGAGCTGGTTTCTACTGGCCTTCCTTATTTGCTGATGTGAAAAAATTTGCTACTTCATGTCACAAATGTCAGATTTTTGAAGGAAAAAGGAAGTTGTTACCTTTACCACTCAAACCTATTTCTACTGAGATGCCTTTTTAACAATGGGGTTTATACTTCATTTGAGAAATTCACCCTCCATCCTCTAGCCAACACAAATGGATATTGACTACCACAGATTATTTCACCAAGTGGATTGGAGCCATCCCAACCAGACAAGCCACTGACTTAGTCATTATATCTTTCCTAGAAAACAACATTTTATCTAGATTTGGATGCCCACAGAAAATTATTACTGATAATGCAGCTGCATTTCAATCTAAGAAAAGGATTTCCTTTTGTCACAAGTATCATACTACCCTAGGCCACTCAACTTCTTACTACCCTCAGGGTAATTTCCTAGCTGAATCTTCAAATAAAATCCTTGTGAGTATTATCAAAAAACTACTTGAAGAAAATAAGAAAACTTGGAATAAGAAGTTAATCTATGTCTTATGGGTAGATAGACTTACTACCAAGAAGTCAATTGGAACTTCTCCTTACCAGATTGTATATGGGATGGATGCAGTTTTCTCATCATCTTTAGGTGTTCCAGTAATGAAAATTATCCAAGAATCACAAGTAGAACTCAATGATATACAAAGAAGGAAAAATCAGACTATTCATCTGCAAAAGACTAGGGAAGAAGTATATGAAAAATATCAAGTCATTCAAGAGAAAATCAGGAAAATATTTGATAAAATAACTAAAGAAGATGACTTTGCCATAGGAGATAAAGTGTTAAAATGGGATTCCAGGAGAGAAGAAAAAGGAAAGCATGGAAAGTTTGACTTTCTATGGAAAGGGCCTTATGTCATTTATGGATACAGAGGTAACAATGCATTTTTCATCAGAAATTTGGATGGAACAGACATTCCAGAAGGACCAGTGAAAGGTAGAATGCTCAAACACTAATATTCTTATGAGTTAACTAATCGTTAGTCCTAATTTGCTTTTATATCATTGTAAATATCCATTGTAGTTTGTAGATTGGATTGGATGTTTTCTTTCCAAAGTTGAAGCCTGGAGGGAAGGCCCTAAGTTTTGAAGAGTAAAATATCATAAGTATGAGTTTTTGCAGAAATCAAAGGACAATTACAGGATCATCATGGTCAAAATGGAAGGTGATTGATCTTAGAGTTCTTGACATTTCACAAGGAAATTCCATCCCCATGTGAAGCCGTTGTTAGGGTCTTATAAGTATAGGATTCATAATTTGGAATTAAATTATGATAGTATTGTAAATATGTACATACCTTGCTTTCTGCAAGTGGTTTTCCCATATTTTGTAAAAAAAAAAAAAAAAAATAGAAAATCAAAAAGAGGGTAAAAGTCCTAAAAGAAAGATCAAAGGACTTAGAAAAAACAATATACCCCAAAGAAAAAGAAATAAAACATGAAAGTGTGCAAGTCCAAAAGCCCCTACTTTTTACTTTGTTACTGATGATTATGGTAGAGTGTCAATAAATGCCATAATACATGATGAGTTCAACTTCTTAATCTTGACTTGTCATGTTTCAATTTTATTTGTTGTAGAATAGTGAATAAAGATTATTCAGACAGTTTAATCTTGACTAACTAGTAGATAGGTAGAGAATAAAGAGGAGCTCATCAGTTTAATCTAAGCCCTTGGATGATATAAGGTAGATGTAGATAGTTTTTATTGCTTTCAAAATAATAAATGTTCAAGGTTTCGAGCTCAAATGCACCTGAAAAATGGAAGAAAAAATGTTAGATTAAAAGTTGGGTAGGTTGAAAAGAAGTGGGAGGAAGCATGTAAATACTTTTCACCAGGCTAAATCACTAATTTCCCCTTCCCTGTAGTTATTCTACATTCTATACTTTTATTCAAAGAGGCTCAGAGCATTTCTCTAACTTCTGTTGGTATCGGACCCAAGGCTCAATGTCTGTTAAGTTAAAAGTGTTGAATTCCTATGTTAATCACTAATTGTCATAATTTACCCTACATTCATCCATTTACATTTCAAAGTTCATAAGTAAAAGACCTTTTTACTTAATGACAAAGAAAATCCCCTTTTGATTAATCTCATTCATTTATAAAAACATAAAAACCCTCCAAAAATATTATATTCTAGGTGAAAGTGGTCAAGTTATAAATGATAAAGCTTTGATTTTTACATTATCACTTTACTTAGTCATATGAATATATTTTGTTGTTTGTCATTTTCCTATGTCATATTAACTTCTAACTTATTTATTAATTCCTTATAAAATACCTTATCCTATTAATATAACTCCTTCTACTTAAATATTCCCCAAAACCCACTAATATAAGCTTTTTTTGCCAAAGTTAATTACCCACATGTTTTAAATAAAAACCCCCAATTACACCCCCTTTGGCATAAAACTAACATTATATAAATATCTCACCCCCTATGGTTTATTAAACCATTCGAAAGGTTTAAAAACTATATAATATAATGAAGCATTTGCAAAAATGTTTCTTTGGGCCTGTCCTATGCCCTTTGAAATAGAAAACTATATTACGCCCCTCAATTTTATCTTAAGTCTTTTTAATTATAATAAAAGATTCGAAATACTTGACCCATTGCAATATTCCCTTCATCACCTTGTTAAACCAAAATTTTAATCACCATGAAACTAATTTTTATCACTTATTTCCCTGATATGTAAAGCCTCAAGCCTTACCTAAGTTAAACCCTTGGTTAAAACAGATCCCGCCTCATGCACATCCCACTTATATAGTTAAAATTTTGTATACTTAAATCTTGGTTATAAAGTATTTTATAAAGGTTTTATTACATTTTAATTCCATCGCATATCAATAAAGCCGCCCGGTCCCACCTTTGTTAAGCCACAACTTTCCTTTAAATCTCAACCTTCACGTTTGAGCCATAGATCTGACGGTGGACGATCATTTTCTCGTCCACAAACCAATTGACTGCCAAATGCCCAAATGAGCGTGAAATGGGCATTTTTTATATTACCGCCTCCTATGACATGTCATTTTTTGATATGATCATGTTCATTTTGCCCAATACCATTTACTTCTCAAACACAGCGTGAAACCCACCAATGGTTTTCCACATTCACAAAAGGAGAAACCACTCCTACCACATATTTGACCTACATTTATTACAGTTTGTAAATACTTATATCAAAGGTTAAAACTTTGTTATAAGGTTTATTGATGTTATTGTGCATTCCCGACTGTGAAAAGCCACCCAACTATACAAAAAATTCCTTTGTGAAAATTTTTGACCTTTACTTAGAGAAAAAACCTGATTTCAACCATTCGTCTACTATTTGAAGACTATTCAAATCTATTTTCTGCATCAGTGATTCAGATCAATCCGCAGGAACCATAAAAGCTTTAGAAAACCCTTCTCAAAGCATCAAGATACCTGCAAATCAGGTATTTTCCCCAATTTGGCCTGCAATTTCACAATTTGAACCGCCAATTGAACCAATTAAGATACAAAGAGTGAAATTTCCCATCCATTTTTTCCGAAACCTTAAAGAAAGAGGGAAAATCCTCGCAACTTTTTCCCAGAAATTTCCATTTGCAGAAAACTTATTTTTTAAGTTAAATTCTAAGTCAGAGACCCTTGAAATACAAATTCCACGATTCAAAAGGTTTTTAAACCCAAAGAAAACCTTAAAACCCCTTTAAGTTAAATTCTAAGTCAGAGACCCTTGAAATACAAATTCCACGATTCAAAAGGTTTTTAAACCCAAAGAAAACCTTAAAACCCCTTTTTACAATCCTAATCATTCGGAAAAATTGTGTTTTCTGTCTCAAACTTGTTCCTTCTATCCTAAAAATCCTAATTGAGCACTAAATTGCCCACTGCTATCATCCTTGCCCATAAAATTGCTCAATTACCCTCTGTTGAAGAAAAAACAGCTATAGTAAACTGTATAATATTGTTGTAGTTAATTTAAAATGACAAAAAAAGAAATCACACCCAAGGCTGGAGTATCCAAGTCTGTTAAGTCTGGAGGATCAAAACCTCCCAAGACTGAAATAGCAGAAGTCCCAAAATCTACTCCTGCTATCACTGCTAAGACCACTATGAATGTAAATCCTCTTCAACCTCCAGTGTCCAATGAAGAAGTTATCCCTTTAGTTGACTTGGATTACAAAATTGTAGACCCTCTAGTAGAATTCAATCTATTAGAAGTGCACAATTGGTTTTATGAGAAGTTTTTAGACAAATAAGAAATGCCTCTCTGGGATACAAATTTGCCCAAATATATAGTCCCAGTAACACATCCTGGTCAGGACCTGATAAGACTATGCAAAAATTATTATGTCCCAGACCAAAGATCAATTGTGAATAATGACAGGGAAACCCTTTTTTCTATCAGTGCAGAGTCAATCAATGAAATGTTGCAGTTAGAGTCTGACCCTAGGGCAATCCCATTATCCATTGAAGCATTGACTCAATTATATTTAGGGTTATATTTCCCTAAAAGATTCATGATTTTTCAGAACTTCATGCCTAGTCATGTGGACATCCCAAAGCTGAATCCTCCCTATTCAACTTCCAAGTTTCCAGAGGGTTCTAGAAATGTTATTTTGATGTTATCCTTCATCTTAGGATACTTCACTGATGAATTTACTGATGAGTCAATCCTTGGATTTTTATCCACTTTATCCCCTGGTGAGCCTCCTGCTATCATCTTTGATTTTTCCAGATTTATTGCTGATTCCATACACCATCAATTGACAAAGTTACCCATTGAAAGGGTATTTAGGTATTCTTCATATTTATTTCATTTGTTCTTATTTTCACAAGCAGATCACTTTCCTATAGCATTGCAGAAAATGAATGTAGAAGGCCAGCGTCTATCAGTTGCCTTTTGGACATCACTATTGAGAAAGGAAGGAAATGAATACAACTACACACATTTCACAGATTTGTTTATCAGGCCAGCTATGAATTTACTACATAAATCAGAATAGCCTCGGATAAATGAGGAGATGAAAAGGATATTAAAACTGTCAGAGAAGTGTAAAATGGGAGATTGGTACTTGTATGAGAAGCACACTGAATTAAGAATCTTTGGAACCAATTTGCTTCGATATAAGTTACCTAATTTTTTGACTATCAGAGTCTTTTCTCTAGAATATTTAAGATATTTTTTGAATGTTGATGCCATCAATTTCATGGAATCCAAAATGAAGACCCATCTCAAACTAAAAAATCAGATTGGTACATTTATAGTAAATAAAAAGGATTGTGAAAAAGAGATAGAAAAGAGATTATTAGAGATAAAATTCCAAGTGAGTTTCCCTTGGAATTATGACACCCAAGGTATTTTAAGCAACATAAGCGTGAAGTGTAAACTACCTCCTTTTGTACATGAGTCAAATACTCATATTCAAAAATTTGCTATTCAGGAAGAATGGGAAGAAAATACATTGGTTGATTTAAATGCAAATACACAACAAACAGAAAAAGTGGATACCACACTTACTGTAGTAACTTCTAAACAGCCAGAGTCTTCAAACAAAAGAAGCAGAGATGAGCGGGCCTATACAGCAGAAACTACTTCAGATACTAAGTTCAAACTTATCTATAATAAAAGGCCAAGATTTGGTTCCATAGCCAAAGAAAAACTTATTGTTGAAATTGAAGATGAACCAGAGGTCAGTAATGATAAAGCCACTACAATAATAAAGGAGACATTGATAGAGATTGAAAAAGAACAAGATGAATCCAAATGAAAGGAGACCCAAATAATTGAGCAACAAGTGAATATGGAAACTTCCTCTTCTCAAATAGCAGAGGAAAAAGATTTAGATATTAAGGACATATATAAGAAGATTAAACAAAGGAATGAGGAAATTAAAAGTGAGATTTATTCTCAATTTCTCAGGCAGAAGCCAGGAAATCAAGATAGATTTATTTTATCATTTGATTACTCCTCAAATAAGATTATCATGTCCTATTTAAAACCTACTACTTCAACTCCAAAAATAGTGGCTGACTACAAAAAGATGAAATTGAAGTAGATAGTGAAAAAGTGCATGAATTGAATCAGATAGAATTTCACAGACATAGCTCTGAGATGCTATATTCCACTATGGTGACAAACGCCATGAATGTAAAAAATTTGCAAAATACTATTATCAACCTGCAAGATCAGATGAAACTAGATAAAGGCTCCTTATATGCAAAAGATCTAAGGATCAAGGCCTTAGAAGATTTGGTTCTACAAATAGGAGTTGACCCGTCAAATGTACAAGATGCTAAAGTATTAATCAAAAAGAAAAATGATGATATTTCTTCTTTGAGGAAAAAGTTAAAAATTCCTCAAAGTGAGCACCCACAAAGCAAGGAAATACTTCAAGAACATAAAGAGAAAGAAGATATGATGCAGTTGATCATAAATCTTACTGCCCAAATCAAGGATATGGAAATCCAACCGGATATATTGATGAAAGAAAAATAAATTGTGAAGGAAATTGATGCTTCCACCATTCCCACAGTTATACCTATTACTATAGCTGTTATTCCTTCTACATTGGGAGAAAATTTAGCACCCAAAGAGCCACTGGTAATTGTAGTATCAGTGCAATCATCTACTACTTCCAATACTGAATCCTCAACATCACAGGTGTAGCAGACAAATGATGTAGGGCATATTGTCAAAGAAATGGAAGAAATGACATTGAAAACCCATGAAATTAACAATTTGAAGAAAAATATTCAGAATGTGAAGGTATCAAATAAAGCAGCATTGATTAATGCCAACAATTATGAACAAAAAGCTAAAAGACTTGAAGAGCAAGTCAAAAGCCTTCATAAGGATTTGAGTTTTACTGCACAGATTTATTACGTAATAAATGACCTATGGAAAAATATTATTGAGGCCATACATCTTCAATGGCCATCAATCCAGATAATATATGAACAGAGAGACCTCCTTCAAGGAGCTCAAGGTGAAATACAAAGGACAACAGAAGAATTAGCAGATAAACCAACACAGGCACTAAATCTAATTACCTTCTTAAATAGTAAGAATAGGACTAAGATATAAGAATTGAAGATACAAGACAGGATAGAGACTATATTGAAAATCAAGAAAGTATTGACAAAGAAAACTTTGATGAATAACTTGAAAGAAAAATGTGATGTTATGAGTTTTTCCATTACCAAGTTTTTAGCAAAGTGTACTATGCTAAGACAAGAAGGCATTCCAAACATCCATGCATTCAATGACAAGTTAATGGACCAAAAATAATATGATAAAATGATAAGGGAGCATACCAAAGAACAGGTGAATAAGAAAATGCCACAAGGATCTCCAATAGGGAAATTTGTTCTCCAATACATTGAAAATTTATTCTTCCTTCAGAATGAAATCAAACATTTTTTTGTAATTAAGCGAAATTTTGGTAAATACACTGAGGTAGATGAGAACTACAGAAAGTTGAAAAGTATGAAGATACCATATACTGAACAATGGCAGACTTTTACAGATTTATTATAGCAGCAAAGAAGCAAATGGTGAAAGAGAGTTTAGATGAAGCAGTCAGCTTGAGAAGAAAACAAATAAAACAACATTTGATTTTGATTTTTTACTGTTGAAAAGTTTCTTTTCACAGCAGTTAGAGGTCAAAATATCAAGTTAAAGAATATTAGAGTGAAAAGCTAGAGTCAAAGTGTATCAGAAGAAATACAACAAGTAGTTGATTTTGACTGTTGTAAATTGCTTTTTACAGCAGTAACATGATAAATAAAACAGTGTAAAGAACCTCAGGGATAAAGTACAAGGTCAAAGAGTATAAGTGGAAAGAGTATCAGTGAAGTCATCTTCCAAAATATATTTTCAAAATTCCAGCAAACATGGACAACTACTCAAATAAACAGTTTTTTGTTAGATAATATAGCTCTATATTTTCTAGATAAGAGGATAGCTTGCTAAAGTTGTTAAGTAGCTGTCCCTCTTAATGTGTAAAGATATTTTTTATTTCCTAGAGTTATTCCTAGATCTCTCTAGGATATTTGTAATAAACATTTGTACAAATACTTCAGTTTATGAAGTGTTTAGTGTGGAATAAAATTTCTAAGAACATTATAGACATTTTGCTGGTACTTTGGAGGCTCACATGTGTTGATTTCAAAGCAGCAGTCTAGACAATAGCCAATTGGACTTCATAATTCAGGATTCATGTGATAATTTGAAGATTAAAGTGCATCTATCTTTTCATTGTTTGTTTTCTGAGTTCCATTCATTTTTTGTATTTTGTTCAATCTTAATGATTAATTAGGAGAATTAATTCAGGACTAGTGTAAGAACTCCCCATCTTAACTACTTCATCATTTAAATGTTTTCTTCCGATTTCTAGATTTAGGAATTCTTAATTGCTCCTAGTCCTGTTTGACTCCTGCCTCCTTCCTCTTTTTCCAGATCAAAGGATCCTTCATTTCCCTTTATCTCGAAGCAAACCATCTCATCAAAACAATCTATCCAAATATCTGAGGGTTATCTACCTTGCCCTGACTACATTAGCATCCTTTTGGCCTTGCCTTCTAGTTCTGCTTGCTATACTTTGACTTCATAGCCAAATGGACTAGTAGATCCCTCTTTAATTTTTCTTCAAGTAATATTATTTTCCACCAAACATTTCAAAACCAAAACCAAATTGAAATATGATAACTAGCCTAAAATATTAAACAGAAACAAAGTTAAATCGTAAAGAGAGAGCCCTCTCTGAAATTTAGGAAGGCTAGATCCTACATTTCCAAAGTAGGTTTGTGGTTACCCCTAGTTTTCTTAAACTAAAAATCAAAAGCCCACAATCTTGAGAAATTACTAGGGTGATAACGCTCACAACAAGAAAAATATTGATATTATAGAAATTGTTTGAGGGCCTCATTGAGGTCGATTTTTCTGATGTCCTATTTGATTGACATTTTCTCATATGTCAGCAAGGCTTTAAATATGAATTAATATGTTCATGAAACAAATCAGATTCAAATTTTATAGATATAAAAGATAAAAACAAATGTCATTGTCTTTTTTTTATTGTTACTTGACTCTGATGTGGGTAGGTTACGGGAAATGTGATTAGAAAAAGGATGGGGAGATGATGCATATCACGTCTTGGATATGGTTCATTCGCTTAGAGATCGCTTAGACACCCAAGCCATCGACTTTGGAAATGTTTCTAGTAGGAATTCCTATGGTTTTTAATGTTGTCATTATTTCACCTGATGGTTATTTTGGGCAAGAAAATGTTTTAGGAATGCCAGACACGACATCGGTGGACAAGTAAACAAATTTTTTATAATTGCAATTTCCATTCCATGAGATCCTCTCTTTATTGTTTGATTGTATTTTGGACGTTTCTTTTCATTTTTCTCTGTATTTTAACTATGAAATTGAAAATAATTAGTACGATTTCCATTTAAATAGCAACCAAAGCTTGAAGATGAAATTAGTATTACACTAAATTGATTGGAATCCTTATAGCTATTTTGTGTTAAAATATTTTCATGACTATCAGAAAAAGTTACTTTCATGTTGTTATTTGATTACATGTTGTTTATATACTTGACTAAGTTAATGCGTTAGAAAATGAAATGTTGTTGTGAATAAAACAAAAAGGATTAAACATCACACCTAAGATTATTTTTTTTCACAAGTTATCTACAGCTTGAGATTTTTAGCATATAACTTCGTTGACATGATTGTTCCTAAAATTTCCTTGAAAATTGAATATTAATTTACTAAGGTGTTATTTTCTATATATGGTGATATTTTATTTGTCTTTTTATACAGGTTATCTGGCCACATTATAGTGGAAATTATCGCCCCAATGAAGAAAATTTATTCTCTTTTCTTACTTGTATGGGGAAAAATGGCTTTGACATTGCTGATGTTGAGGTATATGTCGTATAAACTATTTATAGTCTAATTTAGTTTACACTCTAGTGTTCATTGTCTTTCATGTTTTACACTCTGCATTGTATCTTCTTTTGTTTTAATAAAATGAACTCAATATTGATGGTAAGAAGCATGAATTGAAAAAAGAGGGGAGCAATAACGTTGGAGCAACAAATGCAAAAAGAGAGAGAAGAACTGGTCCAGTGATACTCTTAGATCCAATATCCCGCTTAAGACAAATATAAATACCGATGGTCAAGTCTTCAGAGTTGGTGAATTCACCTGCAATGCCTTGAAAACACAATGATAATGTTTTGAAGTGATGAAATACCATTTCATGTGTAAATTGTATTCCAGCCAATATTATGTTGGAAAATCATATTGTAATAGTTTAACATTTCATATAATATAATTTATATGGTTGAAATTATTTATAGGTACACTTGATATTGTTTAGCATTTCAATTCAAATATGTGATTTTGTGTTTTCGTATTAAATGAACATGCACATTGTATGACATTTTTTAAATCATACAAATTAATTTATGTTGATTAATAATGAACACAAAATCAATTTAAAACTACTAAATTAGTAGTTTATATTGATTAATGATGAACATAAATAAAATGAATATACGACTAAATTAGTCATTTATAATTATTATTAATGAAAGTAAATGAAATGAATATAGACTACTAAATTAGTTGTTTATATAATGAATAAATGACTACTGCAAATGATAAATTTGTGACTACAAATGACAACTAGATTTTGAATATATACGACTATTAGTAACTAATTTATAGTATCTTATAACATGACTAGAATTTAGTCATATTTCTTCGGTCAATAATTGGTTTCAAACGATGACTAAAATTTGCATATATATGACTATTAGTAGCTAATTTATAGTGTCTTAAAACACGACCAACATTTTGGTCATATTTCTTTGGTCATTAATTGGTTTTCTTGGGTGATCATATATTAATATATTTTGTTGTATATTTGGTCATTAATTGTGACAATTAATGAGCAAATCAAAGATTAAATCAATGATTAAATCGATTATTAAATCAATGACCAAATCAATGACTAAATTTATGATCAAATCAATGACTAAATATGTGACTAAATTAATGACCAACTTAATGACCAAATATACAACTAGACAAAAAAATTGACATAACCAATTAATGACTAAGCTAAAAATGACCAAAATTTGTTCACGTTATAAGATACTGAAAATTAGCTACTATTGGTCACTGACCGAAAAATAGTCATTTATATGCAAATTTTAGTCGTTTTTTTAGTAACTAATTAGCCCTTTTGTACTAGTGAATGTCACCAAAACACCTACACTTTTGGTGACGCCACTTTTGGTCATATTCAGTTTTTAGTGACGGAGTCTCTTTTGACCATCACCAATGAGCTTATGGTGACATTTTTCAAACCTCACCAATTACCTTTTTCCTTGGAGTGTTTCCTAGGATTAATTTCTTTTCAAAGAAACACTTCCATTTATGTAATTAATTTAGGCTTTAATTTCATGACATTCACTCCATTACATCAAATAAACAAAATAAGGACACATTGTATGTTTCACATATAGTGTTGATACCTCTTAATTTTGTATGAACCCCGGGTTGATAAGTAAAGTTGGTAATCTCGGTAGTTGCAACATTCTTGTTGAAATACTGAGGCTCATCACTTTTTTGCACCATTGTTGAGGAGGTTTCAAAGTATGCATTTCTTTCTTCCCTAGTTGATTTATTTATTTTCTAAATTCATTAGGAATATCTCATTTCAAAATATAAAATTACATTGCATTAGAGTTCCCATTAAAAAAAAATTAAAAATAATTATTCAACACCAAACCCCCCCACTTGCTCACATGGTGCAACAAGAGCCACATCACCATCCACTTTTGCAGGTAGAAGAAGAAGAGGTGGCAGAGAAGGTAGAATAAATGGATGGAGATGATGACAATGAAGAATTTCCTCTTGGATTTCCCATTCAATGTATTGATGTCAATGTGAATATGAAGAGCATCCCTCCATCTTTCCTTCCCAACTTTCATGGTATGAGGTCAGAGGATCCGAAACCCCTTCTCTTTAAATTTGAAATACTTTGTATATCTTAATGCTACTTATCACACACTCAAAAATTGAGGTTGTTTCCTACAACATTGAAGTATAGAGTTCTTAAATGGTTCACGAGTTTAGGTAATAATTCAATAAGTTCATGGAATGATATGAAAAACATATTTCTAGAAAAGTATAAATACTATGATTGTAATATTCCCAATTTTTGCAGCTAATGGGAATATTTCATTTTTAATTTCAGTTTGCTTAGCTCATGAATAAAAGTGTAAAGGAAGAGCTATAAAACTCCTAATCAGCAAAATAAATCAATTCCCAATGTGAACATGGAAAAATCTGGGCCATTTCAATAAAATACACTTAGGTGTGAAAAGGAATGAAGAAGGTTGACTAGGTCAATAGGACCAAATCACAGCAGTGTCTAAATGCATTGAACCTCCTTATTGATCAGCACAGTTTTAGATAGAGACCCTTCATGTGAAAAGGGTTAACTCATTGGAGTTGGTTTAGGGTTTTGAAATCCCTAATGTTATAAAATGAAGAGGAAGGCCACAAGGAAATGTTGTTGAAGATAATTCTATTTTGAGCTTGCTTAGGCAACTCAAACTCTCTTGGCTGTTTAGCTAGAGAGAGAGGAATCTCCTGTTTAGGAATTCCTCCTCCTTCATTGACGAGATCTCGAAGGAGATTGTTCTGAAATGCCTCACATCTAGGCTTGAGGCCAAGCTTCCTCCCCCATCACAAAATTCTTGCTGTAGCAGCATAATTCTTTGTTGCAAGGTGTTGCGGTGAGGGGTTTTCAACAACACTTCTAGATCTAGTTTTGCAAAAAATGGAGAATTATTTTCTCTGGAAGATTAGTGAGGAAGCCTTGAGCTTCATATTCAGATATTGGAATCAGGTCAAAGGACCTTACAACGTCATATGTGTAGTATACTTCAGAAACTACATCATTTTTCCAGTGCATTGCTGCAGCAGTGTTTCTACCCAAGTTTGGTGCTTGTTTCCTTGAGGAAGGGCCATCCCTTCTTCCAGAAAGTTTGTATTGCAAACATATTCTATAATTTTGTACATTTAAGCTCATATAATCAGAGTTTCAGTGGTTTTTTGTTTTTCATATCCATATTCTACAGATCTGATACTTGTATTTTTTCTTTCATGAAATCCCCTTGTTGGGTGATCTATTTGATGTATAAAAGAAGTTGAATCTATATTTTTCTTAATTATATATTATAATAAACTTCACATCTGATGTTTCATACATATTTTGTCTAATGTCTTCATAAATTACGCTCTGCATGCTTCATCCATTTTCTGCATACTCAAAGTCATGGGAAATCAACATTTTTAAGCATATCTAGGGATGGAGGAACTGTTTAACATAGCTATAATGCTTTGTTTGAGCTGAAATTTTTAGCATACGTCCCTCACGACCTAATATAAAATAACCTCCCACCAATTCCCTTAATTTTACACATATTTCTAAATACATCTATTTTAGGGTCAAAATCACGGTTTTTCCCCACTTTTTGGATCCTAAATTCAGATCTGAGTTGCTGATGTACTTGAAATAAGTTTCTAAGTGTCTACCAGCACATTTTATGCATTTATATCTCTCTTCACTTTCATTAGAGCGTTTTAATTTGCTGCAGCCCCTCATTGGGCCTTCTCTTGAAGATAACTAGGTGTGGGAGACCTGTTTAACCCACCTAGTATTATTTTTTTCAGATAAAATATAGAATTTAGTTTTTATATTGTCTGATATAAAGGATCCAAGAGTTATTTTCCTTTTCTAAAGCATATTTTCTGAAAATGCATTTTTAAGTGCATAATTCATGAGATGTTCCTAAATAGGAATGCTACAATGATCTTAAGGAAAAAATATTTAGAATGGATAAAAAACAAAATGAGAGCCTTGAATTCCTAATAGAGAGGTTCATGTATAAGATGGAAACATTACATCATTTAGGATTCGACACACTAAAAACCCTCTTAGTTATAACAATTAGGGATGTTTGGATTGATCTCCTTGATCTCGTGAGTAGAGGAAATGTATACCAATTATAATTTGAAGAAAATTGTGAAACATGGAAGCACATATCAAGAGGAATGGCAAGAGAAATTAAATCAAAATCAACATTGGTAAGACAAGATGAACTTGGAAATTTTCTTCATAACATTAAAACATAAATTATTAGCAATATAAGTGAACACGTAGAAATTTTAAGAATGGAAATTGAGAAAAAAAAATATGTTGATATTTCTGTTATCCTTGTAGAATCATATGCTACCAAGGTTTAAGGAAGTTTACCAAGAAGACAATGGAGCAAGTCAGTCACCAAAGAAGCTATGTTATGTAGCTCCAAGAAGACCATGGAAGCCTAGTCAACTTGATATGATGCAAGGATCTACTTCACAATTTCAAGCTTATTCACATCCAACTCAAAATAATTGGAACACACTCTTTCCTTGGAAACCTTGGCCATCTCAACCCCAAAACCAATCTTGGCAATAAGGTTGGAAATAATCTTATGCGAGAAATCCACAATAGCAGACTAAATATCCTCCATACCCAACTCCATGTTATCCCTCCCATCCACCTCCACCACAACGACAACTTGAACCACATCCATCTCATAGATCCACTCCCACTCAACTACCTGTACCACAATTTCCAAACCCACACAATGACGTATCTCAGCTCACTTACAATGTTGAGGTACAATACTACCAAACATATTCTCTTGATTTAAATGGTATTCATCTTAGTTCAAGAAAGGTATTGCAAAAAAGAGATTTTCTTGATGTCATTGAAGGAAAACATCTAGAAGAAGAATATTCAAGTGAGGAGATCAAAGAATCAATAACTGCACCTGATGAAGAGAAAACATCATAATCAGATATTGAGAAAGCTCCCTCATGTTTACCACAATTTCCTCCATGTGTTCAAGATAATAATCAGTAAAAAGACAAAGATTTTAATTTCATGGTAGAAGAAGACATGAATAATTCTCCCAATGAGCAATAAAACCAAGGGAATCAGATCTATATTTAAATATGGTTCTAGAAAATCATTAAGTTGCAGCAACACACTCTTCTTCAATAGTACTTGATACATTCTTAGTCAAAGCAATCCGTCTCTCATGTTCAGGTACATGTCAAAGCATGTATTTCAAGTGTACACATTATTTTATCTGTCATATTGATATGCACATGTCCCCATTGGAAGTATTCCTATACTTTAAAGATATTTTGTTTTCTCAAGATGAGTAGGATAGGGAAAAAAATGGGAAAGGAGAAAAGAAGGAAAAGGAATAAAATTTAAGGTGAAAACCTCCTTTAAGGTGCCTGAGGTTGGCTCACTGATTGAAAAAATCCATGAGGTGGTCAATGGGTTAGAAGAAAAGAGAAAATAAAAGATCCTAGGTGAAAACTTTCTTTGAGGCACCTAGGCTGACCTACTAGTTGAAAACCTCATTGAGGAAACTAGTAGGCCTAAAGCAAAAAAAATGAAAAATGTGAAAAAATGAAAAGAAAAAAAAACATTTCTTTTCTCCATGTATCTCTCTCTAATGAATGCGGGTGTTCTCCAACCTTTTCAAGCAACAAAAAGAAACAAATTGGCACCAAAAGAAAAAGTTGGTCAAAACCTTAGTCAAAGGAAGTCAAACTTGGACTTCCTCCTCCTTTTCTCAGATGCTCCAAAAGGACCTGGGTCATGCCAATCTATCACCCTTATCAATTTCCAACATCCACTCATCATTTCCAAGATTGTTTCTTCCATTTTCCTGGTTTTCCTAAAATGCTACAGGAAACCCTATTTTTGCTACAAGAAACTCCTAGTTTTTAGCACACAATTGTTTTTATTATATCTAAAAAATAGTGCATCCATTTATGGATTTTTTTCATCGAGATATGAATATATATGATGGTAACATGCTCAATCAATTTCAATAATTTCTGGTGCACGGTTTGTGAGAAATGAACCTCCATCACCTAAAAATATTTTTATTTTTTCTTGATATTAATGCATCTAATGGTCCATATTGTTTATGAGGAGGTGCATAAGGATGATAGAAATATTCTCAACAAATTTCAAGTCAATATAATCTACCATTTGAGAGATATGCCTGAATCAATTATGCTACAAGGGGGTTGTCCTGAACAGCCCGTACAGTCACATCAAAACTCAACATCAATTATTTTTTTCACCCATAGAGTAGAACATCCAGCCACGTTGAGCATCATAAATCCATTTCTCAATTTGAGAAGAGCAGACCTTCCTTAGGAAGCAGTCCATCCACTCCACCAGCAAAATATTGAACATTGGGAGGAAGATTGCACATACAAAAAACTTTATGAGTAAAAAAATCATCATGCTATGAATACATGTACAGAAGAAAAATCATAAACTACAACACTCGCATCATGAAAATATCAGTAGTAGTATTTTATCCAGGGATATGAAGCAACAATAACAACAAAAACAAAAACCCTAGAATACCTCCATATTCAATATTATCAGCAATAGGACCTTAAATAGATTATCACATGCAGCTTCAGGATCATGAGTAGTAGATTCAGAACCACCAAAGGAGACTTCAACAATCATATCAATAGCCTCAATATCACTTGCAAAAACACATCAAGGTTAAGGCTCAGGTATGCAAACATCTAAACCCTTTCTTTGAAACTATTCTAGCTTAAGAAAACATTAAGAGTGTGAGAAGGAAACTTTTTATAGCCAAAATTAGTAGCAGAGCAGGCTCGGCCTTATCTAGCAATTAGCTTCACTTTTCCACCAAGACACACACACATGTGGGAGAGGAATAAGACAAAAGTAAAAATGACTTGAGAAAGTGGGTAGTAAGCCATTATTTGTGATGGAAGACAAGGAGTGCCAAGGGATAACTGAGGGCGAACTTAGTTAAAAGAAATAGAACTGTGAGTTTATTTTCCATACAATAAAAAAAGAGAAAATAAGTTTAAAAAATAAAAAATTAAAGGTGGACCCACGACCTCTTGGCATGCCAAATAGATTTTCTACAGGAAAAATAGGGCTTCTATAGGTACAAAAATTTCTATAGGAAGTTGTTACAGGAAAAACAGATTTGCTACAGGAAAGAAAAATTTACTACAAGAGGTTAATCAGGACAAATTTTGTTCATCAAAGGTGGTTTTCTTCCTCTCTTCTCTCTCTCCGCTGCTTACACACTCCATGGAAAACTCTCAGATGCACCCATTCACTCGTTTCACCTTTCAAGTAGGTAGAAAACTCCATTTTTACTCATGACTGTAATTGCTACAAGATTCTTGTAGCACTATAGAAAATCGTGTAAAATGCTACACAGAAATTATTTATAAGGAAATTAGCTCTCTCCAAGGTTTATAACTTTAAAATTATCATGCTAATTTATTTATTTTCCTATGCCTACCACTCCTGACCCTCACTTCACTCCATACAAAAAGATTCACTCCCTAAACCCTCTGTTGCACCACTAGCAACTACATCACCTATACCTTGGCATGGGACCTCTCCCCTTACCTCTCCATCACTTCAATAATTCCATCCACTAACCTACATAAACCATTTCCCTTCATCTCTAAGCAATATCGAGCCCCAAGAAGCATAGAGAAGACTGCTATCGGAAGTTGAAAAGTTTCATATAGCAATTCGGTATATGGCACAACAATGTAAAAATATGAGGATAAGTTGATGAAGATGGCTTCCAAGGACCACCCTCAGACTCCAAGAGGATTAACACACCAAAAAAGGCACCTGATAACCTCCATGAAACACCTACAAGAATAAAAATAAAAATAAAAAGGTTAAGAAGCTCACTTATAAACAAGTTGCTAACTCAAAAAATACATAAAAAACGCAGCAATAGAAAGATAGCCATGGCTATCATGAAACTCCACCTCCTCACACCAGATAATGTGTGCAACTCCTCAGCAACAGGTACAAACAAGGCCATGAATTTTCACACCATTAAATTTGAATAATCACTTGAGATAAATAAGCAACCCGAACCTACATTAGAATTTTAATGGGAAACTGAGATAGGGGAAGAAATGCAAATAGAATAGTAGCAAGAAGATCAGTAGGAGGAGCAGCACATCGAAAAATAAACAGAGAATGAAATAGGCCATCATACATGAATAAACACAAGGCAAGGAGGATGAATAGTTTTCTCGGAGGATGAGTAACAGTTTTAGTAGGGGCTAAAGTGATGAGCCTCAATACTGCAACAAGAATCTTGCAACTACCCTGGCTACCAACTTTACTTATAAACCTGGGGTTCATACAAACTTAAGAGGTATCAGCACTATATGTGCAATGTAATATGTGTCCTTATTTTCTTTATATGATGTAATGGAGTGAGTTTCACCAAATCAAATCCTAAACTAATTGTATAAATGGAAGTGTTGCTTTGAAAAGAAATTAATCCTAGGAAAGAAAAACAATTTGTAATTGAAATCCCAAGAGCTTGAATTAAAATAGAAAGGCCTAATATAATTTATGAAAATGAATGTCCTAATTTCTGTTTATTCTTCCTCAATCATGTATTTAGATCCTAGGGGTCATGATTCAAGCCTAAGAGACAAAAACCAACCTTTGGGAGAAAATCTGGTCGAGCTTACACATGCTACAAGAGTACTACAGGAAACTCTGTTTTTGCTACAAGAAACTTTGTTTTGGAAATAAATCACTAAATGACCAAATAAATCAGATGAAAATGTATGGGAATTTTTTTTTTAGTAATTAGGATGTCTTATTTCTCCATTCTAAGTGGAATCAGTCCAAAATAACACTGTTCACATGTGCTAAAAATAATAGAAAACTACTACTCTAAAATCTGGAAATTCAAGAACTAGTGAGCTATTTAATCTATCAAATGCCTAACATAATAAAGTGATAATTAAATGGGATGATTTCTTTTATTAAATTTAACATTATTAAGACATAATACAAGTGGAATCAAGTCAAATGGATCTCATTAATCCCTTTTAAAAAATATCATAAATTTACTACTATTTCGCTACAAGGCATTTCCAGAAATCTTATATTGGTGAACTAGTAAGTAAATACGAGTAGATTAATAATTAATATGACCTTCCAAAGTTATTATAAGGATGAATAATTGTTTTTAACCTATAAAAAACCTACAAAATGGCTCACTTAAATCATTTAACTCAATCCTACAACAAGAAGAAAAACAATACTAAATATATAAATATGCAAAATAGAAATAAGAGATGCATGTGAATAAGAAGGGAAAGGAACATAAAGAAATTGTGCAAGAGGGCTCTAAGACTTATGGGATGGCCAAGCAAAAGGAGAAATCAGAGTCCTATGGAAGAAACCAGGCCTTAGAAGCTTAAAATGACACCAATCTTCATTATTGAATCAGTCCAAGTACATCACTGCAAGAAAAGAAAGTGGAGCTATCAGAAAACAAGTTTTCTCCACCATAAGACTAAAAAATACATGCCCCTAGAGGAAAATTCGAATTGATACTTATAAAAAATTCTGAGGAAGCATTCTCCTTGAAAAGAGGAGGTTTTCCCCTCCAAAATTCCTCAAATAGTGGATCTAGTTCCCGACACTAAGAGTTTCCAATAAATGACAGAGAACACATTCCTAGATTTTCTCAATCATCGGAGTTCCAAAATCTCTCCAAAAATTCTCAATAATTTCAAGATATTTTGCTCATTTATTCTCCAATCTTGATCCTCTAGTAGTCGCGAGAAAGTCCCTAAATTATACCCTTCTCCAAATCTTCATAATATGCCCAATATTCTTTCAATATTCTACAAAAATAATTAACATTAGGCACAAATATGAAACTATGTCTAAAAATTCCTAAGAAAATGTTAAAGCTTAAAAAAATTTATTAAGTGTAGAAGGCTAGATTTAATATATCTTTTGTGTGCCTAATAAAGGTTAGATGGACCTTAATTTATTTCTAATTTAGAGGCCCATCACAAAACATGAAGCAACTTACTACAATTGATGAGAAACATGAGGTCAGGGGGAGGAGAACATGGTGGCAATGATGTTGTGTACCACCCATAAATTGATTGTAAATGTTGTGGTTGGATTACATCTTTCCAACCACCATTAATGAGTACTGCAAGTGGTGCAGAGATATGTGGTGACACAAGTATACCAATTATTGGCCTATTTTTAAAGGAAGGCTGAGAAGGATGAATAATTTGTTGTGCAATAGGCTAGGAAATAGGTTGGCTAGTAATGTTTGCCATGCCAGCTTTGGAACACTAGCTTTGGTTATTTATATCTCAATTATTTCATTAAAATATCTTGTTGTAAAGAAAAAAATCTACAATTCATGCTAAAGAATAGCTCAATGTCAACAAACCAACTATCACATGAGTTTCTAATAACAAACAACTTGGACTCAATTTTTTTTTGAAAAAGGGACCATCATTTAATGCATCATAAGAAAAATACTTGTGATCAATAGACCTATGTAAGGTGTCCGTGTGGAAGAGGGAATTTGCTTTATATATATATATATATATATATATATATATATATATATATATATATATATATATATATATATATATATATATATATATATTGTGATTTAAAATATTTATTGTAACTTTATAGAGATTCGGAGAATTGGAAGAAAAGAAATAGAATTTGTGTTTAATAAACAAAGGAAATGTTTGGTGGTGATCAGGATTTTTTCATTGCTGTGCAAAATTCTTGACACATATAAAATTTCACAAGGAGAGCTAAATACAATTTTTGCAAATGAGCCAAAAATAAATTATTAGTGATGAAACAAGGGTTACAAAGGTCTTGTTATTGCAATGATGCACCAAATTTTGCAATATATCCACGAGATCGTAGGATCTCAAATTGTCTAGTGAAAGTATAAAAGAGGAAACCCATCCATATATTCCTCTGTTTAATGGAAATATAAAAATTTTGTTCTAGAGATAAATAAATGAAAAGAAATATGTGAATATGAACATTTAGTTTCCCCAGTGACTAACAAAGAAAAATGTTTTAGCATGACGATAATGTTTGACAATGTTTTGTTCCTGAGACTCTGTAACAAGGGCTCCCATTTTATTATGTTCCACAAAATATCATGTAAATTTGACGATCATCTAATTATGAGTAAAAAACCATTTTAAGATCAAATAAAGAGGAACCTTGGTAAAAATTCACAATTACTAGTCACTACATTACGCATGGCTTGGAAATTATAAGAATTAATTAAATGAACTATTCAATTGAAAAAAAATAATATAAATGGTAACAATTTTAGAAGAGATTTTACGTGTACGGTTATGAGAAAAAATAATTATCTGGTAAAATCCATCAACATTTAAATGTAATTTGGTAAATTAGGGTTTTACGCTTTGTTACCATTCCATTAAACTGACATTAAATTAAAATATAATGCCTTATTTCCAATAAATATTTCCACGGTTGTTCATATTTATAGAAGATTCCTGGATTGAATAGTGTATAGGATTATTTTTTCTCCAATGTCTTGGCTGGACCCTCCACCCATCATCAGGGACCAGATAATATTGAATGATAGCATGTGAGTGCTATTGAGCCTTTAAATAAATAGACAAGAAATTAACCATTAGGGAAAAGCAATGAAAGAAATTCAATGGAGTCGTTAAGGGCCAAGTCAAAGGGGTAAAGAAAATTTTGATGAAAATTTGGATTTAAATTTAAATAATGATATCAAAAATTAAATTAAATTCAATATATTTGTTAAAAGGCCAAGTCAATACTTACCTTAAACCCTTGCTTCTTCTTGCTTATGTGACTACACACTTTTACCTCAGGGTTTAACTCCCTTTATGATTCAAGTGGATATTTCTGGCCCCCAACCTATTCCACTTCGGGCCCCACCATTGTTTCTTATAGTTTTTCAATTTCCTTAATAATATCACATTTTACTATTTTTAGCAGTTTTCGGGTCCTAAAATTACGTAGTCATTTTTATGCCCTAAACGATGTTTTTTGGGCATCGTTTATCCCAAAAATATTATTTTGATCCAGAATCAATATTCGCAGTCACCATTTGCAGTCCTCAAATAGATCTTTCTAGGGATGTATCATGTGCGTGAAACGGAGATGGTATGCCAAAGTTACGACCCCGAAAAATTGATGTACCAATTTACCCCGATGGGGCCCATATTCTCTCATTTCATCTCCTAGGGTTAGATTTTTGGATGTTTAGGGTTTTCCATTGTTTCTCAATAATATATAGGCCTTCAAGCCTCATTTTAACACAGAGTTCAGAGGCCTGTAGGCACCACATCTCTTCTCAGAGATAAGCTACCAGTGCCCTAGCTAGTTTATTTCCATTCTATCTGTAAATAGATCTTAGTTCTTTGATATTAATGAAATGAAGTGTTATTCCCACTTCATTTTTATATTTATGGTTATATGTGTATTCTGTTGTGTTCCTGAATAAATTAGGATCAGTGGTATATGAGTGTTCTGCTTTTTCTCGATCCTTCTTTGCATGTCCCCAACGAGGTCGAGGTATAAGGAGTTAGGACTTGATCTAGTTGAACCTTTGCAAGATCAACCTCACAAACACTGGAGGCTACCCATGGGGGACAAAAAAAAATATGAGGGAACAAGAGATCCTATCAAATTTTTGCTCGAGGAGGCCCTCTAAAAGCAAAGGAATGCGATGATGGATAACTTTTCCCAGATCCTTCAATGACTTCCCACTAACGACACATCTGCATATAACATCCACTTTGGAGATAGAACTCCTTTTAAGGTACAAGTAAACTTTGACCTTCCCATATTTGAGGGCTAAATAGATGCAGATTCCATAGATAGATGGTAAAATATGTTAAACGGATATTTCTTGGTTCATGATTTTTCTGACCGGGAGAATATTATTTTTGCACTCCTCAAAGATACCCCCCTTGTCAAGGACTGGTGGGAAACCTACTGTGAGAAAAAGGACGAGGGGGAACCCTCTCCATTCTTGGTCATACCCTCTCTATTCTCAGTCGTACCCACTTGAAATTCTTTCTGAAATGCCATCAAGGAACAATATTATCCCATCGAGAGCTATGAGGACAAGGACATACAATGGAGTATGCTATGGTAGCAAAGGGATCAATATGTACATGATTTGACGAGTTTTTTCCATACACTGCACACAAATTTGGGTATCAAGTATTCAAAGAAACATTTGGTGCTGAAGTACCACATTTTTTTGGACAGATACATTTAAGAGGAAATGGAGTTCCTCAACATCCCCTCACTTGGTACAGAATATCAGTATGCTGCCAATATAGAGAAGAAATTCAAACAGAAGAAGTGAGAATTTGGATCTGCGAATCAAAATCAAGGGGAAGGTACCCTGAAACCGTAGAACAAAGGAAAATGCCAAGGCATGGTGGGCCAAGATAACATACCAAATCCACAAGAAAAAAACAATACCATGAATCCGAAGAAGGACACAGGAAATTCATGTGAGTTCCATAAGAGCTCCACTCAAAACACAAGTGAGTGTCGGGCCAAGCAATCCCTGATGGCCAAGATGATGGATTGTGAATCAGATGCATTCTCTGACTCTGAATCAGAATCTGATGAGGGGAATGAAAAAGGGGAGAAGATTATATATGTGGAGCCCAACACCACCATTGTCACTACAAATATGCAGGATGAACCTAAAGATCCAGAGGAGGAGGAGCATCTCTTCCACTCTCAGATGTCGGTAAAGTGTTCCCCGCTACAGTTCATTGTCGACAGTGGGAGCCAGAAGAACCTCATTTCAGCAAATTTCGTGAAGGGTTTGGGATTGATAACCATAGCACACCCATAGCCGTAAACCATTGGGTGGCTTCACCAAGGATGGGATCTCTGCGTCATCCAATAGTGCCACCTTCCCTAAAACATCAAGCCCTACACAGATGAGGTATTATGTGACATTGCTCCTCTTGATGTTCATGATGTATTATTAGGTCAATCATACTTGTGGAATTGTAATGCTGTGTATGAGTCCTGACCTCACGTTGTTATTGTTACTTTGGGAAATAAGTTGTATAGGATACCAAAGGCACCACCGCCTGCGGCTATCTCTTTGTTTACTACAAAACAGTTCAGTAAGCTCATTTTAAAAATCAGTAAATTTGTTTTCTTGATGATCTGCCCCCAGGGAAAGAATAATACTGTGGCCACGATCTCCAAATAGGCATCATATACACGACAACAACACATGGACAAGGTTGTGGAGGAGTACAGGGACACCTTCACCTCACCCACAGGGGTGCCTCTGCATTTTCAGGTCAAGAACCCCATTGATCTAACCCCAAGTGAACCATTTTTTAATGGACCGGTATATCAAGGTTATAATATCGACAACAATGAAATCAAGAGGTAGATTAAGGAGTTGTCGCAGAAAGGTCACATCTGGCCGAGTTCAATGTCCTATGGGAGCCCGATCATGTTAGTGCAGAAGAATGATGGGTGTTGGAGAGGTAAATCACCTCTACGGACAGAGGTGATCCCTACTAGCTTAGATCGGGTCTAGCAGCAATCAGTCACGCAGTGACGTAGGTCTCTAGTTACAAAATACCAAAAACATAATGAGTTGCCTACCTCAGATCCTACGCAATGGTCGTCGAAGAAAGGATGACGCTTCCCATCCTTCACTTTGGCAGATCATGATCCTTCTGCTTAATACATCTGAACACCTACAAAAACACAAAGAAACACAATGATACACATCATAGAATCTAAATCTTGTAACCATACATCATTCAAAGAGGATGTAATTCACTGCATCAAAGACTAAGACACGTGAATGAAACCATAATCAAAGTCGCTTATCATTAATAATAATGAGAGAAAGATACAACCCAAAGCTCTGACACTGAATCTTCCTTCGGTAGGGCTGACAGCAGAGCACGTCTCAATGAAGCTCATCGGAAATGGGACAAATCTCTCTCTCTTCAGCTTGGCTCTCAAAGGTTGTCTGGCGATAGTCTTCTTGCTACAAGTTCAGCTTTTTCTTCTCTAGTACCACTAGCTTTCTAAAGGAAAATGGCAAGCTTATATAGATGGTGGAAGGGGAGTTGGGATCCCTACAATTGTGGGATTGGCCCTATCCTCAAGGAAGCTTCCATGATAGGTGGAAAACCACCTCCCCTACATGGAGATCCGGAGCCAAACTTCCCAACTCATTTTAGAGACTCATTCAAGAGTTTGTTGGAATCAAAATTCTGCCATTTATTTTTAAAAAACAATCCTTATTAAGCTTGGCAGGAACAATACACTGGGACAGAGTGTCAGTTGGCATGCCCTCTTTGGTGGATTTTCCCCATTGGCGCGAGGGTTCAACTAGATAGTCGCGCCAAGGCTAAAAGATCAGTTTTTAGGGTTTTTCCAAGGAAACTTTCTTCAGAGGAATGATTGTCCTTGTCAAGGGGGAGGCCATGAAAGTGGTTTTAGGTTATGTCACTCCTCACAGGTCATGGAAAATGCCCTCCAATGTGCGGGCGGGGGATTTTAGGGACGGTGACAAATTACTGTGTAACAGATGCCCCCTAAAGCATGAGGCCCAAGAGAGAGAGAGAGGGGTGAAATGCTTTATGAGAACATGCCCAACTTAAAACACTGCCGTCAGAAAACCTTCGTAGACAGATACAACTGATAGCTCAAAATACATGATATGTGGTATGGGCATAGCCATCCAAAATAGAGTATACAACAATCAGGATCCAAGGTATGGATGCAGCCATCCAAAAAGGATCAGTAAATAGACGCAGGTATGGTCACAACCATCCAATCAATGAGTCATGTCACCAATCATGATAATCAACAAAAATCCGCAGCCTGAATTCCATTAGACAAAATCCAGGGTCTTGCGCTCCATCTCGACCCAAACAGAGTACAAGTCAAAGCATGTGAATAAGTGAGCTGAAGTCGAACATGCAAGTACATCGTCTGATTACCAGCCAGTAATGAAAGTTGTTAACAGACGCGAGAGGAACCACCAATAATGACGATGGCCCTCAAGGTAATAGAGGTACAATCCACGGAATGTGAATAGTGAGCTGGTGTCGAACACCTGTAGAATCATTCAATCGAGGGCCAATGATGAAAACCTTGCGTCGAATGTGAAGAACCTGCCATTGAGGCATGCAGGCTACAAGGTACCTGAAGGGAGTCTCTAGATAAGCTTCCTGGATAATGAGCTGAAGTCAACAAGAAGTGACCTTGATCGAAGGTGGGCCATAATGCTTCCCACATCATTGACGTGAGACAGAGGTACATAATGTTTGTGAATCAGGATCAGTAGAGAATCAAAGGGAGGTTGAGGACTACAAAGGTCAACTTCTCTTGAACATATTGGTGGCACGACACTAGATTTGGCAGCATTTAACATCAAAGGATCTGATGTCATGATGACATGGCAAAGAGTAGATGAGCGGTCAAAAAGGATTACCCAAACCCTCGAAGGCAAGCAGAGAACAAGATGAGATGTCCCCAACCCGAGATGAATGCAGAAAAGTGCCATGTTCAAGAGCGACATACTGCTAACAAGACGATGATACTGGTTTCATTTTTTTGCCACCATTTCTGGTGAGTACCCCAATTATTTTTTGAAAAAAAGCTTGAAGGGTATAGCATATGCTTGTGATATAAGTTTGTCCTTCAGAAAAATCCAACCTATTACATTTAACGAGTCCTAGGAAGGAGGAACATGAGTATCGTCATTTCAATGAAATTCGATGTCATCAAGTTTTAACGAGTCTGACAAAGGAAGAACTCGACATATTTTCATGTTTAGAGAGTTTGAAAAGACAGCGGAAAAGGAAACTCCAGTAGTCCCTTTTCGTAGATAGTTCCTCAGATTTGAAAAGATAGAAAACTATGTCTGAGAAAACCTCCTAGTCAAGATAGGCTAGAGTACTCCTTTTTCATAAATAATTTATCCTAGCCCAAAAAAGGGGTCAATGTATATTGGGTAGATGTCATTTCGTAGCCAATTTAACGAGATCAAAACGACAAGCGACTCAGTGATCTTTTCAATTTTAGAGAGTCAGAAAAAGAGCTGAAAGATGACTCCGCCTAGAGGAACAAGTGGTATAAAGGGTAGCTATGTGTTCTGGTAATGGTGGAACTACTCAGAACAAGATAAAGGTCAAGAGGTTGGCTAACAAGACCACTCATCGCAGTGGTTCCTTAGGAATGGGTAAAACAACCAAGTGAAGGCATATGATCGACCAAGTAGATAGTGACGATGGAGTGAGAAAAAACCAAGGCTCATCTGGCAAAAACATGCTGATAAAATGGCAATCATGAGGGGTAAAATGGGAATGGTTTCATTTTTACACAAGCTTGAAATCAGGAAACTCTACTTGAAGTTGGTTTCATTTTTACACAAGCTTGAAACAAAGATAAATTATGCTTGAAATTGGTTTCATTTTTACACAAGCTTGAAATAGAAACAAACTATGCTTGAAAAAGTTTAAGCATGCCCCCAACATGGTGACTCAATTTGAGGTACATGCCCCCTAATTTTTAGGCCATATGAAAGGCGGATGGAGTGAAGGTTCAAATTACGAGATTAATAGAAAGACTCGACTTGGATTTTATGAGATCTAAACAAAGACTCGAATTGAACAGGACCGTGTTTCATTGTTTTAACGAGGTTAACACATTAAAAGAACTATCCTCAGATGACCTTGTTTCATTTTTAACGAGGTTGATACAGAAGACAAACTATCCTCAGAAGAGCTTGTTTCATTTTTTAAGGAGCTTGACACAAGAAAATGAACTGTGCTCCAACGAGCTTGTTTCATTTTTTAAGTAGCTTGACACAAGTAAACAAACTGTGCTCCGGCAGACCTCATCATAATGAATAAAAATTCATGGCTTCCAAGAGTTCCGCACTGGATGGGAGAACAACATCTTGGAAATCAGGACCCAATGCCCCTAGCACTTTATGTACAACGGCACTATCACTGAATGCAGGCATGAGACAGGTAGCCACATAATTGACATGCGGCAGGGATGACACAACTGGCGAATAAAGATTCAGCAGAGATGGTGGTGGACTAGATGCCATGTGAGGACCAAATAACGCAAGTTGATCGATGGTCATGATCCAACCTTGGTGTGGAAAACACATCACACGAAAGAGGGAAGAGACAAGCACTTCGATGGCATAATTATAATCACGGCCCAAGAGTAGATTGAAGTCCAAGGGGCCAGGAACAACCATCATGTCCATATGGACAACTTTCCCTCCTAAAGTAACAGGCAACTTCGGAAGGATCCCTAACAGTTGACTAGTTCCTCTGTTAAATTCCAGCAGATTTTGGGTAACAGGAACAAGCGACGACGAATCGAAAGCTTGCCAAGTATTTGAGGATAAAATACTAACAGAGGCGCCTTCATCTATAAAGGTGCTAGGTATGACCAGATGGGAGGCCTGTACCGTGATCTTAAAAGGCACATAAGATGAAAGGCGGTATCCTGGAAATCGACTCCACTCAAAGGAAGCGACCAAACTACTTAGAGGGGCTACCATAAAATCGAGATGGTTTTCCCCTAGTGTTACGGAAGAAGAAGGAGCATCCTCCATGACCTCCATCATGGAGTCGGGAGGGGTATCCTCCGGGACCTCCATCATGGGAGGCGGAGGAGCAGCTTCTTGAGGTATAGGGACAGGAGAATATTTCTCCAAGTCTGAGGAATCTGAAGAAACAAGAGGGACCTGAGGGATGTGAGATCCACTCTCAATGGAGAAGACCTGGTGCACCACATACGGGGCCAGCTCAACCGATCCCACAACCAATGGTTGGTCAGGAACGGATTCCTAAATTTGAATTTTCGGGGGAGCAGGATCGACCAAGGATGACTCTCGACCAATCGTTGAACTAAATAGTGAAGGACTCAAAGAAAGTTGTTTATAACCAGTTGGAAGGCAAGGTACAGAAATAGTCGAGCTATCCAAAACTTGTTTGGCTTCATCCATATATGGACAAAGGTGAATGGGATGATGCCCTTCACACAACTTACAGGGATTGGCAAGCTTACCCTACTTCTTAGGAGCTTTACCAACACTAGCTGAAGATGTGCCCCTAACGTGACTCTCGGAAGCCAAAGGCAATGGCGGATGACCATTGGACCATACTTTGAGGACCTTGTGAATGCCAGGGAAATCTCGAAGAAGATGGTTTCCCTGGCACAACATGCAAGGGAATTTGACTTTCCGCGGAGGGTTGGAAGGTTTATCAATGGATGATTTTTTAGAAACAGTAGCTGCAGCCTTAGCCTCTCTCTTATCAGACTTCTTCTTCTTTGTATTCTTCTTCTTCTTCTTCTTAGCCACATGGTTACTTGAATCTAGACTTTCAGTAGGCGAAGTAGAAGAGGAGGATGCAGAAACATGCGAAGAAGGGGAGAGGTCCACCTTGGAATCAACATGATGTTTTTCAGGCAGAGGAACTGATTGAACAATAGCTGGGACATTCGGGACCACAGAGGTTGAAAACAACCAAACAAGCAACCCAACAGTTAACCCAGGAAGGGACAATGTTGCCATATAAGGAGCACCAACATTCCCAAAAGGAGAAAAATGACCAGAATTCCCATCGGAGGGGATTCCTTGGTTGGTGAACTCTGGAAAAGTTGCCATTGAAAACAACCCAAAACAACACCCTATGTAAACTAACTTTAACTAGGCATATTTCGTGGGCCGTTAATTTTTAAAACATCGAAACAAAATTCTACTATTTTATATTTTAAGAGTCAAGAAATGAGTAAAATATGACTCTATCTCTTTCAGTTTGGAAACAAGCATGGAAGGACAAGTGCTTGATGATCTTTTCAAATTTAATGAGTTAGTAAAGTTTGAAATTACTACTCAGGTAATCTAAGTAAGAGGTGTACCAAGTTTCCATGAACTGCAATATACACCTTGGTGATCAAATGAAAGAGAAATGACCAAGGACTTTCCGTACGTGCAGGTAGTCTCCCCAAATTATATGTTCATTGTATCACGGTTACAAGGTAGGAGACTAGGCTTCCTATGGATAACAGGATTGCAACCTAGAGGGGTCTCCCGTTACATACGTGACGGTATGGGGAACACAAGTCGGTACTAGTGCTGTCTAAAGCCAGATGGTGAACAACAGCTACTAGGTTTAACGACGCCGAAACACGTCACTAGCCTAGACCACTAAAAATTGAGCGTTAAGTTTCAATGCTTCCTTAGGTTGATTGAATAAATTTTATGGTTGATATGAAAATCTCTTATATGAAGCTATATGAGAAAATAAATCTTTCAATTTGATGAATGTTATCTAGTCAAGGGAAGAGTCTCAAACAATGATGCAACAAACAACAACACTGTAAATGGAATTTTTTCCAAACTAGATGAATTTCACTATCCAAAAGTAATCTCAAACATTCAACGATGCGAATAATGGAATTTAATCTATGCAAAATCCTATTTTTGAAAACTATGCAATTGTAATCTATGCACAATTTCCTTTTTTTTTCAAATGATAAGAATGCACTCAATGCATTTTTCGATGAAATGAGAATCTAATTAATGCATGATTTTAATGAAAGAGAATGCACTCGATGAAATTTTTAACTTTCAATCATTAAACAATGTGATCTAAGTTCAATGATAAATCTCAAAAAATAATTTTCAATGCAATGTGATCTAATGCATTTTAACAGAAAGAAAACTTTGAGACGAAAACTAAATGAACGAAAATCTTCTTAATGGAAGAATGAATGCAAAAAGGATGCAAAACCACACTAAGAATGAAATCGTTGTTTTAAACACTTTGTAACAAAATTCCTCAAAAGGATATAAGGCATATGAGGTCAAACACAAAGAGGACTTCCAAATAATGAGATCAAAACAAGGCATTCATTCCCTTTTACATCAAGAAATCATGGCAAGAAGAAATTTCAGTTGAACAATGAGCAATGTAATCTATGCTCATACAGATAAAAGACCGAAAGGGAAAGACACATTGGTGAAGGATTTAGGGAAAAAATCTCAATTTTCACACACCCTGAAATTGGCATGACTTTTGTGGGTGAAACTAGTTCCAACTGGCGCGACTTGCTCACTGAAAACTAGCGCCTGTGGTCAATTGGCTCAGGTTGCTAACTGAAAACAAGTGCTAACGCCTGAAAATGAAAAAACAAAGAATTTCTCCCAACCAAGACCAGAGTCACCACTTCAAGCAAAATCTAACAATAACCTAGAAGAAAAAGCACTGACCAAAAAAAAAAAAAATATCTCGAACAAGGGAAAAAACCCTATCACCTACAAGAAATGGCGCGATTGTATGGCTGTAATCAGCACCAGACAGGGGATGGCGCAGGTGATGAACTAGCAACCTGCGCCAATGGGCACAACTGTCAGGATGGAAACCGCGCCAATCAAGCCAACCATGAAAAGATGAAAATTTTAGAAAAGCAGAGGTCAGATCTCATCATCTAGGGCTGAACAGGGGTCTAAGACCAAGGAGGGGGAACTAGAAGAGCAAACAAATCAATCAAAATCCAAAAACAACCAAAAGAGGAAAGAATAACTCCAACTGACTCGCCAACGGAGTCGCCAGTTTTTTGTAAAGGTAAATCTCCTCTGTGGACAGAAGCAATCGCTACTAGCCCAGATCGGGTCTAGCAACAATCATTCACGCAGTGACGTAGGTCTCTAGTTACAAAATATCAGAAACATAACGAGTTGCCTACCTTAGGTCCTATGCAATGGTCGTCGAAGAAAAGATGACGCTTCCCATTCTTCGCTTTGGCAGATGACGATCCTTCTGCTTAACACATCCAAACACCTGCACACACGTGAAGAAGAAAAACTATACACAGCATAGAATCTAAATCTTGTAACCATACATCAATAAGAGAGGATGTAATTCATTGCATCAAAGACTAAGACACATGAATGAAACCATAATCAAAGTCGCTTATCATTAATAATAACGAGATAAAGTTACAAGCCAAAGCTCTAACACTGGATCTTCCTTCGGTGGGGCTGACAGTAGAGCACATCTCAATGAAGTTCATCGGAAATGGGACAAAGCTCTCTCTCTTCAGCTTGGCTCTCAAAGGTTGTATGGCGATAGTCTCCTTGCTACAAGTTCAGCTCTTGCTTCTCTAGTACCACTAGCTTGCTAAAGGAAAATGGCAAGCTTATATAGATGGTGGAAGGGGAGTTGGGATCCCTACAATTGTGGGATTGGCCCTATCCTCAAGGAAGCTTCCATGATAGGTGGAAAACCACCTCCCCTACATGGAGATCCGGAGCCAAACTTCCCAACTCATTTTAGAGACTCGTTCAGGAGTTTGTTGGAATCAAACTTCCACCATTTATTTTTAAAAAACAATCATTATTAAGCTTGGCACGAGAAATACACTGGGACAGAGCGCCAGTAGGCGTGCCCTATTTGGTGGATTTTCCCCACTGGCGCGAAGGTTGAACTGGCTAGTTGCACCAAGGCTAAAAGATCAGTTTTTAGGGTTTTTCCATGGAAAATTTCTTCAGAGGAATGATTTTCCTTGTCAAGGGGGAGGCCATGAAAGTGGTTTCAGGTTATGTCACTACACACAGGTCACAGAAAAGGCCCTCCAATGTGCAGGATGGGGGATTGCAGGGATGGTGACAAATTACTGTGTAACAATGGGACTTGGAGACTCTGTATTGGCTATCGGGTGGTGAAAAATATTACTGTCTAGAATAGGTATGCAATCCCATGGATTGATGAGCTTCTCGATCAACTCAAATGGGTGAAATATTTCAGCAATATAGACTTGAATTTTGGGTATCACCAGGTACCAATCGAACCATCTTATGTGTGGAAGATGCCTTCAAATCCAACAAGGGACTTTCTGAATAGTTGGTCATGCCTTTTAGGTTGACGAATGGTCCTGCAACCATCATGAGGCTGATGGATGATATATTTCATCCATTCACCCACTCATTTATAGTAGTGTACTCGGATGACATCCTGATCTTCAACTAGACTTTAGAAGAGCACCTCCACCACATCTAACAGGTCCTCCAAATACTGCGGCAACACAAGTTGTGTGCCAATTTGAAGAAGTGCACTTTTGGAATGACCCAGGTTCAGTATCTGGGATATATTATTGATGAACGAGGGCTGCATATCGATCCAACCAAGATCCAAGTAATTCAGGATTGGCCGACTTGAACCACTCTAACAGAGCTTTGCAGCTTTCTAGGTCTCACTAATTTCTACTACAGGTTCATGTTGGGATTCTCTCATATCTCTTGGCCCTTGAGTCAAGTCACTAAGGGAGGAGTGAAAGAAAAATTATTTTGGTCGAAATCTCAACAGAAGGCGTTTGTAGAATTGAAACATCGCCTCTGCTCTGCCCCAGCGCTCACATTACCAGACTTGTGACAACCATTTGAGATCAAGACAAATGCCTTTGACTAAGCTATTGGTGTAGTTCTTACTCAAGAGGGGCATCTGGTGGCATATCACAGTGAGACACTGTCTGACACAGACCGTAAGTATCCCACTTATGACAAAGAAATGTATTCCATTTTGTAGGCATGTTGCCAATGAAAGATTTACATTTTGGGGAAGGAAACGATCATTAACACAGACCACTAACCCCTGTAGTTCATACAAACAAAAGGGAAGTTTGCAGAACGATCGCCATCAGAAGTGGTCCACATATCTGCAACAATTTCATTTGAACATCATGTATAAGAAGGGAAGCACCAATAATATTGCAAACTACCTCATCCGACCACTAATTCTGGTGCTAACCATCATTCACAACTCTTGTGGGCATTAGAATTCTGATTGGCCACTTCTCTACAAGAGAGATCTGGAATTTGGCCACACATAAGAGACACTCTTGGATGGTATGCAAGTTCCAAATTTTCACCTCCATAATACACTGCTACGTCACCTATGACACCTTTGTGTTCCTTCAAGTGAGCGTGCCAAGATGATTTGGGAAGCACACTACAGTCAAGTCGCTTGGCATTCTGGGGTCAAGAAAACAATGGAAGTACTGCAGAAGTATATCTATTGGCTAAACCTTCAACAAGATGTTGGGAAGTACATCATATCCTGCACTTCTTTCTCCATTGCCAAACTGACCATCAAGAAGAAAGGCCTCTATACTCCACTACCTACCCCTATTCGACTTTGGGAATCCATATCCATGGATTATAGGTCGATACTTCCTTGTACTAAGCATGGAAATGACTATGTTTTCATGGTCGTTGACAGATTCTCGAAGATGGCCATTATGTCATCTTGCAAGAAGAATATCACAGAAGAAGCCACTATTAAACTCTTCTTTCACTACAAGGAAAACACCCTCTAACAGAGGTTATAAAGGAGGTTTCTAGTGTTATAAAATTGGCCAAAATTGTCAAAAAAGTATTTTCTACAACATCCATTTTCGGTATGGAGGTTTTTCCAGAACTTCTAATGGAATTTCAACACAACTAAAAAAATTGGGTAGTCAAAGGTTATTACGAATGTTTTTTTCATTGGTGCATTACTCAGGTGTCAATGCCCCAATGTGTATCATGTAGACGGTCGACCCGGGGTGGTCGAAGGTGCATGAACTAGGCTGTAAAGGTCTAAAACCACACTGGGGACATTGTAGGTGATACAACGCACCGAACCGTTCTAATTGGTATTGGGATTTGTGTGGTGCCCATAGGTCGTATGAACACACTGGTTTGTAGTATTATAGAAATGCAGTGGTGCATAGTATCACACAAATACACTGATTGTTATAATTCGTATTGGTATTTGTGTGGTTTCCATAGGTCGTACAAATGCACCGGTGCGCAGTATCGCATAAACGCACCGATTTTTCTAATTCGTATCGGTATTTGTGCGGTGCCCATAGGTCGTACAAATGCACTGGCGAGTAGTCTCACATAAACACACCGGTGTGCAGTATCGCACAAATGCATTGAGAGTTATAATTAGTATTGGTATTTTTGCAGTGCCCATAGGTTGTAGAAACACACCGATGCACTATGTCATACAAATGCACTAGTGTACAGTAAATGCCACACACTAGTGTTCATTTTGTATTTTTTAGAAACATCGACTTGTGACAGTGAAATTATTGTGATTTTTTAAAATTCACTATTCATCAAAAGTCGACCCATATCTTATAACAGTATCCATATTATTTAAATTTTTATAAATGCATTTGAATGTGATGTTTGGATTAATTTGTTATATCATATCATAAGTATTGTTATTTTTTAAATTCATTATTCATCAAAAGACGACACATATATTATAATAGTATTCATATCAATTAAATTTTTATTGGTGCATTTGAATGTGATGTTTCATTAATTTGTTATAACATATCATCAGAATTCACGTCTCTTCATTATAATATTTAATCATCCATAAATTTAATTAGTGGTGTTACATTTGACAATGACAATGGAGAACACAATAGAATAATTAAAACATATATATATATATATATATATATATATATATATATATATATATATGAATAAGAAAGTCTTTGTCATACAAAATGGGACAGTTATTGGTATCTCTTTATCTTTCAATTGGGACATTATGTCCACTGCATTAAACAAAATGTCTGATTTCACAAATAAATATTTCAAAAATACAACACCTTGGTTTGATATCCAAACATAATGATCATCATTCTTCGCTTGAATTGTTGTCACTGCTCGAGCTACTTCCACGACTTGGGTTATTTTGAGGAATGTTTTGTTCACGGTGTTGATTTTTTTCTTCTTCTTCACCTTCCATTTACAAACCTAAAAATAAATTGTAATGTGTATATACATTGGTGAGAATAATGAAAATTGAAATATTAAATAATATACGTCAATGTAAATAAAAAAGAAATGGCGTACCATAGAAACAATTGACTCATGAACTATACACATTCTTTCAAAACCTAATTTCATGCCATCTTTCAAGATTTCATTTGTTGGCGCAATTCCATACTTTGTTTCCTACAAGTTTTATACTCCATAACAAATCATATATTTAATATAAAATATTTTTGTGTTCTATGTATTATAGACGTAGCTAAATAAAACAAGATTGATAGATGCTTACAAATTCGACAATTAATTTATGATATTCCAACATATACTCACAATCCATATTTAACCCAATGTCCATCAATTCGTCTGATGGTTCTTCTTTGTATGTTAGCACCTATTTGAATACATTCAATGATGATTGTTGTAAAAAAACTTAAAATATACAAAAATGAAATCTAGTTAAGTTGTTATAAGGAAGTAACAATTACTCACAAACTTAGATATCAACCCTTTTCTTCCTTATCGTCCTATTTTATGTGCTGAATGGGTTCCATTTTCTTTTCTTTTCTACAAGAAAATACTTGAAAATTAATATTTAACGCTAAATTGTTTATTTATTGTACCTAATGATCGAAAAATTCAATGATTACATATTGCATTTGGAGCACGTTGTTGTTGATATGGCTCCTCCTGCGATGAAATTTTGTCCATTTATTTTACCATCTCCTTGTAGATCTTTTTGGACATTCCTACTAGCATATTTCTAATATCAGCTCACTCATATTTTGAGATTTTCATAATCTTCCTAAAAATGTAACATGAAAATAAACTATTTAATTTTATATTGATATATGAAAAGTAAATATAACAAAAGTGATATTTATAAATGAAATTTATAAATAATTCTAGAAAAGCATTTAAAGGAATATAACTTTTTCATTCCTTCCTTTTTGTTGTTGTATGTTTTTGTTATTAAAAGTATGACATGTCCCATTGAACAATTCTGTAGAAACTCTTCATACTGAGAGGGGGGGTGAATCAGTATTTTGAGCTCACTGACAATGTTTCAGTTTTCCTTTTCTTTTAAAACCCCATGTTACATTACTGCATCCAAATTGTATGTCCAGAGATCTTATTATGAATTTACTTAGATCTATGCATAATTTATTCATCAGATAAGCACTAAGCATGAATACAAATAACAGTACAAGCCATCAAACATAAGAAACACTTATGTACACCAGGATTTAAAGTGGAAACCCAATTCAGGAGAAAACCACTGCTGCTGTTATGTCAAGCTTCAATATTTATTATACAAAAAACTTCTTACAATTTTATGCAGGCGCAGACTTATACCACCACACAGGCAGCCACCTGCAGAAGGCTACAATCTTCTCTTATTTACCAACCTTTCCTGGAAGGGAGCTACAACCCCCTATTTTCGTTTACCAACTACCACTGGAAGGGAGCTACAACCCCCTCACTGAAGGCTTCGACCCTAAGCACCACTGCGGACCACGTTTCATCAATTTTCACATTGGATCCACCAGTTTCCACAAGGCATACCTTGCATGCCGCCAGATTTATTCATTCTGTACACTCATACTTGTTCTTCATGATTTCGTCCATCGTTCAAACCAGAGATTCATCAACGTCAGATCATTATATCCATGGGTGCATCGTAGATTCAGATTTATCAGTTAAGAACATAGTTCACCCATGCAGATATTCCTTAGAAAAATTTATTCATTCACAACCCTTACACATGCACACTTCATACTATGATTCTCATCACCTTATATATTTTTCGCCTTTATTAAAACCATGGGTCAAAACCATTCAATTACTAATGGTATTCCTGGACGGGGTCAAAATAGATAATCCAGCGGGGTCTCCATAACTCTCACTGTTCTATTGATCTTGGTAATTAAATAATTAATTTAATACTTTAGAACTTAACTTTAGGATTAAGGTTAACCCTTCACATTTTAACGCTTTCAAAAAATATGATAAACCTTTGACCCCGGGCCCACAAATATATTCAATAGCCAATCCAATATACGCACAGTACCATAAGTAAATTTCACACAAGTCCAGCGTCCGATCACTGTTAGATTAGCAAGCTTCCAGATCAACGACGTATATGCATATCGCTTGACCTCCGATGCCGAACGTTAATGTGCGATGGCCCATCGTACCTTGTTTAGCCTCCACGCAGCTTTATCAAATGACCACTGTCCGATGGCTTCCCTCCAGATCAACGGTGCACAACAATATCGCTGGGCATCCTAGGTCGAACTATAACGGGCGATGGTGCACAGTGACAAGCGGTTTTCTGTGGGTCTCCTTGTGATGTCTCGAATGATTTATGGAATCACTCCCAACTCCTCAAATACCGCTTACTCCGCATAGGTGGTGCGATGAAAAACATAGACCACCTTCACTGTTCACTCAGTCATGGTTCCATTCTTCCATGCAGGGTTCCATCGCCTTTTCAATGTATTATTATAATTAATTTGCATTTTAATGTTTTTCCTTTTATTACAGTTCCATTGCTAAGTTTAGAGTTCTATCCTGTCGTAGTTCTGCTTCTTAACTACACATTCAAGTTCTTGATTCCGCAAGCTAATTACTGTACTGTAGTCCATCGCAATTATAATCTTTTCTCCATTCATCATATCTCTGCAACCAATAATTCCTTCAATTTATACACTAAATCTTTAATTTTGAATCCTTGCCATAGGGTTTATGATGTTTATGGAAAATGATTCATATTTGTCCACAGGGACTCAACTATCCTTCCTTCAGAATTCTATCAAAAATATACATATAATTCACAGAAAATGTGGAACCTTTTTCTCCTACTCTATCTCTGGACAGTTCTACTTCAATTATGCATTCTACTTCTATTCATTGTCTATGCGTTTTCTGCTGCCTCAACACCTTATCTGCCTTGCTTCCTCTTTGCTGCTTCTGCTATCTCACTGTTACTCTCTCTGCTTCTTGTCTAATGTTGCTCCTTGCTTCTCTCTTTGCCTTGTTGCTATTCAGATGCTCCTTCGTGCCACTTCCTTTTCCATCAATGACAACTTTTCCAACAATCTCCCCCTTTGGCATTGATGGCAATACTCTTCCTTTGTTTGTCTTGTAGAAGCCCTTTGTTGCTTTTCCTCCCCCTTTGACATCAATGGCAAAGAGTTTGATCAAGATCCTTTGAACTAACAATATCATGCTCCCCCTGAGATGATTCTACATCTTCAAACATAATATGACCAACAATGCATCCTTTTCATATGACCAACACTCCCCCTTAGCATGTGCATTCAGAGATTCCTAACAGCACCTCACAACCAATTTAATCTTCTGTATTTAAGTATATCTGATCCTCTGCATGGCAGAGACTACTCCTAGTTTCTGTCTGAGATATTCAAACACTTCCTTGGGTAGAGGTTTGGTAAATATATCAGCAACTTGTTCTTTGGAGGGAACATACTCCAATTTCACCTTTTGTTCAAGCACTTGTTCACGTAAGAAGTGATATTTTATGGGAATGTGCTTGGTCTTGGAATGCATAACAGGATTCTTTGAGATACTGATGGCACTTGTATTATCACACATAATGGAGATAGGAGGTGAACATTTGATTTGAATGTCTTGTAAGGTTTGCATCATCCAAAGAAGTTGAGTGCAACATGATGCGGCAGCCACATATTCTGCTTCTGCTGTAGATAAGGCAATAGAGCTTTGCTTCTTTCTGAACCAAGATACTAACCAGGGCCCCATATAGAATGCACCACCACTAGTGCTTTTCCGATCATCAACATTTCCAGCCCAATCTGCATCAGTGTAAGCATGAAGAGTAAGATCAGCATTCTTTGGATACCATAGTCCAAAGTCTTGAGTTCCTTGTAGATATTTGAATATTATTTTCATAGCCTGAAGGTGAGACTCTTTTGGATTAGCTTGGAATCGTCCAACAATCCCAACGACATGCATAATGTCTGGTCTTGTCCCAGTGAGATAAAGTAGACTTCCTATCATAGATCTGTATTCTGGTTGATTCACCATGGGGGAATCATCATTAGAACTTAGATTACATCCGGTTATCATTGGTGTACTTACAGGTTTGCAATCTTCCATGCCATACTTCTTCAAGATTTGCTTGAGGTATTTTGCTTGTGATAAGAATATGCCATTTGTTGCTTGTTGCACTTGCAAGCCAAGAAAGAATGTTAGTTCCCCAAGTAAAGACATTTCAAATTCTTGCTGCATATCAGAAGCAAATTTCTGACTCATAGACTCTTCATTACTTCCAAAAATGATATCATCAACATATACAACCATAATCAATAGTTTGTCATTTTCAGTTTTTGTGTATAAGTTGCTATCAGCAGACCCCTTTGAAAATCCTTATTGATGAAGATATTTGTCAAGACGATAATACCATGCCCTTGGAGCTTGTTTGAGACCATATAGACCCTTTTTAAGTCTACAAACAAGTTTTTCATCATTTCCCAAAATGAATCCTTCTGGTTGTTCTATATAAACTTCTTCTTCTAGATCACCATTGAGAAAAGTAGATTTAACATCCATTTGATAAAATTTGATTTGTTGGAAGCTTGAAAAAGCAAGAAACATTCTTATGGCTTCAAGTCTGGCTACAGGAGCAAAGGTTTCTTCAAATTCTATACCTTCTTGTTGAGCATACCCCTTGCAAACAAGTCTAGCTTTATTTCTTATAACATCCCCATTCTCATTTAACTTGTTTTTGAACATCCATTTAGTTCCAATGACATTTTTGTCATGAGGTCTTGGTACTAATTCCCAAGTGTGATTCTTTTCAATTTGATCAAGCTCTTCATTCATGGCTTGAATCCAACATTCATCTTGGCTAGCTTGACTGACATTGTGAGGTTCAATAGTGGACAAAAATGCTAGATTGCTAGAAGATCCCACAAGAGTCCTTCTTGTTTGTACACCTGATCCCTTTTCTCCCAAAATTTGAGATTTTGGATGATTCTATTAAACATATATGGATGGAGCCTTTTCAGACAAATCATCTTTAGATTCTTCATTGGGTTTACTGTCTATATTATCCTTATTTGATGTAGAAGGATATATGTCATCATCATCTTCATCTGTTGTTTGCTTTTCTTCTTTCGGAGCTGCAGGAGACTCATCAATAACAACATCAATTAATTCAACAATATTTCAAAGTATTTTATTGTAACATTTATATGCTTTACTCATAGAGGAGTAACCAAGAAATATTCCTTCATCTACTCTAGGTTCAAACTTGCCAATTTTTTCATCATTATTTTTGATAAAGAATTTGCTTCCAAAAATTCTAAAATGCTTTATAGTAGGAGGATTACCATACCAGAGTTCATATGGAGTTTTATCACTATTTACACGAACATGTGTCTTGTTAAGAATGTTTACTGCTGTATGTACTGCTTCTCCCCAAAATGTGTTAGGTGTTCTGGAATCATCAAGCATTGCTCTAGCCATTTGTTGAGCTGTTCTATTCATTCTTTCTGAAACACCATTTTGTTGTGGAGTGATAGCTACAATAATTGTCTTTTTATGCCATGTTGTTCACAAAATTCAAGGAATTCATCTGATGTATATTCTCCTCCTTGATCAGATCTAAGGCACTTAATTTTTAGATCTAATTCATTCTCAACTAGTGCTTTGAATATCTGAAATTTCTCAAATGCTTCATCTTTGTGTTTAAGCAGCCCAATCCAACACATTCTAGAGAAATCTTCAATGAATAAGATATAGTATTCTTCACCACGTGGTGAATTTTTCCTCATAGGTCCACATATGTCAGTATGAATGAGTTCAAGAGGCTTACTTGATGATCCTTCATTGGCATTAAATTGTACTCTGGTTTTCTTACCAAATTGGCAAGAATTGCATATGATATTTTCAGGTAGAGTAATATTGGGAAGATCACGAATAGCTTTAAGTCTGCTTGATTTGTTGATTTTAGAGAAGCTCAGATGCCCCAACCTTCTATGCCATAGCCAATTTTCTGAAGATTTACTCAAGTAACATTGTTCTTTGCAGTTCTTTAATACATACAGTTTGCTTGGAGTTCTTTTTCCTTTTATAATTTCTTTACCTATATCAAGATCACATACCACACATTCTTTTGAACTAAATACAACTTCAGTTCCTTAATCACACATTTGACTTACACTTAATAGGTTATGCTTTAATCCATCCACATACATAACTTCATTAGCTTTCACCTTTTATTTTATAAAAACAGACCCTTTTCCCTTAATGACTGCAGGAGTATCATTTTCAAACGTAACATTCTTTCCCTTTTCTAAAGCACTATATGCTAGAAGTTTGTTTTTGTCACCTGTCATGTGTCTTGAGCATCGACTATCAATGTACCATTCGTTTTCTTCATCTTCTGCAAATAACGCTATGCCACAATTTTCAACCTGTAATTCCTTCTTTTTCCATACTTTGGAGCTTGAAGGAACATGTTATTTTGGCTGAACTTTTCTCCTGCATTCTGATTCTTCATGGCCAAAGTTATTGCAATAAGCACGTTCAACAAAATATTGAAGACGAGAAAATTTGTTATAAGTATTCTTCTTTTCTTCACTATCAATCCTTTTATTTCTTGCTTCTCTTGTCATGATGGTTTTATATGCAACATATTGAACAGCTTTATGACCAAAATTGTGACATGAGAAACATTGTCCATTGAAGAAGAAATTTCTGCGATCATAAAATCTTCTACTTGAATTTACTTGTTGATTGGTGTTTCTTTGAAAGACATTCCTGTTACTGTTCTTTGACTTGAGATGATCATGATTTACCTGTAAAGATTCTTTATTCCATTGCTGAGTGGCAGCATGTTGTAAACCAGCTGTAACTGATTTTAGATAATTTGGTGTTGAAGCCTGAGAAGATTCTCCGATATATCCAAGACCTATCTTTACAAGAGGAGAACGTTGTACCTTCATAATCTCATCTAAGGTTTCAGATCCTTTAGCAAATCTAAGATTCAGAGTCTTTACTTTCTCAAGTTCTTTTCTTAGACTTACTACTTCACACTCTAATTTCTCATTGTGTTTCTCTTTTTCTTCAAGCTGATTTTTCATAGTTTCTATGGTTATTTTACTCTCTTCTAAGCAAATTTTGAGTTTATTGTTTTCATCAAGAAAATAACTGTCTTCTAGAGCATCCACAAAAGTATCCTTTTCTTCTCTAGATTCTTTTTCAAATTCCATGAGAAGTCTAAGATCTTGTTCACATTCTTCCTCACTATCAGATAACCCATCACTATCTTCATGAGTATAGTAACTCTTTCTAGTGCTAAAACGATTATTATTCCTTCTTGCTACTTCCTTCCCCTTTTTATGTGTTTCTTTATAAGGACACTTAGCAGCATAATGACCAACTCTTCCACAATCAAAAAATTTGAAAGGAAGCTTACCTTTGAACCGTCCTGTGCCAAGTTGAAGTTTCTTTACAAAGTTTATCTCATATTCTTCTGAGATATATCCTGATCCCTCTGTTTTTTGTACTTCCTTCCCTTTTGTAGAAGTTCTAAAGACTGCTTCTTTGACTTTAGATGGTCCTCCTCTTCTCATTTCATATGCTGTTAGTATGCCATGAAGTTGCACCATAGTAAGATTTTGAAGATCCTGCTTTTCTTCAAGAGCAGAAACTTTTGACTCAAATTTTGTCATTAGTGATCTTAAGACTTTCTCAATTAGAGTAGATTCGGTTATTGTTTCTCCCAGATTTCTCATAAGATTTACAATATCATCAAGACGTAAAAATAAATTGGCGATGCTCTCCTCATTATCCATTTTTAGATTCTCATATTGAATTATGAGAGTTTCGAGTTTAGCACTTTTTACCTTTGCATCACCTTCATAACTTAGAATGATTTTTTCCCATATTGCCCTTGCAGTATTCAGTTGCATGAATTTGACAAATTCTGATTCAGTTAGACTTCCCAATAGAGCATTGACTGCCTTTGCATTTGTTTCATAATTCTTTCTTTCCGTCGGATCTGTTGGTACTGCAGCTAGATATTGATATTCTCCTTCAACAATTTCCCATACCTCTGCTCCCAGAGACTGAAGATAGGTTCTCATCCTTGTTTTCTAGAAGATTAAATTGTTTCCATTAAAGAGCGGAGGCCTGATAGATGTTGTTCCATCTTGATTTCTCATCTTTCTTGATCTTCTTTCTAGCGGCTAAGCTTTTAAGAAGGACCTGCTCTGATACCAATTGTTGGGAAAAATATTGAGAGGGGGGGTGAATCAGTATTTTGAGCTGACTGAAAATGTTTCAGTTTTCCTTTTCTTTTAAAACCCTATGTTAAATTACTGCATCCAACTTGTATGTCCAGAGATCTTATTATGACTTTACTTAGATCATTGCATCATTTATTCATCAGATAAGCAGTAAGCATGAATAGAAATAACAGTACAAACCATCAAACATAAGCAACACATATGTACACTAGGATTTAAGGTGGAAACCCAATTTGGGAGAAAACCACCACTGTTGTTATCTCAGGCTTCAATATTTATTATACAGAAAACTTCTTACAATTTTATGCTGGCGCAGACTTATACCAGCACGCAGGCACCCACCTGCAAAAGGCTACAACCTTCTCTCGTTTACCAGCCTTTCCTGGAAGGGAGCTACAACCCCATGTTCTCGTTTACCAGCTACCACTGGAAGGGGGCTACAACCCCCTCACTAAAGGCTTCGACCCTCAGCACCACTGCGGACCACGTTTCATCAATTTTCACACTGGATCGACTAGTTTCCACAAGACATACCTTGCATGCCACCAGATTTATTCATTCAGTACACTCACACCTATTATTCATGATTTCGTCCATCATTCAAACCAAAGATTCATCAACGTCAGATCATTATATCCATGGGTGCATCATAGATTCAAATTTATCAGTTAAGAACATAGTTCGCCCATGCAAATATTCCTTAGAAAAATTTATTCATTCACAACCCTTACACATGCACACTTCATACTATGATTCTCAACACCTTATATATTTTTCACCTTTATTAAAACCATGGGTCAAAACCATTCAATTACTAATGGTATTCCTAGATGGGGTCAAAATAGATAATCCAGTGGGGTCTCCATAACTCTCACTGTTCCATTGATCTTCGTAATTAAATAATTAATTTAATACTTTAGAACTTAACTTTAGGATTAAGGTTAACCCTTCGCATTTTAACGCTTTCAAACAATAAGATAAACCTTTGAGCCCAGGCCCACAAATATAGTCAATATCCAATCCAATATGCGCATGGTACCATAAGTAAATTTCATGCAAGTCCAGCGTCCGATCACCGTTAGATTAGCAAGCTTCTAGATCATCAACGTATATGCATATCGCTTGACCTCTGATGCCGAATGTTAACGTGCGATGGCCCGATGTACCTTGGTTAGCCTCCGCGCAGCTTTATCAAATGACCACCATCCGATGGCTTCCCTCCAGATCAATGGCGCACAATAATATTGCTGGGCATCCTGGGTCAAAATATAACGCGCGATGGCACACAGTGACAAGCAGTTTTCTGTGGGTCTCCTTGCCACGTGTCGAATGATTTATGGAATCACTCCCAACTCCTCAAATACCACTTACTCCGCATAGGTAGTGCAATGAAAGCCATATAACACCTTCACTATTTACTCGGTCATGGTTCCATTCTTCCACGCAGGGTTCCGTCGCCTTTTCAATGTATTATTATAATTAAGTTGTGTTTTAATGTTTTTTCTTTTATTACAGTTCCATTGCTAAGTTTAGAGTTCTATCTTGTCGCAGTTCCCCTTCTTAACTGCACATTCAAGTTCTTGATTCCGCAAGCTGATTACTGTACTGTGGTCCATCACAATTATAATCTTTGCTCCATTCATCATATCTCTGCAACCATTAATTCCTTCAATTTATACACTAAATCTTTAATTTCGAATCCTTGCCACGGGGTTTATGATGTTTATGGAAAATGATTCATATTTTTGCACAGGGATTCAACTATCCTTCCTTCTAAATTCTATCAAGAATATACATATAATTCACAGAAAATGCGGAACCTTTTTCTCCTACTATGTCTCTGGACAGTTCTACTTCAATTATGCATTCTACTTCTATTCATTGTCTATGCGTTGTCTGCTGCCTCAATACCTTATCTGCCTTGCTTCCTCTCTACTTCTTGTCTAATGCTGCTCCTTGCTTCTCTCTTTGCCTTGTTGCTGTTCAGATGCTCCATCGTGCCACTTCCTTTGCCATCAATGACAACATTTCCAAAAAATCATTGGATTGTTTTTTGTATTGTAAATGGAAAGAAGGTATATACATTCATTCCACTAGATCCCTCAAAATTTTGTGAAATTTTTTCCCACTTTCGTTAACCTCGGACACCACTCCAGATGAGCTAAGGAGCAATTCATTTTCATATGCATGTTCTATTTTTCTTTTCTTTTCTTACAACAACATTCATTTTCTAAGTTGGTTTTCCCTGTAGAAAATTAAACATATGTGAATTAATAGATTTTTTGAAACATGTTATATAATTATTTTAAGTGTATTATTAATGAAAATTAAAAAAAGAAACTGAGATTGGATCAATAGTACTTTTTCATTCACCTGATTCATCCTTTTGAAATTTTTCCATGAAGATTTTACGCTCTTTTGGTCCTAGATTAGAAATAATCTTACCGAGCTTCATCATTTTGAGGCTCTGCATGATACACAGTAAACAATACATATTATTTAAACTTACATATAGTTCAAAAATAATATTTTTTGTAAACAATTTACAAAGGACTTTCCTTTCTTTCCTTTCTTGATGTGTTATCAGTATTTTTGTTACTTGATCTCTTGTCAGCCATTTCTTTATCAATATGAAACATGTACCATATCATTCATTAATATATTTTATAAATAAACCATCAAATTTTCAGGTAAAAAATTATATAAAGAAACCGGTGCGATTTTAATGTTGTACACACCGACTTCGGAGCATCATGTTCTTATAAACGCACCACCAAAACAGTATAAAACACCGGACGATGCTCTATGTCAACAAGGAGCACCGGTGCGTTATATGTTAACCACCACACTAATTAACACAAAAAAATAATAAAAAATCGTCTAGTGTTAGTTTTTGTAGCATATGGTGTCATGGAGGGGATGGTGCGGCCTATTTTTATAAACACCCCGCACAAACAGGGGACCACCGTATGGTGCTCTCTGTCAACAAGGAGACCTGTTGGATCGAGGGGTCCTCACCCAGGTATGGTGTGCAAGGTTTGCCAACAAACCCCTATACTACTGGCCCTTTCAACAATGACCTACTGGCGTAGGTCAAAGTCTCACTAGAAGTAGTATGGGTGGGTGCTGAAACTAGGTTTCCGCACCCTGAGAAAGGATAAGTAAGGCAAGAAGAGCTACGCGAGGCCTAGTGATACTTAGATTACCTTGTTCTGCGAAGGGTCAATTAGATCTCTACTCGCATCCACATGTGCTAGATCTATAATTATATGCTTTTATGATAGTAGCACAGCATGGCATAAATAGAACAGAACAGATCCAAATAGAAAACACACATACACAGATCTCCATAGCTTAAATATAGAAAACACATAATGCAGTAATTACCAATGATTCACAGATTTAATTCTCTATCAACCTTTCGTATTCATCAATTCACCAATTCCTTCTTACAATTCACTTCCCAGCCTACACACACAGCAGCAGGGTCCACACACAGCCGAACTTGGATTTCCGTGAACACAGCCAGCAGGAGTCCTTTCCCCAAAAACCCAAAAAGATAACTTAAACCACAATTCGCATCAATTTCTCTTCATCTTTCTCTACCTTACAATACAAAATGTTCCTCTATTTATAATAATCTAGCCTAGACTTTCCTATGGTTCGCAAACCGTGGTTTTCGGACCCCTGGTTTACCCTTTTACCAATTACAATGCTTTCGGGGCTTTGACCCACCCCAAAACCCCTGAGCTAGACTAAATTTAATCAAAATTATTCAAAATGGACCACTTTCGCAGCTTGTAGGAGACCGTGTTCCAACAGTCCCCCAACACAATCTTGTGACTCATCTGGAGTCACTGCGGTGGTGCAGCCTCAAGTTGCGCATGCAAGGTAACAAGAGCATGGAAGAGTGGAGGGAGCACTTCCTGACTCTTGGTAGCAATGTTGACAAGCGTCAAGGAGGCAGGGCTATCTAGAACCATGGTAACCTGTTCTAACATTCGGTGGAGGTGCGTAATGGCAGTATGAGTATCTTGAGAGATATGGAGGGTGGTGTCACCCCATGGTTTCAACCATTTCCTAACGACATGCTTGGCATGGTGAAGATTCGCAATCGTGTCCATGACAGCTAGACACTGCGCAGAAATGCTAGAGGGCAAGGGAGCTCTGATCTGATCGAGAGAAGCTTCCACCTTCCGTAAGTCTTCTAGTATATGTTGAAGCATAGGATGGTACCAGACCATTGCCCAGAGCTATGTAGGTGCATTGAAAAATTTCATGCCCCACGTAAGTTTCTCCTGAATAATATTTGTTACTTCTGTGACCAATGCAACCCGCTGTGCCTGAACTTCCGGAGGTATTTCACACTACTGTCGCGCAGTCTGGTCACAGTGGTGAACCTCTTGCAACATCATGGTGTATAATCCTTGTAGCACTTCATGGGATAGCTGCGCCAAATCTATTTATATGTCCGTAGTAGTTGGAGCAGGATCGTTAACTAGTACAGTGCGAGGGAGCAAACAAATATGGCTTCTGCTGGTCGGTAATCTGGGACTGTGGAGAAGTCGCAACATATCCCTATATCTCATCGTTCCTTCCTGGCGCAGGACTAGTCGTGACCTGATCGCGACACTATTGTTGGGGGACCATGATAATAGCATACCCTCCTTTGTTGTATCATCCGAGGCCAGCCTGCTGGGTCCCGCGGTCGTCCCCAGGGTGTGAAGGTCAAGAACTCCTGTCATGCAACTATGGTGCCTCTCCGTGCAGGGTTCACAGGAAATTCCCTCTGTAGGGGGCCTACGACCAATCAATTGATCAAACTTGGCATCCCCAGTCCCTCTCAATATGATTTCTGCAGGTGCTGAATAGATAGGGACCAAAGCATTCGGTGGGTTAGGGACCACCATAGCAAAAAAAGGAAGGGCATCCCAAAAAATGTCAATGATCCCAGTAAGCCAGTAGGTAGATAACAGGTGCATGGTGTAGAGACAATATGTAGCCTATTGTGAAGTTATCTAGCCAACTGCACATTGTCTAGAGCTATATAATGGTGGAGTAACCCATACGCGAAACTTACCATCGATCATTCGGATCAAACTTATCATAAATGGCCACAATGATGGTATGCCGCCCCTTTTGCGTAACTGTAAGGTTCATTTCCTATCAACATGGGGTAGATTGATAGCCATTATTCATACCTGAGGACTCTCCCATGGATTGTCAGACCTCAGATGACGCCTGCGTGTTGTTTCCGTACCCCGAATTAAGGCTGACACCAGGTGTTTCGTAACACGGTTCAGGTACTAGTTCAACAATTTGGCCACCAAACCTATCAATTGGTGCACCTTTCCCTTGGTTGGGACTTTCTTCTATGACAGGGATGCGTCAAGCATCCTCGTGTCATCTGTCATTTGAAGTGTTCGCAAATTTTGCAAATTGCGCATGGGTTCGTGCACCTCCATAGTCGAACGCAAACTTAGGTCGTCGGTAACCAAGTGAGCCTGTTCGGGCGGGGTCCTATCGCACCCTTGAGTTCTGTATGTCAGAAAGTATCTACGTAGGTCTACTGACCTCGGGGCCTGTCTATCAGCTGAGGTCCCCAAGCACAGGATCATCCTACTCCGACACTTCTCCCAAGTGAGGAATACCAACCCTTGCGTATCCCACCAACGCGATGGTGATCTTCACATGGTTAGTGACAGTGCCCCTAGCCTATGTTCCTTGGAAATTTTGGTTGCAACCAACTTCATAATATTACCTGCGTCATCACGGTAGGGCATATCTCTTACCTTGGTAGAGATGTGGCGAAAATTCCTGGTGGTCTGAAGACATCGTAGCGCTAAAACCTCATGCAACCATCCTTGCCAGTTTTCCAGTTCCTCATCAGAGTCAGAGAAAAATTCACTGTCATTTTCCTAGCATAGTACTCCTTCGGCCATGGGGTTAACCTGATCTTCGTCCCACCCAATTAATTTGAAAATGTGATCTATTTCCTCCTCCTCGTAGGCTGCCTCTGTATACCGTGCACCTTCTGCTAGATCTAGTGGTACTATTACACGCATACCATTGTTCTAAAACACCATGCTATGCTTTTTGAGATTGATGACACCCCCCAAGTCTATGGTCTAGTCCAGTCCTAGGAGTGCAAGATAAGGATCCCTATCCTCCACAATTTCTATGACTTCAAAGTTAGCGAGGACTTTTACTCTTGCGATATCTACCATGAATTTTCGCAACCTTCCCAGAGGGATGATCTTCCATTGATTTGCCATGTGCAGCTGGATGGTGGACCATTCCAATTTAGGCTCTCCCATTCATTGCCATGTTTTCTTTGGTATTATGTTCGCATCCGACCCAAGATCGAGAATAAATTTATCCATCTTGTAGTCGCCAATTTGCGCAGTCAACCACATTTCTATCCCGGTGTGTTTCTTATAGCTGTATAGCTTGTGTACATCCCTAGTATCAGGAATTGTGTTGGGCTGGGCTACGCAGCTATGCAATAATACTTGAAGGTTTTCTATAGCCTGTGGGTTGCATAATAGCTTCAGACATGCCTGCAGAAAGAGCTCAACCCCTTCCTCTATCTTGAGGTGCGTTGGTAGCTACACAAGAGCTGTTAGTGTTTCTCGCCCTCTCATGTTCAGTCCTTCCGAAGAGGTCATAGGATCCTTGGCAAGCACTTCCTTGACTCCTTGGGTGACAATTCCGCTGCGCGTCATGATTTTTACAGTCAGTTCTACATTCCTTATCTCAGTTTTAACTCTTTGCACATTCTATGTAGGGGTGGTATATTATTCCTGCAATTTTTCTATGAGTATCGGGCAGTCTTCAATTTCATGGTCCAGCTGCCAGCAATATTTGTAGGATTTCCTAGTGGGATTTATACATTCCGTAGCGAAGTGCCCTACCTCTCCGCAGTTATTGTAGATCAGCTGCCCCCGACCCTATTTTTCACTTCCTCCCTGACCTCCTCTGCCCCTGGTGGGGGAGCCACCAAAATTCGTGGGGAATCTTGGTGATGTAGGATCTGATTGTACCCTATAGAGGTTCCCTCGATCTACCATCAAGTCATATGTGCAACAGTTTTTCTCATCGTGCCCTACCGACCAGCAGAACCTGCACCATTGTTGCTTCAGCTCACCCATACTTAGCCGAGGGCACTGGGCCATATCATGTAGTCCCGCTACCCGGTAGTCATCGCACCATAGCACAGATCTGCTAGAGCCGCGATGTAGCAGAATAGGTCCCTCTGCCTACAAGTAATCCGTCGATAGAGGACACTGGTTTTTGGTATGGCCATACACCCAACATCGTATGCACTAGAGTTCTGCGCTAGCTCCTTTTCCTCATTACGTTCATAAATTCTAAATTTCCATGTGTATGGCTCTGAGATGCTCTTGAATTTGTTGTACTCCCCCCAATGTGTCGTCCCTTGGTGCAGCTTCAAGTTTCATGGAAACTTCCAAGGATTTTTCCTAAAACTCGAAGGTATGGTGGCCCATTGGTATACGTAAGTGAGGTAGCAACATAGCGATGAACCATTCCCTATGTTGTCTATAATCGTACTTGAACCCCCTTCCCTGATTGGTTTCTTTAATTGCTGATCAGCCTCCCACATCGACTCAGATGCACCTTGCTTGAAGTCTTTTACCTCTGCTACCAATTGGGAAAAATATTTTGGCTTCTAGAACTGTTGTTTTAGGGTGTCCTTAATATATTGAAGAGATGCACTCCCATTTTGAGATATGTACCGCATATACCAGTCCAAAGCCCTTTCTTTGAAGGCCTGGGAAAAATGTGCTCTCTTCACAGTATCACTTACCACCCCCTGTGCAGTCCATACAGAGTCAGCCATGAACCAAAAACGATCCATGTCCTCATCGGCTGCTCCTTTAAAGGTAGTTAATTTCAAGTGTACCGCCATGTCTCCTTCTAGCAAGTTTTCGGTTGAGGGCTTGTTCTCCCGTGAGTCTGATGTTGGGGTAGCTGGCGGACCTTGCATATTTTCTCTTCTCAATGAGCTACAGGCAGAGTGATCCTATCTTTGATTGTTTCAATAGTACTTACCGCTCCATGTTGTGCTTTCATCCAAAGTAGCGCTCATTCGCTTCCACGTTAGATCTCCAATATTCACTTGTCAGTACTCGATCCCTTTCTCAAGATTCTCCGGTCCTAGCAACGAAACCATTTATTGGCTCGAGGGGTCCTGACCCAGGTTCGGTGTGCAAGGTTTTCCAACAAACCCCTATACTACTGGCCCTTTCAGCAATGACCTACTGGCGTAGGTCAAAGTCTCACCCGAAGTAGTATGGGTGGGTGCTAGAACCGGGTTTCTGCACCCTGGGAAAGGATAGGTAAGGCAAGCAGAGCTGCACAAGGCCTAGTGATACTCATATTACCTTTTTCTGCAAAGGGCCAATTAGGCATAAAACGAACATGGCATAAAAAGCACAACATGGCATAAAAATCACAACGTGGCATAAAAAGAACAACATGGCATAAAAAGAACAGAATAGATCTAGACAGAAAACACACATACACAGATCTTCGCAGCTATAATACAGAAAACACACAATGCAGTAATTACCAATTATTCAAACAAAGAGTACTCACAGATTCTCTCTATCAACCTTTCTTATTCATCAATTCACCGATTCCTTCTTACAATTCCCTTCCCAGCCTGTGTACACAGCAGCAGGGTCCACACACAGCCGGACTTGGATCTCCATGCACACAGCCAGCAGGAGTCCTTTCCCCAAAAACCCAAACAGATAACTTAAAGCACAATTCGCATCAAATTCTCTTCATCTTTCTCTACCTTACAATACAAAATGTTCCTCTATTTATAATAATCTAGCCTATACTTTCCTATGGTCCGCAAACTGTGGTTTTCGTTCCCCTAGTTTACTGTTTTACCCATTACAATGCTTTCGGGGCTTTGACCCACCCCAAAACTCCTATGCTAGACTAAATTTAATCAAAAATATTCAAAATGGACCAGTTTTACAGCTTGTAGGAGACCCTGTTCCAACAAGACCCGATGTGTTATATGTTACACGGTGCACCGATTAACACAAAATAAATTTTTTTTTCCAAACAGTACATGCGCAGTGTACTATAATGAAATTGTGCACCAATGCCCTATTTTACATATGGCACACAAATTAAAAAAAATTGTTTTAATTTTTTTTATCAAACAGTACATGTGTGGTGTGCTGTGACGAGCCAATGCACCAGTGCGCTAGGTTATGCAGCGTGCATCGATTAAAAAAATTCAATTTTTTAAAAATTCAGGAAAGGGATGACATGGATTGGGATCTGAATATGTGATTCATCCCATGGGTTAGATGTCATAGGCCTATATATATAGCAATACAAACCCTATAAATCTAAAATGAAAATCCCTAATTTTGAAATCACAAAAATAGGAAGAAGCAAGGGAAGAAACAAAAGGAATGAAGGGTTTAGGGTAAAATGGATTTTATTTGTTTTTTTTTTTCTGAAAATGAAAAAAACATTTTATTTTTTTACTTACTGTGTAAAAAATTCTATAGAAAATGTAAAAAAAGAATAAATTTTCAATCACGAGAGGTTTGGAATTCTGATTGTCTGAATAGTTCTGTTCAAAAGTATTTCGTTGCTCCACAGTGCTCTGGTGCTCTCTTGCTCCAGGTATGTCTCATGCAAATCTCTCACTGAATTCTTTTGCAAAAATAGTGAAATAATGAAAAGTTTTTAGTATTTAAAGAATTGTTTTATGAAATTAGATTTTTGAAAATATTTTGGAGCCCATTTTTCAATTTACCGCTTTTTTTTGACATTAAATAATTAAAGTTGCGCTTTTTTTATTTGCAACTTTTCGTCATTAGTGCATCAACTAATAAAACCGCACCAGTGCGTGAGTTAATAACAGGAAACCAGTGTGCAGTAACTAAAACGCACCAGTGAGGTTATCTATACATAAGCATCGATAATAGTAAGTCCATTTTTAAGGCAGCAAAAATACTTTTAGGTGTGTGCACTAAAATTTATTGTTGATTTTCCTCAAATGCAGGGAGAAAATATCATATTTATATCGCATGGAAAATTATTCAAAATCCATCTCGTTCCATAATATTTCTCAAAGTCAATCACGGAGTTCTCCCTATCCATCTCGAGACGTAATATTTACTTCAGATTTTATTTATATTTTCATTATCTAATTGAATTTATGTTTTTTATCCATGTCAATTAGCTTAATAAAATTTATAATGTATAAAAATATGTAGGTTCATGAAGATTTAGAATCGTGTTTAGATGCACAAAATATTCAAACATCTCCAAAACGTCGGAAGTTCTTATAGGGAGCAGCATACCGCAAGGCGCATTTAGTAGATGAAAATGGGCAGCTGCTTCACCCTACCAATTGTAACGATATTGCATCTTCTAGCCACAATCCAAGGACAATTATGGTAATAATAATTTTTTGGTATATTAATGTAATTATTTCAATGACAAACAAATTAATCATGCATTGTAAGCTTTCTTACTAATTGATATCATAGATTTTGTACTAATCATGTTCAAATAGATTTTTTGAAATTATTAGGATTCTAGTGATGATGAGAAACCTACCTACCATCTTCCGTTGCACCCCACGACAATGTAAAATCAAGAGAAGGTTGAATTAAGAGAAAAAATCGGAGAGGAACGATACCAAGAATGGTCGAATCATCCACTGATTCAATTCCCGCTACGTCCAGATTCACCAATTAGGAATGACTACAGCAATATTAGTTCTTCAAAAGATGGCAGTGGATACAATCAAATAGAGGTTGGTATGGATCATTACTTAAGGGATACGGCTGCCAGGGAGACAATGTTGTTAGGGGATGATGCTCATATTGCTAACACCTTTTTCGAAAGCCTTAAATTTTCTTCCACCGCCCCTCTCTTTGGACCTGGCGTTCATTAAAATTATACCGAGTTGGGGACAATGATGTTACTGTATAAATTGAAAGAAAATTTTGGCTTGTCAAATGCATGTTTCTTAGAAATTTGGAGGTAAGTTACCATAAAGTCCTCTCTTATATAAATTTGAGAGATATAATCACACAATGAATATTACAAATGGTCAATTTTATGAATTTTAATAATTATATCACCATTAGTTTACATTTAAAATTTTCCATGATCACCAACTACAGGTTATTCAAAGATAAGGTTCTTCTGAGTGATAATATATTTCCCAGTAGCTGCGAAGAGGCAAGGAAATTGTTGAAAATGTTGGGTGTTGAATACATATCATATCATGCATGTCCAAATGATTGTATTCTATATAGAGGAGAATATGAAGAGAAAGAGATATGTCTAAATTGTGGGCATGACAAGTATGATAAATAAAAAAAGAAGGGTAAATCATGTGGTCCTCCTTTTAATATATTGAGGCACATGTCTATAATTCCAAGGATTCAAAGGCTCTTTTGTTGCAAAGAATTAGCTATGTTTCAAGGATGGCATGCCTCATACAAAAGTGAGTTGGGAGTTATGCGAATCCCAACTAATTCAATAGCCATGAAGCATATAGAGGATACATGACCCGAAAAATTCAAGGATGAAGTACAAAGTCTACGACTCAGCATAACCATGGATGGTGACAACCCATGTTCCCTCTAGAACACCAACTAATTTGTTTGGCCTGTAGTAGTGATAAATAACAATATCCCCCCATGGTTGTTTGTGAAGAATCAACATCTTATGTTGGCTCTCATAGTCCCTAGTAGAAGACAAGTGAAGAATATTGATGTCTACTTACAACCACTGGTAGATGAATTGAAGGAATTATGGGATGGGATAAATAAAAACCATCGTAGCAGAGAGGAGTTTTACGTTGTATGGCATATGTGCTTACATGACACATGATGATCCAGGCTTAGGAGTTTTCTATGGTAAATTACATATTTATTTATTTGTCTATATATGTAACATTAATATTCTTTCGCATATTAGTTATTTAATTCATTGTAATTATTTTGATCTTCATGATGTTATTTAATGTGCCATGGATATAAATTGTATATAATAATCTCACAGGTCTTGTAACAAAAGGGTATTTTGGATGTAAATTTTGTGTACCTTCTTTGAAAGCTAGATGGTCCAACGACCTACAAAAGCCAGTGTATGACTGCTCCAGGGTATTCCTCGCAGAAGAACACCCTTACAGAAGAGCAACATATCCTTTCAATTGTAAACAAGAGAGAACCCAAAGGCCTCTAATAATGACATCAGTTGAATGGAATAGAGCATATGAGAAAGAGAAGGAGAAGGATTTCATAGAAATGTTCGATTCACATGGGGAGCCTATGTTGAGAAATTTCCAATTGGGATGAAAATGAAATCTATCTTTTATAACCTCCCATATTGGGAACATATTAAGATTACCCACTTATTAGATCCCATGCACATATTTAAAAATGTTTCATCTTCTTTATGGAGGAACATATCATCGAAACAAAGTGACACATTGGCTATTAGGAAAGATCTCATTCTTCAAAGACTGAAAAGAAACATTGGCCAAGACAATTAGAAAGTACGGGATCAGAGGCAGACGTTGGTCCCTCTAATTCATGGTATTTCAATGAAGGTGATGTCCCATGGATTTTAAAAAAAGATTATAATTCTTTGGCAAAGGAAGTTACAATGGGTGTGAGGGTGTCATCTTCATACGGGTCTTCACTACGGAGCTGCTTCACCATGGATGACCATTTTTCAAGGTTGAAATTGCATGACCATTGGAATATTCTAAGAGTACGTATAATGTCAAAAGAATTATTTTATTATTTTTTATATTAATAAATTTTATCCCATGCAAGGATCATAAAACATAACTAATTTTGTGTATTATTGCATGTGTTTATAACTTTGTAGTGTCATTATCCTTTTTTCATGTTTGGGTGTGTGAAACATGAATTCCCTCAAGACCTAGGATGTGCCATATCTAAATTATTTTCGTTTGTACGTTGGATCATGTCAAAGGAGATTCATGTGGCTAGCATTCCACAGTGGCATCAAGAGATAGTTGAGATTATTTGTATATTTGAGAAGGAACTTTCGACGAGTTTCATGGAATTGCAGGTTCATCTTCTAATCCACCTAGTAGATGAGGCTGAATTAGTTGGGGTGGTTTCTTGTCGTTGGATGTTCTTATTAGAGAGGTACATGAAGAAATTGAAAGGTTTTGTTCGACAAAGGGAAAAACCCGAGGGATCTATGGCATAGGGGTATATATCATATAATTATTTCAATTATGCCAGTGATTACATCAATTAGATTGAGAACAGACTAGGTGCAGTGTTTTGGGATGATGAAAGGGATGAAGACAAAAGAGAAGGGGAGTTGCTCCAAACAAATGGAAAAAACTTCTTGATAAAGAGTAAGCGAATTATAATTTTTCAAATTTATACAATGTAAATATTCATGTTGAAATTATATATAGTGTATATTTTTATCTCTATGTACTATATAATGTTGATTTTATTTCATCGGAAAATGCATAAATTGAAGCAATCAATAAATTCGTTCTTTACAATTCCGAAGCGACACAACCGTGGGTCACATTTTACGAACAATAGAGGATGAAATAGGATAGTGATAGGAAATAATTTAGATGCTTGAATGGTATAAGTGTGCCTTCTCTTTATCATTTAAAATAAAATATGCCAAAAATATTCCCCAACAGTTTGGTTTCTCACCAAGTCAGAGAGAAATACGGTGTAACCAGTCGTTATTGTAATATCCCTTTTTGGGGAATCTCAATATTCTATGTCAGAGATGGAATATAGAGGAATTTAATGGTTATTTCACCTCTGAAAATAGGTTGATAAACAAAGGCTACTTGGCCAACTGTAAACTCTACCTATAGAACTTGGAATAATCCCTTTTGAGGAATCTCAACAAGGTCTTCAATGAAAACGCTATATGAGAAAATATGAGCAAGAATAACACAGATCAGGGATGGGATCCCCTAATTTATGTTATATGTGACTTATATACAGAATTTCAGCTGAAAAAAATCAGATTAGGCACATTAAAAAAATCTCCCAAAATGAAGACTAGCTAGAAATCAGCCAAGGAGAGAGACTGCTGAAACACAAAAACCCCAGCAACTAGAATTGCGCAGTTTTGACTGAAACTTAGAGGAGGGCAGCCAAAGATCTGATATTTCATGATATAATAGTAAATCAGATTTAAATTTTAGCTTATTTCCTCTACAACATATTACAAAAAGAACTAGGGCAAAGTCCCTTCAAAAATTAGAGCTGCAACTAGGAATAAACTGCAGAAATACATAGACAGCGTTATTTTTCAGATGGTTCAGATGTTGTACATTAAATTTCAGATCTCTGACATATGTATGGATGAAACATCAGATATAATACAGATCTGGAAACTATAATACATTAGGAACAAGATACAATTGGAATTACATCAAAATATTTCATAATAAGCTGTAGATCTGAATTACAAATTGCAGTGCTGCAGAAAACCCAGAAATTTCTGAAGATAAATTTTATTGCTGAAATATATCAGAACTATAGAGACATGGATCAGCAACACAATCCATGGATCACCAAGGGAAGGCAAGCCTAGCACCAAGAGATCTTCCTCCAAACTAACAACAAACTGAAATAAAAAAGCCCTCTCACAAAATAATGCAGTATAGAGCAGAAAATGCACAGAGGGTGAAGGAGACTGAATAATCAGAATAAAATTGCAGATCTAATACAAAATATGGATAAAATATCTCTTTGGAGGCTGAATAACACACTTCAGTAGAGAAAGCCTTTCAAAACAAGCTAGATCTAAGCAAATCTAGAACACCACTTGCTACATAAGATAGCAGCTATGAAACCCTCAATGGGCCATCACTGCTCATGAAAGAAAGAGCTTGGTCTCAAACTACATAGTGGGCAACTTCAGCAAAGAACTCCTCCAATGATCCTCAAGGAAAGATATGAAACCCCTAAACAGGAATTCCAATCACAATCATCCACTAAATAGCAGAGAATGGTATTTGTCTAAGAAGACAAATACTTTAGAAATATGATCTATCAACAACCCCTTCATGTTGCTCTCCTCCTTCTTTTATAACATGAGAAAACCCTTGCAAACCCTAAACCACTTTGATGATTTATCCCCCTTCACATTATAGGCTCCCTTCTCGAACTGCGTAGTCCTTTTGGAGATACAATGAACCTAGACAGCGCAGTTGATTTGGTCAAGGTGGACCCAATCTTTGGCTCAAACCTCTTTCACACCTGCAAGTTTTTATTTACATAGCCCTAATTTGTCTTTGTTCACATGGGCATTGACTTGTTCAGACTTCTTAGGAGTTTTAAATTTCCTCCTTTATTTATTTATTCGTAAAACATAAATTAAATCAAAATTGAATGTCTCCTCTTAGCTAAGGCTAAGTAGGAACATTACAGTCCTCCCCTCCAAAATGTTGCTTGTCCTCAAGCAACTGATAGGGAAAGAGTTGAAGTTCACTTCCTTCTCCATTGATGGCACCTTCAAGAATCAAACTCTCATCATGGATTAAGTGCTCACCAAGCCAATACATCAACAACTGCTCCTCCAAAGCTGACATGATATGTTCATAGGCTGCCCCTTCAGGAGTGTAAAACTCAACAGAAATGAACATGGGTGAAGGAATGTCACATCTGAAGAATGTATCATGAAGTATAGGATAAAGCTCCATCCCATGTGGTACATGTACACTACTTACTCTTTTCCCATGCATGCCCATAAACAATACCAATATGTCATCTAGGTATGGAAGTAAAATCACATATAGGCAAGCTGAAATTTGCAGTTGAGAAGGTGGGTCACAATCCCACATGAGGTACTAGCGTAGTGCACTCCTTGTGTTGAGTAGATCTGAGTGTGATAGGTGGTACTCCCACCAAACCTTTTCTGCATGGGTCACTTTGACATGGCTGAAAGTGAGACCCTCATTAGGTGCTTTTGGGAAGCACCCATCATGATAAGCAATCTCCCTTTGCACCTCAAGGGAGTGGCCAGCTTGGGAATTTTTATCGGCCTCATCATTGCCATGAGATATGCGTGTAATGCTTCCCCTTGTAGGAGCCATGGCCTGCATAAAGATGGTAAGAGAATGTGCCAAATCAGAAAATAAAACTTGCTCCACAAGATCAGATTTCTTACCATACAAGTCTCCCAAACACATAGAGTTAGGCATGGGCTTTTTTCCTCTTTTGAGAGAAGAAAGAGATGGCTGAAATTTCTCTTGCATAATATCTCTTGGCTGCCCCATCTCCACATAACTATTGCACTCTTGTAAGTGCTGATGTAGCTCTTCCTCCATACCCTCCCAATCAAAACTCGTCAAGATTAGAGAGTAGATTTTTGTTGACTGCATGTAACGGGAAAGGAAATCCTTATGTTCTCTTTGTAGTATCTCTTGCTTAAGCTTGGAGGCTTGAGACGAGAATACTCTTCCGAGATGGTAGATGACCCCTTCATGGACCAAATAGCCTCCTCCTTGCTTTATGCCATCTAAGATCATCCCGGTGTGCAGATCTTTGGAGTACTCTACAAGGAGTTGAGACCTCCAATATGGATCTACACTTATCAACAAGGACAACGTTGTTGATGCCTATATGGTGGTGTCTGCCTTGTTGCTTCTTTTTTCTTTGGCACTATGCATGCCAAAATTGTTTATAGGAAGGCTGATCCTCCCCCTTGCTTCCTCCCATAGCGTTGTGACTCTTCCTTCCATTGTTTCAGCACTTAGTGAAGCTTTCCCCATAGAATCTAATGGCGCCCCAGGTGGCTTGCCATGATGTATGAATGTCCCTTGCAGCATTCTCATAAAAATGAGAGAAGGAACTGTGAGGTCCCTGCCCTCACTGCGCAATTCCATCTTTGTTGTGTGGGTAGAAGCATCAAGTGAAGGGTAGGTGCACATGCCTTGAATGATTTGTTGTTTCCCACTCTTCAAATCCACCCATTCCATCTGCAAGGCCTTCCAATCAGTGGTGACTTTTCCAAAAGTAATCAACCACTGGACACCCAAGATGATGTTGGTGTCTGGTATGTCCACTACAAAGAAGTGGTCCTCCAAAGTGTAAGCTCCCATAGTCACCGAAAGTGATGGAACATATTGCATGCACTGCATAGTTCTATCTCCCTGTACCAAAACAGAGAACCCATCAAAAGCATCAGTAGGGATCCCTCTCCTTTGCACAAAGTGAGCATCAATAAACTTTTGCGTTGCCCCACTGTCAATCAGAATAGATACTCTTTGGTTCATAACTGAACCCTGCACTCTAAGAGTCAAATAATTTGGCACTCCTCTCAAAGAAGCAAGAGTCCCACTGGTTGGACCAAATGCTCCTTCTTCTTCTTTGGATGATGATGGATCCTCCTCCTCATCATCACCAGTGATGTGACCTCTCCTAGGTCCATCATTTCCCTCCTCCTCCTCACAATCAGAGAAGACTTCAATATAGTGTGCTCTTCCAGTAGCACATATATGACCCGGTACCCATGGCTCTTGACAAGTGAAACATAATTTATTTTTCCTCAACTCCCTCTGGAGATCATTGTCAAGAAGCTTTTGCTGTGAGCTCTCCTTGGGTGGAGCATCTTTCCCCTCCTTCCCTTTAGAAGATTTAGTGGCTTTGTTTGGGAAGGTTGCCTTTGCTCTTGGCAAGGCATCTTGGATATCTCTTGTTCTCTCAATGGAATCGTGCAGAGTGGTGGGCTTGGTAGACTTGACCAACCCATGCAAAGGTTCTTTCAAGCCATCAATGAACATATAGACTCTCCTTGCAACTGGAAGATCAGGAAACATTACAGACAGCCTCAGGAATTCAGAGATATAAGCTTCAGCATCTCTTGTCTGTTTAAGCTTTGCTGAGCTTATGAAAGGGGCCTCCGGATCCTTTCGATCAAATCTCTCCACTAGTCTCCTAGTGAACTCAGCATAAGTGGACACATTGCTATGCCCCAATGTACAAAGACCATGAAACCACTAGTTGTGGGATTCTTCATCAAAATGCAACACAACAATCTTAATGGCTTCTTCTTCAGGCACTTTATTCAGCTGGAAATAGATTTCCAACTTTTCCACCCATGCTTTAGCTGAAAAAGAGAGTGAACCATCAAACTTAGGCAATAAGAACCTGCCCATGGTGTGGTTCCTCCCCTGAAGGAAACCTCCATCTCTGTACTACTGCCATGGCCTCCTCCAGTGCTTGAGATGGCAGAAGTCTTGAAAGCTCAAGTTATCCTTCAACCTTTGGCTTCATGCATCATACTCTACAAAATATCCTTCCAAAGAGGTTGGATCTTGAAGCCCTTCATTCTCTATAGCCAAAAAGGTAGGCATTGTAGAGCATTGTGAGATCTGTGGGACTTGTGGCAAGCTCATAGGTTGACCAGTCCCATACTGAGACACTTCAAAACTTTCTCCTTGGTGGAGTTTTCCAAGGGACTCCCTGATCTGATCTATCCTCATCTCCATTATCTCCTTGGACAGATGTTTCATAGCTTCAAAGAGAGTTTTTGCAAACTCTTCTGCCTCCTTATCTTTATCATTCACCACTTCAGGGCCCTTCACCTTGTCTGGACCCTTGTCAAGGTCAACAGTAGTATAGTCATACTTTTTATGACTTCTATTCTAGTATATCCTCTCCCTCTCAGAAAGAGGATCTTCATCTTTGGAATGCAGCATGACTGAGGCTCCAATGCTAGCACAGGTTGTGCCAAGAGTGGAGCTCCGATACCACTGTAATATACCTTTTTGGGGATTCTCAAGATTCTATGTCAGATATGGACTACAAAGACATTTATTTGTTATGTAACCTTTGAAAATAGGGTGAGAACCAAAGGCTACCTGGCCAACTGTAGACTCTGCCTATAGAACTTGGAATAATCCCTTTTGAGGAATCTCAACAAGGTCTTCAATGGAGACATTGTATAAGAAAATATGAGCAAGAATAATGCAGATCAGAGCTGGGATCCCCTCATTTATTTTATATGTGACTTATATACAAAATTTCAGTTGAAACAAATTAGATTAGGCACATTAAACAGATCTCCCAAAATGAAGACTAGTTAGAAATCAGCCAAAGGAGACAGTTGAAACACAAAAACCCTAGCAACTAGAATTGCACAGTTTTGATTGAGACTCGGAGGAGGGAAGACAAAGATCTGATATTTCAGAGATATAATAGTAAATCATATTTACACTTGAGCTTATTTCCTCTACAACAAATTACAAAGAGAACTAGGGAAAAATCCCTTCAGAAATTATAGCTGCAACTAGGAATAACCTATAGAAATACATAGACAGCATTGTTTTTCAGATGGTTCAGCTGCTGTACATTAAATTTTAGATCTATGACATATGTATGGATGAAAAATCAGATCTAATACAGATCTAGAAACTATAATACATTAGGAACAAGATCCAATTGGAATTACATCAAAATATTGTATAATAAGTTGTAGATCTGAATTATAAATTGCAGTGCTGCAGAAAACCCAAAAATTTCTGGAGATAAATTTTATTGCTGAAATATATCAGAACTGTAGATACACGGATTAGCACCCCAATCCACGGATCACCAAGGGAAGGCAAGCCTAGCACCAAGAGATCTTCCTCCAAACTAACAGCAAACTGAAATAAGAAAGCCTTCTCACAAAATAACGCAGTATAGAGAAGAAACTGTGCAGAGGGTGAAGGAGACTGAATAACCGGAATGAAATTGTAGATCTAATACAAAATATGGATTAGCTATCTCTTTGGAGGTTGAATAACACACTCAAACAAAGAAAGCCTCTCAAAACAAGCTAGATCTAAGCAGATCTAGAACACCACTTGCTACAAAAGGTAGCAGCTGCAAAACCCTCAATGGGCCAGTGCTGCTTATGAAAGAAAGAGCTTGGTCTCAAACTAGATAGTGGCTAAATTCAGCAAAGAAATCCTCCAATGATCCTCAAGGAAAGAGATGAAACCCCTAAACAGGAATTCCAATCACAATCCTCCACTAAACAGCAGATAATGGTATTTGTCTAAGCAAACAAATACTTCAGAAATATGATCTATCAACAACCCCTTCATGTTGCTCTCCTCCTTCTTTTATAACATGAGAAAGCCCTTGCAAACCCTAAACCACTTTGATGATTTATTCCCCTTCACATTAGAGGCTCCCTTCTAGAACTGCGCAGTCCCTTTTGGAGATACAATGAACCTAGACAGTGCAGTTGATTTGGTCAAGGTGGACCCAATATTTGGCTCAAACCTCTTTCACACCTGCAAGTGTTTATTTACATAGCCCTGATTTGTCTTTGTTCCCATGGGAATTGATTTATTCAGACTTCTTAGGAGTTGTACATGTCCTCCTTTATTTATTTATTCATAAAACATAAATTAAATCAAAATTGAATGTCGCCTTTTAGCTAAGGCTAAGTAGGAACATTACAGTTACCCGCGTGCTGAATAGGATGTGCTAAACGTAGGGATTCGGTGCATCAAATTGGTAATAATATATTTAATTTATATGTAGATTTGAAACTTAGTAATGCACCTTTCAAATGTAATTACATCTATATTTCATATTTTAATTGTTGGGTTATTATAAGACACATGACACTATGATTTTTTAACCTTTTTTAGAGGTGCATTTGTTCCCATCTATGTGGGCATATGGACACCATTTTCACACATAAAATGCTGATGATGGACACATGACACAAGATTGTGGAGTGGAAGTCAAGGTCGATCAATCTAGTCGATCTAGCCACCATGATCAAAACCTAGTATGAGGGACGTTAGGTTATGTTGGAAAGATACAAGAGATCATTGAAGTGGATTTCTCTTCTTTCCAATGTTTTATTTTTAGGTGGAAGTGGTGGGAAAACTTTGATCTGAATAATGTAAAGGAAGATCACGATAGTAGGATGATATGTATCAACTCTAGAAAGGTGTGGGATGAAGCTAAGGAGACCTATGTTTTCCCCAAACACTGCAACCAGTTGTTTTTTTACCTGGATGTGTTGGATAGGGATTGGTTGTTCCTATTGAGACATGACCCTAGATCAAAACATATTTTTGAGAAAAATAGTGTTATCATGGCATGTGAGCTGGAAGATAATGAGGGTGATCATGAGAACCGAGAGTGATATGGTACATGTGTTATTTCATCAATATTTATACTTTTTAAGATTGGTTTTTATAAAGAAGGGGACTTAATTACCTTATAAATTATAAGACTCTATTTTTTTAAACATTATAATATGTATTTTGAATTAATTGGTAATTTGCATTGTGTTAATGTTAAAATCAATATTTCACTTAAAAATTGTGATTATGTTGATCTCAAAAACAATGTCGTACTCTATAAAGTTTTTTTTTGTATGTAAGATCATAATAAAATAATGATAATTCTAAAGTACATGATTTTATTTGCATTATTTTCTAAACTTTATTATGTTACAAAAATTCATATTATTCTAGATTTATTATTTTACAATTATTTACAATTTTACAAATTTACAAATTTAAAAATTTTAATAAAATCATTTCACATTAATATAATTAAAATTTTTAGATTAATACAATTAAAATTTTACAAATATTTTACATATAATTAGAATTAGAATTACAATTACAATTTTACAATTTCACGTACAATTACAATTACAATTTTACAATTTTACATACAATTACAATTACAATTTTAGAATTTTACGCAAAATTTACAATTACAATTACAATTTTATATTTTTCCATATATACCATTACAATTACAATTTTAGAATTTTGCATACAATTACAATTTTAGAATTTTACATACAATTAGATTTACAATTACAATTTTACATATATACAATTACAATTAAAATTATAAATACAGTTACAATTACAATTACAAATACAACTACAATATTACAATTTTCCATACTATTAAAATTAAAATTTCAATTACAATCACGGCATAATTTTTAATAAATATCATGATTTAATATTAAATTAAATAAACATCACGATCATGATAAGCATCGTACAAACATCATATTCGACTAAAAAACACATTCAAATTCGCTAACATCATCTAATCATCGTGATCATGATCATCTAACAAAACACAATTAGCACTGTATAACTTCATCACAACACAAAAATCAAATATACATCTCATGTCAAATAACTATTATCACATACATATCTATCTGCAAGCTGCACATTAAATGAACATATCTAACATGACCTAAAAATATACACATCATGATGATCACCAACCTGTAAATTAAGGACAACTACAACATGAACAGAAAACACATGGACAATATATATATATATATATATATATATATATATATATATATATAATGTAAAAAATATACAACTATAATATAAATTTCAAATATTAGCTAGTGGTACATCATTAATAGTAGTACTATTTGAGGCTTGCTCGGTCAATGGTGTAGACTCGAAAAGCTCACATAGATGTCGATCATCACATGCCCGCTAATCTAGTGGTGCCTCATGCCAATCAGAATCAACTATCAACTGCTCCTGATGAATCGACATGGTCTATGGTCCAACCTGCTCATGATCATGAGTACTGCTAGATGCTGCAGGCTGCTGACTCGACGTGGATGGTCTAGCCTGCTCTCCATCATGACTGCTGGTCGATGATGTGTTGTTGCTCGATTGTCAATGTACTGCGTCTCGACCACACCTATGTCAAAGGGCCCTCCTCAACCATGTAACTAAGCTTGTAGCTCATACAACATGACACATCAGGGTGAACATGTCATGCAACATGAATCGGCCTGTATCTCTCTCATAGAGGCGAGCCTGACTCCCACCTCCACAAATAGTTCACAGAGTTGGTCGCCCAACTCTATCCTAAATCTATTGTCAGGCCTAAACCTAGCAGAAGGCGGTACCGGTGCACCATGAGGACCAGGTCTGTCTACACCGACCTGATCCTCGGCATCTGCCATATCCTGATCATCATTAGGTTCTACACCTGGATCATTTGGTGGTAGTGACATTTCATCGCTATCAAGTGACCCAATGTATGCAAAATATATATAAGTACACAACAATAAATATATAATTTCATTAAATAGTTTAAGAAAAAAAATTAAATAACAAGTTAGAATAAATTTAAATAAAAATAATAATATTACCTCTATCATCTGGTGGCTCATCATCTGTGAAGAGGATGTCAGCACACCCACGCCAATCCAAACCAGAATATGGAAAGGGGACCCAAACGAAGGAATTCTCATCAACAATGGCTAGCAACTCCAGTGCATCATGCGATATAATCAAGAAAAAACTCTGACTCATCCCTCTTTAGCATCATCTGTTCCCACATCTGCATTCGTACATGCAACATCGCCCTACGAGGCTGTCGAAAGAAAGTAGGCCTCGTCTCTAGAAACCTCTCAAAAAATAAAATAAAATAGCTCTGTATCAAAAGGGAAGATCACCCTCCCTTATGCCTGAGCACGACATCTATCTAAATATGTACATAACTATCGCAAAAAAATGGCAGACCACCTCACAAGTTGTGGCTCCTGTAATAAAGAATCAACATAAATTAGAAATGGGAAAATAATGTGTTTCTCGTCGCTGGTGTTGTGTGAAATGGTGGTGAGAGGCACCTCACCTCCTCTCTACCAAATGAAGCAATATGTAACTGAGCTCTAGAGACCTAAAAATCTAAAGGATACAGTATATCCATGCTAATGTATCTCTGGGACTGCACCAATTGACTCCCTACTACATAGCCAACGGGGAACTTTGGGAATGAGACAAAATCCACCCCTCTCCTTGATAGGACAGTAATTAAATATATGTCCTCCTTAGTGGGCGTGTACCATTGCTTAGGACCAACTCGAAAAGCCTGTAGGTGGGCATTCCACCTGCAGATAAGTTTTCGCAAAAACGTACCATGGCCCTTTAGGGATGTAGCCTCCTCATAAAACATGAGGAGGTCTATTTGCCTTAGGAGCCCCTGGGTGGCTGTTGTAATAGGGTGAGGGAACATATCTCTCTCCCTCTCTCGTGCCTCCCACAAGCGAACCATGTTATGCTCATTCGCCTGTTGTTGTTGTTGTTCCCTCTCTTCTCTCCTTTGACATTGCTGAATGATTGACATATTAAATAATTTTTTTATTAAGTGAGACATGTATTTAGGAATACACATATATAATTTTTTTTGAAAAGAAAAAGGAGTTGGTGCACCTGAAAATATTCAGTGCACCGGTCTCCTAGAAAATTTACAAGGTCAATGGTGTGGTGGTATAACAGATCGCATTGTTGACTATGTAGTGATGTCGGGAGGGCGGTGCACTGACCGGACTATATGCCCCAAGGCGTATAGTTCAGGAAGCGCATTGCCCTCCTAACATTGCTATATAGTCAATGGTGTGATCGTTTACATGACCGTAACATTGACTATGTCAAGTTTGGGGGGGCGGTGCACTGAAAAAATTACCTGCCCCAGCGTGGATATTTCCATCAATGCACCGCAATCCCGCAATTTTAAATGGTCAATGGTGCAGTTGGGTTACGGAGAACACCACAATTTTTTTAATTTTAAAAAATCACTTCTATTTCGGTACCGCCCTGGAATCGGTGCAGATACAGTTAGCATGAGTCGCGGTTCGAGCCGAACAGCTCAAGCCCACCACGTAGGATTTTTTTTTTAAATAAGGTGAATTTTAAGCTATTTTAGAAAACTAATCGGATAAAATATTTAACTATGGAAAAAAAAGGAAAATACCTGTACTTTTTGCCATTGGGGAGGCATATTGGTTGTAGAATTTGCAAAAAAAAAATTTCCCACTGTTTTGAAAAATTTGAAATGGAGATGGTAGGCAATGGACAATAGCAATGTGTGTAATGGGAGCACCGATGGTAGGGCGCCTCACACAAGGTAAATTTTCACCAGTGCTTGAGAGCTCTCGAGCACTGAAAAGTGAAAAATGTGTATTTTTGGTCGTAATTTTTATTTATTTATCCCTGTTCCAATGTGAGGGTTTTGTAGGCACACCGGTATGATTTCTTAAAACCACACTGGGTTGTTTTAGTTTTGGCACTGTATTTTAGGATGCATCAATTTAGAATATTTGTAAAGCACCGATGCACTACAGTAATGAGACACACCAGGTGGGTTTGTACCGAGTGCACAGTGTCCTAGTGTCCCAATGTTTTGTGCACACCAGTGCTTTCTCTAGTTGAACGCACCGGTGCAGTTTAGGATGATAAACGCACCGGAAGAAAAACATCCGCAAAAAACTCCACCCACCGAACTCCTATAGTAACCTCCACTACAAATGAATGTTTGGGCTATTTTTATAAGGGGTTCCTCAAAACCATCCGCTAAAGGGTGTTTTCCTTGTAATGTTTGAATGAGTGTGGGTGGACTTTAGGATCCCATAGTCTATCATCTCAGATCAGGATAACAGGTTCCTCAGAAAATTTTGGTCCAGCCTCTGGTCAATGTTGGACACCAAGCTCACCAATTCCACAACTTTCCATCCCCAAACTGATGGCCAGACAGAGGTTTTCAATAGGATGATTGTACACATTTTTCACATGTACAATTCAATGCATCCACACACATGGGATAAGAGCCTTCTTTGTGTACAACACAGTTACACTGGGCTGTCCACAGCTCAACCGGCCACAACCCCTTTCAGGTGAGCCTGGGGTTCCAACCACTATGTCCCATTGATGTAGTCATGCCATTTATGGCTACTCAGACCGGTTCAGCTCATGTCTAGTCTGAAGCTGACAAAGTGAACAACTTCATTGAGCACATTAAGCACATCTTCCAACAGGTTCATGACATATTGGACAGAGCCAATGCTAATTACAAGCAACAACATGATCAACATCTGGTGCCACACAACTTCCAGGTGGGCGACAAAGTGTGGCTACATTTGCAAAATGAGCACCTCATTGGACCCAACCACAAGCTTCGCCCACTCTGATATGGGCCATACACCATCACCAAGGTTGTAGGGAAGAATTCCTTCGAGCTCAGTATTCCACCATTCCTTGGTCTGCACCCAGTATTTAATTTGAACCACCTTCAACCGTACTTCCCACCTCTGTTGGACACCTCTGACATTGTAGAACAACTCACACCAATAGAGTTAAGCCCAGAATGCACGGAACATGCCACCACAGATTGTATCATGGACATTGAAATCAAGAACACTCGTGAGCAGAATATCCAACTGTATCGGGTGGTCAGAGCTGGCCAATTCCTGCACCAAAGCAAGTGGTTCACTAGGGACAAAGTTTAGCATAAGTTTTCTCATCTCATGGAGGAACTCAACGCAATGGGGACCATTGCTTCCTAACGGGGGAGGAATGATCCAGGTGGATATTGGTGGCCACCCACCTATTTCATGTGGGGCCCCACTATTGTTTCTTTTCATTTTTCAGTTTCGTTAATAATAACACAATTTACTATTTTTAGCCATTTTTCAGGTTCTGAACTTCAGGAACCGTTTTGAGGCCTTAAATGACATTTTTTTGGCATCGCTTATCCGGTTAACTTGATTTTGTTCCAGAATTGGTATTCATGGTCATCCATTTTATCCCTTGGATAGATATTTCTAATGATGTATCATTTGCATCAAACAGATATAGTATGCCAAAGTTACGACCCCAAGAATTTGATGTACACATTTACCCCGACGGGGCCCATATTATGTCATATAATCTTGTTTCATTTCCCAATAATATAAGGCCTTTGAGCCTCGTTCTAACACAAATTTTAGAGGCATGTAGCCACCAAATCTCTTATTAGAGATAAGCTACCAACAACCTAGCTAGTTTATTTCCATTCTCTCTGTAAACATATTTTAGTTCTTTGATATTAATGAAATGAAGTGTTATTCCCACTAAATTTTTATATTTATGGTTATATGTGTCTTATATTGCATTCCTGCATAAATCTGGATCACTTTACCATATTACAAAAATGGATTTTCATTTTATGAATTTTATATTTAATATGTTTCTATTACTATATATCAAGTGTCTGACATGCAAAGCAAGTGTACCACTTATTGAATAAAATCCAAATATTTTCGGCCTTGTCCATTTAAAAAAAAATGGAGTTCGTTTATCAGTGTGACCTCTATAACAGATGATGCCAAGATTCCAATATAAAACAAATCCTAACATATACAATAGAATTCTTCAGCCTTTTAGTGAAAACTTAACTAAAAAATCTAATATAAAGCTACTTAGATTCAATTCCAAATATAAAAAAAGAGAAAGTCAAACAATAACCAAGCTTCTTATATAAAATACAACAAGAAGTTTCAGATTTAAACCATCTGGCTAAATATTACAATGGATGGCCTTTCGGCTCTCGGCCCTTTACAAAATCTCTCAAACCATTTTTCTCTCTCTCTGTATTCCTCACTGTGTTTCAACCTCACACAATCCTCCTATTTATACATAATTATGAATTTATTTCAATCGATGATTTCCTCCACACAAATCTCAACCAAAATCTAAAGTAGATTTATCCCTTTTTTGGACTTAACTAAGTCACGCTTAAGGAATTCCTAATCCCTAGATTATCTACCTATTTCAACTCTACTCATATCCTTAATTTATTAAAAGAATATTCACAATAATCCTCACACTTATATTTTTCTCTCTTAATTTATTAAAAATGAGCATAATAATATATAAAATAATTAAAAAGACATTACCCCTTAATTACATAATATTTTAATGAAAATCACGCAGGGTGCTCCTGCATCAGACTCCCCATGTAGAGAAGTTTCCATAGACTCTTGTCTATGAGGTCTGTCACTTTTCTATAATAATGCGATAGCCACAAGTCTTGATGACTTGCTCCCTCCAGGATTCCAAACTCTATTCAGTTGTTGGTCCTTTAAAGTATCAACTCCGTTTGGTAACTCATCACTCACTTTGTCAATCGGATTCCATTGGCCTTTACAACAATTTCTTCTGCCAATTCCTCGGAGTAGTTCCTCTTTGTCTAATGCTTTCGTCTCCAACTGAGCTGAACACTCAACTTTCTAAAGCGAAGAGTTATCAAGAATTTCCTCTTGACCAAAACTATAGTAATTGATTGCTTTTATAGCAACAACTTTCTCATCCGGTGTTGTACCTGCATTCATAAAAAAACTATTAGTTTCAAAAATACAAGACCATTCGGCCTCTTTTGATGCTTCAAGCACCAATCTCCCATCATTGACATTTTGGATTTCAACAGATCCTATTTTGAATTGTTGGCTGCTTTCATCTTTATCCTGCTAATTCAATACTTTTGTTTCCCTGATGTCTCTAAAGACATAACTTTCTTGCTGCTCCTGATTTTCCGTCTCATCTCCACATACTTTCTTCTCAATTTCTCTGATTTCAACGTCATATTTATTTATGTTTCCTTCTGTATATACATCCACATTATTATTTGAAACGTTATAACATTCACTCAAATATATAAATGTTAAAAACATTTCATCCCTATCATGCAAGGTAACTGCAATCTTTTCTGTATCAGGTTCTGCAAGTTTCATCCTCCCTTCAGGTTCCTTAAGCCATAGTTCCAAGAACACTATTTCCATGTGAAATATTTCCAGCATTTTATCACAACCTTCATTTCCATCTTCATTCTTTTTTTGGCAATCTTCTTGAGCTATCCTGGTTTCTATATCATCACATTGTAGAATTCTATCAGCAATTTCATTAAACAAATTCATTTATTTACCTCCTTGCAATATCACTTCAGCATTTTCATTATGCTTCTACTCCATAAAAAATTCAACTGTCTTACCCCAAACAAGAATTCATTTATGATTTCTTCTTGCTGCAAAAAATCAGTACCTTCCTCCTCTGAAAGGCATTTTCCATCATACTTCACCTTAAGAGATTCATTCATCTCTGTGACAGTTTCACCAGACTGTCCACCATCTTCCGCACATCCTGCAAGCATACATAAAATGTGAGATTTAAAAATGTAAGGCTTCATAGTCTCATCTGATTCTCTGGTCAACATATCTTCCAATTCTTCTGAACTATTCCAATAGTCCATGAGATATTTCTCGTTGATCTCATCACCCAAAATTTCACCCTGTTCTGGGCCACAAATGGAAACATCCGTTTTCAGCACAGCCTCTTTGAGTTCTTCACATCTCAATTTCATACTCATCATTTGCTTGAGCTTCCTTAGCTCTTCTGCCAATTGTATGTTTACCTGTTGTTCCCTCTTTGCGTGTAGTCTCTTCCACTGCACTTTCTTCATCATGTTCCAACCATGTCTCTGGTCTTTCATATTTCTCTGCAACAATTCCATCAATAAATCAAGGTGAACTATTATCTTAGATTTCTCTCGCTCATACTCTTCATCATTCAACTTCTTACATATTCCTTTTTCTCTTGGCATCTTCCTTATTCTGTTGTGGACTTTCTCCGAACCTCTGAAATGACTGACACCAGTCATCTTCTCCTCCTTTGTGAACTTCATCTGTTCACGTGTGGATTTCATTCGAATCCACCATTTTAGTAAGCCTTCCTACTTGCCATTCAATAATACAAGCTCTCTTCCTGCACCTGATCACTTTCAGTTCTCTGCCTTAGAATCATTTATGGCAACTCTTTTGCTCCTGTTTGCTCCAAACAAAAACTTCAGTAATGCTTGTGTTACAATTACCAACTCTTTGGGTGTCAGGCTCCGCCGATCATGCACCCAATTACATTCAAACCTTTAACTTGGCTTACAACTCTTTGACTCCAGGCTTTACGTCAACTCTTCATCTTGGATGAAAAATACACCCTCTTGTACAATAACTCAATGGTTTAACTTGACTCAAGATATCCAAATTTTAATTTAACCTTAACATCTGATTTGAATTCAAGGCTTGACCCAATAATTACAATAGTGGATATTTTGACTTAATTCAAGTTATACAATATACCCATGAACATCCACCTTTAATACATTCATGATGTAAAATCTTCACTCTCTCTCATACTACATTCTTCAGAAAATATCACAAGTCACCAATTACATCATCTCCCATTATCATTTACTCACATGATACTTTAGCCTTTAGATTGAAATGCAATTCAATTTTCCCAAGATTTATTTTAAAATAAAATAAATCATTTAATTTTCACATTAAAATACCCTTTCAAAATGATGTATCATACCTTATGCTCCCTTCAAGGTTATTTAGCAAACCTTCTCTTCGCAATTTCAATTCTCCGGACTTCACTCTTCTATGTCATCTTTATCACTGTGAATATTCACATTTCCTTCATACCATAGTCCCTTCAACACACTTACCATCGTAATCATGCAATTTTGCTGCACTTCTATGCAGCTCATTCTTTGCAGTGATGGTTCGCATGCAACACCGTCTCTCCTCAATCCACAAAAAAAATCATTCACCAGAATTTCTCAAAACTTTCTTTTAACATGGTGGCACTACCATATTTCTCCACAACAACAAATAAAAACCATACTCAAACCATACTTGCACATAAATTTATGAGATGGACTCTAATTCCATTCCTTCAACGTATGGATTGATTTCATTCTTTCATAACTCTTACAAAAACTTAACTTCTAAAATATGGCAAGGGAAATTAAATCATCCAATTTTTAGAATACCTTTTATCAATGAATATTGATCCATTCAATTAGCACTTACCTTGAATATTCTGGTGGTTGAAATGATCCAACCCCTCTCTCTCATATTTATTTAGGAATATATTCAAGCGTCTACAGACTTTGTCTCTGACAGACTCCCAGCTATCCAAATCCAAACTCCACTTTGAATGTGCAAGGTCAATTTTCTAGCAATCTCTCCCCAGCAAATAAATATTTTCCCAGCAAATTTGTAACATAAATATTTCCCAGCAAATAATGTTTGTAAACCTTCAAGGTACACACAATCTAATAATATCTTTGGAAATCACCATTTGCCAATGCAATTTCCATTCAACCAACTGTGCTTCTACAAAAATTCCATTCACCCAACTTCACGCAAATGCTATTCAGGTAGATGTCATTTACCTATGAATGTCTACATAAAAGTTATGGTAATAATTTACAAATTCCTGAGCCGTAATGGAGTGAAATCTGTGGCTAAAAAATACCACAATTAAACATAAGTGCAATAAACCACCCATCGAATCTCTCTATGGTTCAATCACAATCCAGAAAAATGTAGCAATTACATGCTCTACTCCACTGTGCGAGTTCACAAGATGTGTTTTTCAATCATTGAGATCTCTACCGATCTCCGCCTCTCGTTGATGCACAACTTCCCTTCTAAGTACAAACTTGGATTGATTGCATGTCACCTTAACTCCAGATTCATTGTATATGTAATCAAGTTTGGATGGTCGATCTTCTGTATAACATATTGATGACTTACGCATTCATTCTCCCACACAACCACTATCTCCAAACACAGTCTCCCAACATGATCTATGAAAAAAACACCCTTCACAGCTTAGAGACTTCACTCGGCTCCAAAAATGGATCTCATTCGCTGTAATAAATTTGTTTCAAGCATATGAATCACACGACATAAACTGGAGACTATGCTAAAACCATAGTCTATAATCTCTGTCAGATTTTGGTGATGGTTTACTACATTTGAAATCCCATGGAAACCATTGTTGAAACATTGCATAAGGAAGCAAATGATGTTTTTTTTTTTAAGTAGCTACTAATACAAATCATCACACAGCCATCAAGAAAACATGACCACTTAATATGATGTCAAAATTGGTTGTATTCACATTGGAATACATTGTCCAAAGCACATATATCGAATACTTCTCCTTACCATGACTCCACGGGAACTTCCTTTTAACATCTCCTGCAATAAAAATACACAGTATATATATATATGCTTCTACTAGCACATACCATATGCTAGCTACATACTGTGATCCACAGGTACTGTGTATACCATACCCCATGGGTTACAAAAACTTTGTTAACACATACGATATGCCACAGGTCTGTTTTAAATCTCCATGCAAACTTCAAGAACCAGAGCCGCACACCCAATGTGCAGACTATGCAAGTCACCCTATGCCGTTCCGCCGAGGCTGTGACAATGAAAATCCACCATCTTCAAATTTCGATTGTGCTAGTAATCTCTACAGCACTCCACTGCGTCCACACACCTGTGGTCTTTGGAATTTGACAACCATGCTGCTTACCGTGACAGCTTCACCTACGCACTGTCTTAAATCATGCATACACAGAGATTAAATTAATTTCAATCAAACCATACTATGTCAACGGACTCTGTAGACATATCAGAAAGAATTTGTATATATATATATATATATATATATATATATATATATATATATATATATATATATATATATATATATATATATATATATCTCATTATACATGACGCACATCCCAATTCCTCTAATGCTTCAACGCATTTCCTGTAGTGTCTTTGCCATTGTTGTAATGGGTCTTTTCACTTCAGATACACCATATTCACGTAATATGTTGAGGCTGCAGACCATAGGTTAAGACCAAAATTTAACCATACATTTCAAATTCTATGAAGTATTGAATCTAATGCATGCTCACAACAGATCTTCACAAGGTCGACTCTTAAAGTGAATATACATTTGGTAACTAACCAAATCCCACACATTCTTTTCCAACCTTACGCTCTGATACCAAATGATGTTGGAATTCTTATATAAAATAGATCCTAGAATATAATAGAGTGTGTGTTTCTTTCATGCACAAAACTATTAAGAAAACTCTTCATTAAAACTACATTTGAATCAGCTCAAATTATACATAAAGAAAAGAGAGCCATACAAACAAAAAATATTGATATATAATAACACAAGAAATTCTAGATTTAAACCATCTCGCTGAATATTACAATGGATGGCCTTTTGTCTCTCGGCCCTTTACAAAACCTCTCAAACCATTTCTCTCTCTCTCTCTATATTTCTCACTATGTTTCATCCTCACACAATCCTCCTATTTATACATAATTATGAATTTATTTCAATCCATGATTTCTTTCACACAAATGTCAACCAAAATCTAAATAGATTTATCCCTTTTTTGGACTTAACTAAGTCTCGTTTAAGGAATTCTTAATCCCTATATTATCTACCTAATTCAACTCCACTCATATCCTTAATTTATTAAAAGAATATTTACAATAATCCTCACACTTACATTTTTCTCTCTTAATTTATTAAAAATGAGCATAATAATTTATAAAATAATTAAAAAGACATTACCCCTTAATTACACAATATTTTAATGAAAATCACGCAGGATGCTCCTGCATCAATATAACACACCATTTTTCCTCTGACAAATAGCATCGTTAAGTCAAAAATACTTGTAGGTTTTAACCCCATACAAAAATTACCTACAAAATAATTCTTAAAAATAGAAAATAAACAATGGAAAGAACATAAAAATAAAACACATATACATGGATATTTTCGCTTGGATCCCAAAACTGGGACTACCATATTTATTTTTCATTATATTCCTTTGAATGTTACAATACACACACACACACACACACACACACACACAGATATATATATATATATATATATATATATATATATATATATATATATATACATGATGAATCATTCATGAAACCAAATGCATTACCCTGGATTATAACGTAATCATACTTCCCTTGACTAGCTCTAAAAAATACCATGGATGAAAAACCATCATGCCCAAAACCATGTGAAAATCCCATGCACAAAACCATAGGTAGGTTTTCCCACCTAATACGGGGTCTAATTTTTTTTTCCTAGGACGTTATCCTAGACCATGTGCAAGGGGGGCTACCTAACATAGAAGTTACCATGGAAACAGGAGAAAAAGTATCACCAAAAGCAATTCCTAGCACCTGGGAATAATATTTTTCTACAAAACGATCTTTGTATTTATCCACCTTGTCTTCTACATTAATCTTATTCTTAAACACCCATTACCTTCCACTGGGTTTCCTTCTAGCCAACAACTACACTAGATCCCATGCCTCATTTTTATGCAAGGATTCCATTTCATCAACCATGGCCTCCTTCCAGAATTTTCCATCCTCTCAATCCACTACCTCCCTAATAGTTCACAGATCATCATTAGTGATCGATAAAGAAACATTTGATAGAAAGTAGATGGACTATACCTTTATGGATTCCTTCTTTCTTGAATGGATCATCTCAAAGCTTGAGTTTGAGGCTCTTCCTCTTCTGATTTTTGTTCTCCTATAGAGTCTGATTCTTCTTCCTTTAGCTCAAACTCTATATTCTCAGGTTCCTTTGGTAGGAATCAATTTTTTATGACATATTTCACCTCTCTAAACACCACATCTCAGTTGTACACAACCTTCCTTATTTCTGGGTTCCAAATCTTATAACCTTTTAAACCATCCTTATACCCAATAAAGATGCACATTTCATATTTACTATCCAATTTAATTATTTTATCCTTTGGACCATGTAAATATGCATCACATCCAAATAACCTCAAATATGAAAGAGATGTTGAAAAGTCAACAAGAAATGTGTGTCTAATTTAAATTTCCCTTAATTAAATTGGATAATAAATTGTAATATTATCTCATAATCTCTTGTAATAGTTAATCGAGTGTGATAAACTCAGTTAGCTCATGGAATTCGAGTTGAGGGTGGTTGGTGATGCATTCAGAGAAATTCTATTTTTTTTTACTCCAAGTTGCAGTTAGTGCATTAGTTTAATGCATGAGAAATTAGTTAACTCAATTAATTGAGTCAAAATCAGTTTAACTAGATGTAACTGATTCTTGGACTAGTGAGAGGTCAAGTGAATTAAATCAAATTTAATTCACATGAACTGATCTGTCAAGTAATTGATGATTTACTATTAATGGTGACATGCATGTCAGTTCTGATGAATACCCAGATGAGACGGAGGTTAAAGGGATGTTAACTATAAGTTGTATTATTAGCAAAGTTCCAACATGCAGTAATCAACCCATAGGATTTCCCATAAGCATTGCATAGTTTTGGAAGGCTGGAATTCCTAAAGGATAGGGATTTCATTACACATGAATTGCGCAAACAAGGCAGGCTGAGAAGAGGCTGGAAATTGGCTAATTGTTGGTCGATTTTGTCCAGATCAGTGTGACACAATTGTGAGAGTGAAAATGACTCTTGTGAGAAGATTTCATTGTAATTGTTTCATGATTCCTTGGTTGAATATACAATAGAAGATAGAGGGATTTTGAGCAGAAATCTTTCCCTGTGAAAAATAATTGTGTTGTGGATTGATTTTCTTCTTTCTTTTACTTGCTGTGATTGTGCAATCATTTTATTTTCCGCAATTAATTGGTGGAAGGATTCAATATCTTGCATCATCATATCACATGATCGGATTGAATCCATTTTTATACATGTTGTTTGTATAATTTATACATGGTATCAGAGCCTAGGAAATCACTATAGTGAAGAAGAAATTGAGATTGTGGTGAATAGAATTTGAATTTACAAAAATATTCTTTCGTGTGAGAGGGGAATCAAGATGGCTTTCAATGGCTTAATATTGGAATATGCACTCGAGGGAATTTTTAATTATATTTCATGGAAATACATAATGGAGGAATCTCTGGAGGACAACAGGTTGAAATAACTCATTGATAATGATATTCCCAATCTCGTAATAGTAGACGCCGCTCTTCTTGATGCTTGGCAAAAGAAGGTTGCAAAGGCAAGGATGATATTATTAGAGGGAGTTCAAGACCACATTGTCTCGAGTCTCCATGGAAAAGAGACTCATATGCAATGTGGAAGGCTTTGACATATATTTTCTAGAGTAGGAGTGACCATATAAAATTGGCAGTAAAGGACAAGCTCAGGAAAATCAAAATGGAGAAAGGCAACACTATTCCAAAATATTTGACCAAGTTCATCCAATGTCGAGATGAGCTTGGGAGTCTCAGGATTACTATATCGGATGATGAATTGGTCAGCCTAGCTCTTCTAGGCCTTCCCAAGAGTTGGCATGGTTATTAGGACTCTGCCAATGGGAGGGAGAAGCTACGAGATTGGGAGCGACTTTGGTCGGATTTGGTACAAGAAGAATTCAGGCGGAATTCCAGGGATGGATCCTCATCCAAGGTAGATGATGAGGAAAATTGTGCCTTGGCTAGTAAGGAAAAGAAGGGGAAGGGAAAATTTTCATATTCCAAATCTGAGACCAGAAGAGAAGGCAAGAAGTGTGACATGTCTAGAGTGAGATTTTTTCACTGTCACGAGCATGGACATTATGCCACTAATTTTCCATGGAAGAAAAAGAACAACAAGAATGCTTCAGGATTTGCAGTGGGTGAGGCTTTGGATTCACAATTTGATTTGGACTTCTCACCCATCATATACATGGTGTCTAGTGCAATGGGATCAGTGTGGTACCTGGATAGTGATGCATATTTCCACATGATGGCAGAAAATGAACTATTTAGTAGCTTTGAGGAGAAGGATCTCCAGATGCATATCGAAATGGGTGATGACGGGAGGTATAGTGCTACTAGGATTGGTATAGTTACTGTCTAGAGACAGTCAGGTAAACCCTTCTTATTAAAATATGTCATGAATGTAGCAGGGTTGAAAACGAATTTAGTTTTAGTTGTTATGTTGGAGGATGGAGGATATGATATGGTTTTCAGTGAAGGGAAATCATTTCTTCATCACAAAGCCACAGGAAAAGTTAAGAATATTGGGATTTGTGTGAATAATCTCTACAAACTTGATGTAGATGGTTGTGTAGCATTGATGGGTAAAGAAGCAAAGTGGTGATCCGAGATGAGGATGAGCTATGGCACAGGAGATTGGGCCATCTACACCATGCTTCTTTCAAGGTCATGCAATAGATTTCTACGGGGCTTCCAAAGGGTACTCTTCTGCAGATAGACACATGTAAGGGATGTACCATGGGGAAGTATGCAAAAGACATTTTTCATGATAAGGAGAACCGAGCAGTGGGAATCCTTAAGAGAGTTCACTCAGATGTGTGTGGACCATTCTCTATAGCTTCTACATCAAATCATAGGTTTTATGTGATTTTATTTTATGATTTTTCTAGAAAGTGTTGGATCTACTTCATGCAGAAGAAAGATCAAACATTCTCAAAATTTTGTGAGTTCAAAGTAGTACTTGAAAAAGATATAGGGAAGCATGTGGAGGCTCCGAGGAGCGAAAATGGTGGTGAGTACATCTCCAATGAATTCAAGAAATTATGTGCCAAATAAGGAATTTAGAGAGAGCTTATTGCACCTCATAGCCCACAATAGAACAGGGTTGCAGAAAGAAATAACGGGAAAATTGTGGTTACGGCACGAGCGATGTTACATGATCAGGGCCTACCGTTGCATCTGCGGGTAGAGACATGAAACACAATGGTATTTGTGCAGAACCATAGTCCTCATCGGATACTTGGCATGAGTACACCAGAGGAGGATTTTTCTGGTAATAAAATTGATGTTTCATATTTTAAGATTTTTGGCTCATCTTTCTATTACCATGTGACCAAAGATTCCAGAAAAAAGATAGAACCAACAAATGAGATTGGGATATTTTTGGGGTACACTGATACTCCCCACAACTATTGGGTGTATTTTTCAAACAACAGGATGATTGTTGTAAGACTAGATATAAAATTTGATGAGGAGAAATCCATGCGATTGTCTCTTGAGAGGAAGCTTGATTTTCATGCAGATGAGGAACTCTTGGTTCCAAAGGATGAACCTCAAGATTTGGAGCAGCCACATGTGGAAGATCATGGAGTGGAAGAAAACACTCATGTAGAGCCATCCACCAAACATGGTAGAAGGTGCACCACAGAAGCTGATAGATTGCAAGTTGGTGCGGCAAAACATGTAGGAGCATGTACATCACTACGGAGACAAAGACAATCTCTAGACATGTTTACTGGATACATGGCTCTCATGAGCAAGTGTATTGTGACAGAATCATCCTCTTTTGAGGAAGAAGTGCAATAACCAAATCATTTTGGTTCCATGGTTGAGGAGTATGACTCCATCGTCAAGAATAGTGAATGGGAAGTTGTCCCAAGACCAGTCGGAAAATCAGTGGTTGGATCTATATGGATCTATAAGGTGAAGCAAGTAACAGATGAGAGTGTGGGGAATTAAAAGCCTAGATTTGTAGCCCAGGGATTCTCACAAGTTGAGGGGATTGACTATGAGGAGACTTTTGCACCAGTTGCGAGGTACTCATCGATTAGATCTATCCTTGCACTCTCAGCGAATATGGGGTGGAAGATACATTATATGGATGTGAAGACTACATTTCTCAATGGAGTTATTGAGGAAGAAGTGTACATTGAGCACCCAGAAGGTTTTGAGACCTTTTCCAGTGAGTCACATGTGTGCAGACTCAAAATATCACTGTATGGGCTAAAGTAAGCACCTCGTGCTTGGTACACCAGGATTGATAGCTATTTCACTGGGTTGAGCTTCACAAAGAGTGAAGAGGATGAAAACCTATACCAGATTGTGGTTGATGGTCAACTTTTGATTATTGTACTTTATGTTGATGATCTTATTTTGATAGGTGATGAGCAGCTCATAACATCGTGCAAAGAGGATCTTGCAAGAGAGTTGGAGATGAAGGACATGGTACACCTTCACTATTTCCTTGGTTTGGAGATATGGAAACGTGATGGGGAGCTATTTGTTTCTCAAGGTGAGTATGCCAAAGAGATTATGAGGAAGTTCCACATGAAGAGTTGTAAACCCATGGAGACTCCTCTTGCAGGAAATTGGAGGAAGGATAATGTTACTTCAGGTGAGGTAGTGAACGCTACTTTTTACATGAAGGTTGTGGGTTCACTCATGTACTTTGTGAACACACAACCAGAAATTTTGTACGTAGTTAACCAGCTGAGTCAAGCTATGTTTAAGCTAACCAAGATCTTTTGGAAGGTGGGGAAGCATGTCTTGAGATATCTCACCGGCACTACAAAGTATGGATTATGGTACACACTGGCAGAGGGAGTGAAGCTTCAAGGCTTCACAAATGAAGATTGGGCAGGTAGTCCATCTAATAGAAAGAGCACACTAGGAGGGATCTTCAACATAGGATTGACAAACACTAGTAAAAAATGATGAAATTAATGACTAGGTGACTAAAAAATTTAGTCACCGCAATTATTTCAAGTGAATTACTACTAAATTTGAGCAATTTTAAGCGACCAAACTAAAAATTACTAACTTAAATGACTAATTTAGTCTAGGAATAAAATATATGACTAGATAGTAAGTGACTAAACTAAAAGTGACTAACGTAAATGACTAATTTAGTTTAGGGATAAAATATATGACTAGATAATAAGTGACTAAACTAAAAGTGACTAACTTAAATGACTAATTTAGTCTAGGATTAAAATATATGACTAGATAATAAGTGACAAAATTAATAATGATTAATGTAAATGAGTATTATAGTCCAAGAATAAAAGCATGACCAAATAACAAGTACAACAAGTATATGAATTAGTCATTTATGTGAGTAATTTTTAGTTATGTCACTCCATAAATAGAAAATTGCAATTTTGATACCGAGGTGTTACATTTCACTATAGGGGTCTCTGAATCCATTTGTAGTGTTGAAATTTAGAGACAAAAGGGTCTCTGATTTTACAGATTAAAATTCTAAATACCCCTTTGTCTCTAAAGTTTAACACTAAAAATGGATTCATCTACAATTAACATAATTGCATGTATCATCTATCTACTTTACACTAATGCCTTCATTATAATTTTAGTAAAGATAATATTTAGATAGCCAAATTAATATTTATATTTATGTGTAATCTTTGGCCATAAATTAGTTTAATTTTTAAACTTCATTGATTTATGTTAAAAGTGTGAGATAATTTAAATCTAGTATTAAATCGTCATATTTGCATTAGATAAATACTAAATAGATAAACTTAAAATATATATTTATAGATCTATTTAGTAAATAAGTATGAACCTTTATTAATTAAGGTATGAACCTTAATTACCTTTTTTAATGTTGTCAACCTTTGTTTTTTTGTAAGTCAATGTTCTATTCATGTAGGAAAAAAGAATTACATAATGCAGCTTACAAAACAGGTGGTCTCACCCCGACCAGGTTTGTTGACCAAAATTTGCACCAGATGAAAAAAATACAAAAGAGTGACTAGGGACATTCTCCATAAACGGTTGAGCCAGAGGCACCTAAACACGCAAATAACACTAGATAGCATACTATTTGTACGACGTGATGGATGCAGGGTTGTCTAGGGCTATTCCTAGAGGTGGTGGAGGACAAAAGTCAAATAAACGTGCCCTTCAAAGTGAGCCAACCAAGTTTCCATCTTTTTTACTTTCTCATGAGTGAGTTGATCATTTTCGCCTCGCCAAACCACTACCAGTCTCTTCCGGACTTGGAATTGTAAATAGTGCATTTGGTCCAATGTCGCCATCTACTCTGTATGCTCCTCAAACACATGGACTTGCATAAATTTTGGTGGGTAGCAACCACTAGTAATTCTATGCATTTACAATTTTACCCCTACACAAGTGTTGATAAGTCCTAGTAAATATGTTTAGTTAAATCTTATTCCTATCCATTTTTTATGCATAGACTTGCTTAAATGATGGGAAGTAAATGATGGTAAATATGTTATTTACTTACTTCAAATCTTCATATTGAAAAATCACTACAAAAATATCTAAAAATAACACGAGTTATATTACAACCATATCCATAATTTATGGCATAAAATATGTGAGTGAATCCACATGACATTATCCTCTCTAAAGGATGTAATAAGGCCAAATTACTGTCCAATCAAATGTTTGAAAGTTTTCCTAATAATATTGAAAAATAAATATTTATTTTTCAAAGTTGAACATTGCAAGTCAATACTAAACTAATAGTTCTCAACATACAAATTGATTACTAGAGCCCTCCCTTGGTAGAGACTAATAAAGCATTGGACAACTTCTAAAATATTTTGGGTTGAAAGAATTTGTCATCTTTATGACACCAAGAGAGCTATAAATAAATAATACTTTCTCTTTAAATTTCCTATACACACCCACATTAGATCACATATCAAACTATCATTATTTTAATTTATTAATTCATCACAATTATAAATTTAGAAATACTTATCTTTTTTATATATAATTTTTTTTACAATAAAAAATTAAATTATATATTTAAAAATATAAACTAACTATTTAATCCCAGGATACCTACCATTATTTTAACATTTTAATTCATCACAATTATAAATTTAGAAATACTTATCTTTTTTATACATAATTTTTTTACAATAAAAAATTAAATTATATATTTAAAAATATAAACTAAATATTTAAACTGAAGATACCTATCATTATTTTAACTTATTAATTCATCACAACTATAAATTTATAAATATTTATCTTTCTTTATATATAATTTTTTTTACAATGAAAAATTAAATTATATATTTAAAAATATAAAATAAATATTTAAACCCAAAGTAAATGTACCAATGGAACACAACTTTTACACTAAACTTCTCAAAAGGCGCTCTCATTACAACTCTGTACACCCACTCAATTCCAACCCACATGAAAGAGCACAATGCGCGGGAAGAAAATATACAAACACAAAGAAGAGGGCACACTGAGCGAGAAGAAAATATACAAACACAATGAAGAGAGCACACTTCGCGAGAAGAAAATATACAAACACAAAGAAAGAGCAAATTGCAGCAAATTCCTGGAGTGCTCTTACTATCAAATTTTCCTCCATATTCTCCTCCATGACCGCCACGGTCCAGGATTACGTTGGAGCTTCTTCCACCAAATTTAGAGGCAAGACGACCCCCATTTGTCCTGAACAAAAATCCATAAACCATGGATGAAGAGGTAGTAGGATTCGATTATCACAAAATTATAATCAAGTCGGATTGCCTCGAAGTGTAGATTTTGTTTATATCTAGTTCCAATCTTTCTTATTTCTTGATTCAAATGCAGGAAAAGAATCCTGGGAAGAAGACGCACTGCTTTCCAGTGGATTCATAACGGAAAGCTGTGGCAAGAATCAGGCACAAAATGGAACAGTTCCATCAGGACCATCCCTGGCTTTCGTTCCATCAATTCCTGCCAAAGAGCCCAATTACTGTGCTAACTGAATAATCGCTCTAGAAAAAGTATGCAAGAACCCAATTTTGTTGTTTTTTGAATGTCAGTTCAAATTCCGTTTTGAGCTGACTCGGATAGATGCCCATCTAAATTTCAATAACTTTTTAAATCAATAGTCTGTTATGTTATGCAATCTGAATTTTTCCCAACATAATATTCAGTGGGAGTTACCTTAGAAGTTATACAGCTGGTTATGTTTAGATAAATTGCTTAATCATAATGTACCAAGTTTTATATGGTGAATCCCTGAGCTAGAGGTATTAAAGTAAATTTTCCTCATAATGTACCAACTCATCATAGCGAAATTATTTTACACTATCAGAGGAAAAATTTCCCAGCACCCCAAACCCCCAAGAAGGAAAGACATTTTCCATGTTATTGTTTTTGAATTTTTTTTTAAGATATCCATCTGCAAAAACCTTGATATATGAAAAGAATTTCAAGAGCATTAACATGGAAAATGTATTTCCTTTCCTAGGTTTCCAAAGCTTTTGTAGCCAATTATGCTGACATGCCATACTTCTGTACACAATTATTGTAATATGCCAAATGTTTGTATCTTGTTATGTTAAGAGAAATGAAAAATCAGATATGTAAGTTGTTCCTAGCAACAAAGTAGAAGAGCAAGACACTCCTGAAGTGGATTTTTTGTTTGAAGCTGGTGAAACTTAGGGCTCAAACCTATTTCCATGCTTATTAGGTATTTGCATTCTAACTTTGTCTTGGAAATCCACTCATAACTTTTGATCAATGCCATCCATGCTCTTAGAATTTTGCTCATAGCAGTCTTGGCGCTCTGAGGCATTGATGAATGGATCATTCTACATTGATGTGGCTTCAATAACTAGGGACGAAACTAGTAATAATGGTAGCATTAGGTCAAGGCATTAATGCGAATGAGGAAAAATAGCAATGTAGAACCAGATATTTGCATGCACAGGCACTACTTGACCACTTGTCAAGACAAAAATGATGCACTGACACTGCTTGACAACTCGTCATGACAAATCTATGGCTATCTACATGTACTTTCACCGCTTGATTATCTTCATCTACTGGTATCGCTTACCATCTGCATCTACTACCATTGCTTGACTTATACTACCTCATTTATTGTTGTTGTTGTAGGCTATGGATATCTTGGTTGTGATGGTCTATCTCTTTGTATTGCTCATTTTTGCTTGTTGTGAAGGTCATGAATTTTTCCTAAATGCATCCTAATTAGTTTTCCAAGAGACAGAGCCTTCTGCTATCTTGACCTCTGCTTACCATAGAGGATATATTCTTTTAGAGGATGTATTCTCGGATAAGGAAGCGCTAAGCTACTCCCATACTGCTGCATCCAACATGGACTCAGTGAAATCAAATTCTTCAGTCCCGATAGAAACTTACTTTGAAGCTTTTGAATCATGTGGAGCATAGAACATCTGAAGCAAAAATTTCTTTTAGGTATGTACTATCATTTAAATGTTTTTTGTACCCATGTATAAGCCCTTATTAGAACATCACTATAGTCTACAAAATGGTTCACACCTCCAAAAATGGAAAGATTAATTGCAACAAAGTGAAAATGCCCAACAAATGGAATCCAAATCACATTGATTATCACAGTTTTTAAAATATGAATATATTTGAGTATACATATTTTCTATTTCTGTAAATTTAAAAAATTCCATGATAAAAAATATTAAATTTTAAGTTTAACAAATATTACATAGAATTTACATAATATATATTTGATTTTAAATGGAGGACATATGGTTGAACTGGCACAATTTAATACTCTAGGCATGAACACAGTTTTGCCAATTTAATACTCTGGGCATGAACACAATTATCAGGGCATGAACACAATTCGAAAATATTGAAATAGACGATCAAGAAAAACTAAACCAACACACACCTATTCTATTTAATCAACAAGTAAGATTCATTAGTATGAGCTTCTATTTATCATTATTCAATGATCGATATCCTTACCTCATGTTGCCTGCTATTTGGTTGGTGCATGCATTCTTTCGGTGTAGCAATCAACAATTTTCACAATGGGGTGGGGTACGCCTAGCCTGTCAGAGGTAATCTCGTTTTTATATATTTAATAAGAATGATTGTCTAGTGTCATGACTTGTTTCACAAAAAACATGCCTTACTGAAGATCTTGCCTTGGGGTCCTATTGCCTAACCCGAGTGTTGGAATGGGGTCTCCTAACAAGCTACGAAACTGGTCTATTTTTGGTTATTTTTGTTATATTTAGTATAGCACAGGGGCTTTGGGGTGGGTCAAAGCCTTGAAAAGCATTGTAAAGGGGTTAAAGGGTAAACTAGGGGTCCAAATACCATGGGTTGCGGACCATAGGAATGTTAAAGCTAGATTGTTATAAATAGAGAGGCATTTCGGATTGTAAGAGGTAAGGATTTGATAAGCTATTGATGTGATCTGTTGTGTAAGCGATCTATTGGGGTTTTGGGGAATAGAATCCTGCTGGCTCTGTGCACGGAGATCCTAGTCCATCTATGTGCGGACCCTGCTACTGTGTGCACAAGTTGGGAAGGGAATTGTAAGGGTAATGAATGAATGAATATGCAAGATTATTGGATCTGAATCTGTGAGTACTATTGAATAGATTGCTGATAACTACTATGTAATGCATTTCTTTGTCTTTACACTACGAAGGTCTGTATATTGAATGATTAGATCCATTCTTCTTTGGTTATATCATGTTGTGAAAGTCTGTGCATTGAAGTAAATATAAATATGTTATGTTTGGGTATGTAAGGTTGCGTTGATGTTATGAAAAGCATATATTTATAGATCTAGTTCACGTGGATGCAATTGGATACTTATTTAACCCTACGCGAAGACATTGTGATCTGAATAGGATGCAGCCTTGTTGCCTTACCCTTCCTTTCTTAGGGTGCGGAAGCCTGGTTCCAGCACCCACCCACACTACTTTGGGTGAGACTGTGACCTGCGCAAGTAGGTCACTGCCGAAAGGGCCAGTAGTATAGGGGTTTGTTGGAAAACCTTGCACACCGAACCTAGGTCGGGACCCCTCAAGCCAACAAATGGTTTCGTTGCCGAGACCTGAAGAAATTTGAGAAAGGGATCAGGTAATGATAAGAGAATACTGGAAGCCTAAAATAAAATAGATCGAGGACTGGTTTGAAAGGCATATCTAGGAGTTTATAGGAATAGAATACCGAAGTGAAAAATTAATGGCAGAAAGGTGGAAGAATAGGTACATTCTTACTGAAAGCTACAAAATATTCTTTGTAACCTTTGCAATTTAGCTTCAGGAGTGGCTGGCCAGGCTAGTAGAATTCTAGAAGTGCTGGAAGGACGAGCGAGTCACTCAGTGGACTCTAGATCTGCTTGAACAGTTGGAAAGAACCGATAACACTATTACACGCATGGTGGATCACTGGGTGGATAGTGTGCTAGGAGGCTTTGTGACAAATTTGCCATTGATCAATCTGTATCATACTCTGAGGCCGAGCGATGATTCTTCAAAGGATTCCGGGTTAAGTTTCTGAGGAAGTTACCATTACTGGTCAAGAAGTTGTTGTGTGAGAAGAGCATTCTGTGTAGCCATACAGACTGAATGACCTCGGATCCAGACAGGAGTGCAACACGCAGTGGTAAGTATTAGCGGACCAACCTTGACGGAGGAAGGGCCGCCTATAGCCTAGTTAAAGAACCAGCCACATCACCAGCTAGGGCACGTAGGGGTAAGAACTCACCTATAACATCGTCCTTGGATAGTGATATGGATGCGCATCTAAAACTACCTACCTTAAAGCAGGTAGGAGATGAGGACATGGATTGATTCTGGTTCATTACAGACTCTATCTGGACTGCACAAAACTTGGCAAGTGATACAATCAAAAGGGTGCAGTTATCTTTAGCATTCGAAGACAGAGCTCTGGACTGGTATATGCGATATGTTGCCCAGAATGGAACTGCCTCCATTCAGGATATTAAGAATGCTCTGAAGCAACAGTTCTGCAAACCAAATTCCTATTCCCAATTAGTGGCGGACGTAAAATACTTCAAACAAGGTGCGTCTAAATCAGTATGGTAGGCAGATCAACGGTTGAAGAAGGAAATTAGGGAAGGAGGGTTCGAGTATGATGATAGAAAACATACGGAATGGTTCATCGCCATGTTGTTACCTCACCTGCGCACACCAATGAATCAACAGACCTTTGAATCATATGAGAAAGCTGTAGAAGCCGCTATGAAGTTAGAAGCTGCTCCCCGAGAGGATACCTCGGCAGGAGTCCAAAAGATCTAGGAACAACTTGGAGTTATTCACCTAGAGATACAGAACCTACGAAAAGAGTGAGGAAAATACATCTGCGCGGATCTCTGGTGTATACGTTGCCAAGTGTCCGGTCACAAAAAGGATTAGTGCCCTCTACTAACTGATTATATCCAAGCTGAAGGACCTAGCCCGCTGTGCCCAGCGGTAAGTAGGGAACCTGCCCTATTGCGACCAGGATCAAGTGGATCTACGCTACGGTGTGATGATTGTCAGGTAGCAAGCCTCCACGATATGAACCATTGCCCTCGGCTGGGTGCATATGTCCTAGAGCTAAAAAAATAATGGTGCTGATTCTTTCGGTCTGTAGGACATGACGAGAAGAATTTCTGAACGTATGACTTGATGATAGATCGTGGGAACTTATATTGGGTGCAATCAGACCCTGCGTTACCTAGACTGACTGTGCACTTTGGAGGATCATAGGCCCGAGGTAGAGGAGGCCGGGGAGGAAGCGCAGGCCAGGGATGAGCTCAAATGATTTGTTATGATTGTGGATAAATAGGGCACTTTGACAGAGAATTCCCTAATCCCACCCGACTGTCGTGTAAATACTGCAAACAGCTGGACCATGAGGTAGAAGACTGCCCGATCTTGATAGCCAAAATGTAGGAAAATCAGCCTACCCCTATGCAGAACGTACAGAGGGTTAGAACTGAGCTAAGAGAATCATATCCAAGTGTAAAGGTCATAACACATAGTGGGCTAGACACCAAGGGAAGCAAAGAGGTACCCTTTGGAGGATCATAGGCCCGAGGTAGAGGAGGCCAGGGAGGAAGCGCAGGCCAGGGATGAGCTCAAATGATTTGTTATGATTGTGGAGAAATAGGGCACTTTGATAGATAATTCCCTAATCCCACCCGACTGTCATGTAAATACTGCAAACAGCTGGACCATGAGGTAGAAGACTGCCCGATCTTGATAGCCAAAATGTAGGAAAAGCAGCCTACCCCTATGCAGAACGTACAGAGGGTTAAAACTGAGCTAAGAGAATCATATCCAAGTGTAAAGGTCATAACACATAGTGGGCTAGACACCAAGGGAAGCAAAGAGGTACCCTGCGAAGAACAAGCTCTACCAACAACCCCTGCGCAGTCTCAAAGCGAGGAAGAAATTGAGACCTTTTTGAAGGCATGTCTAAAATTACTCAGGAACTGGAAAGCCATAAGAAACCTCCTGGATTTAATGAACACTTGCACAGCTTGGCCCACCTTGATCCTTGAGACCAAGGACGTGCACAAACTGTACAGCTCTAAGAAATGCACAGGGAAAGAAATGCGGCTAACTGCACAAATCGGGGACTATGAAATGGATCAGGTTATAATGTTTTACCCAAGCAAACCTGGCAATGAATGGGGAAACCCAAAATGGAATGGTCCACTATCCAGCTACGCATGGTGAACCAATAGAAAATCATTCCCTTGGGTAGGTTACCAAAGGTTATGGTTGACATTGCAGGGGCAAGGGTCCTAGCTGACATTGAAGTGATTGAGATATTTGAAGACGCGGACCCCTACCCTGCGCTCCTCATACTAAATTGGGCAATGGACATGGGGGGAATTATTAACATAAAGAAATGAAGCATAGTGCTTGAGAGCTAAAGTACGTGTGTCATAGTACCCCTGGATCCCATGGAAGGTGTCCAGTATACCGAGCCTATCCAAACGAAGGAGGAATTAGATCATATCTAGAAGATCACTGCGAAAGATGAAGATTGGGCTAACCCCATGGATGAAGGGTTGCTCTGTTGGGAAAAATATAGTTAATGTTTTTTCGACTCTAATGAGGAGCTAGAGAATTGGCAGAGCCAGTTGCATGAGGTTTCGGCACTTCGCAGCCTTTAGACCGTTAGAAGCTTCCGTCGCATCTCTACCATGGAAAGAACCTCGCCTTTCCAAGAGGCCGTAGATGACACTCTAAAGCCTGCAAAACCTCAGGGGTCCATGGAATGTAGGTCCAAGGCACTGCCACTAACCCGATATGAAGCACCTACGCAGGGAGTGGTTTCCCCTACCTCGAGGAAGTATTGGAGCAGGGTGATCCTACATATAGAAACCCCCTTAGCCAGATGGACCCCAAGATCGATCGACCCATGTGGTGACCTGCTTGCGTGCAACACTAAAGGGTGCGCTCAGCCCTTGCCCAACCAGATTATGGACCTGTCTAAAATCATGAGTATCCGGAAGAATTTGCGGACAACTGAAGAATTAAATCACCTACGACCGTATGACGTAGTTGTCCTGCACAAAAATTATTCTTCAACGATTGACATAAATGCCTCGAAAAGACTCCCAATCGACTTGGAGGCTCACCGTGTGTCAACCGTCCATCGAAATATGAAAGGACCTCCAACACGTCAACCACGCCCTGACATCACAAGGACGTGACCTTGGATACAAAAGAAGAACATCAGCTCATCCCAAGTTAATGCGAAAAGACATTTACAAATGCAGGAAAAGGATGGTAGATTATCACTTTCACCATTTATGATAAGCACGATCAAGGGTATGTGCCACATATGAGTTACCTTGCCATTAAGTAGCTTCGATTGGGGTGCAGATGGCTGGAAGATGATGGCTCGGGCTATTTATTCAACTGTCAAGCGGTATTGGCTACTTGCATTATGGTTTTTTCTACTTATTTCTATGATTCATATCGCTCGTATCTCCGTTATGGATCCCAACGCATAGGAGGAACTGATAAGAGGGTCAGGAGAGGCTAAGTGCAGTAATAGGAGTGCACATAGGCCGCCTGAAAGAATTAGCTGTGAACCAAGTTCGGTAGGAACTCTGCAGTATCGGAACCTGCTATGACATCTCCACCATTTCCAGGCCCCACCTGCTAGAAGCAAAATATGTTTACTCCCCCTCATTGTCATTTTGGAACCGAGTTCTGGGGACATACAAGTCGACTTAGCACAACTCTCTACTATAGAACTACGAAGACTGTCTGCCAGCATATTTCAAGAAGTACACCGCTGTGGCCAAGAATAGTGAAAGCAGTATGACCTGAACCCAGAAGAACGTGCCCAGTGAATTGTCATGGTCACTAACACCACATGCATTATTCAGGAACAACTAGTGTAGGGAGCCCAATTGTTTGAAGAGGCTACGCAGCTATGGATGAAAGTAATGCACCACCCCACACTTCAGCATGCCCAAAGAGAGTTGACACAGGCAGAATATGCTTTAGATCGACTTTGGGCCTCCACACCCCCCCCGGCCATGTGCAGTGCCTGGCCGCCATGCACCAGATTGAGGACCTTCGTCACTCCAAGAAGATTGCATACAAAAATTTGAACCCATGGACTGATGTTGCACTCCAGCTTACACATGATGCGCAATTCGCCATTGCAAGCCTCCACCGGTTGTTGGAACGCGTTGTTCTAGATCTCGATGGACCTGCTTCTCTGACAATGATCAAAATTGGGCAACACGCTGCGGCCCAAAGCAAGGAAGTGCTTCCGCCACTCCTTCACACCCAGGCTACCTTGCGCACGCAAATTGAATGCACACCACCAAAGTGACTTGGGACGAGTCACAAGATTGTGTTGGGGGACTACTGGAACGAGGTTTCCTAACAAGCTACGAAACCAGTCTATTTTTGGTTATTTTTTTTATATTTAGTATAGTGCAGGGGTTTTGGGGTCGCTCAAAGCCCCAAAAATCATTGTAAAGGGGTTAAAGGCTAAACTAGGGGTCCAAAAACCATGGGTTGTGGACCATAGGAATGTTAAAGCTAGATTGCTATAAATAAAGAGGCATTTCAGATTGTAAGAGGTAAGGATTTGATAAGCTATTGATGTGATATGTTGTGTAAGCGATCTGTTGGGGTTTTGGGGAACAGACTCCTGTTGGCTATGTGTGTGGAGATCCTAGTCCAACTATGTGTGGACCTTACTACTGTGTGCGTAGGTTGGGAAGGGAATTGTAAGGGTAATGAATGAATGAATATGCCAGATTATTGGATTTGAATCTGTGAGTACTATTGAATGGATTTTTGATAACTACTTTGTTATGAATTTCTCTGTCTTTGTGCTGCGAAGGTCTGTATATTGAATGATTAGATCTATTTTTCTTTGGTTATATCATGCTGCAAAAGTATGTGCACTGAAGTAAATATAGATATGTTCTGTTCAGGTATGTAAGGTTGTGTTGATGTTATGAAAATCATATAATTGTAGATCTAGTGCATGTGGATGCAATTGGATAGTTATTTAACCCTGCGCAAAGACACGGTGATCTGAATAGGATGCAACCCTGCTGCCTTACCCTTCCTTTCTCAGGGTGCAGAAACCTGGTTCCAGCACCCACCCATACTACTTCGGGTGAGACTGTGACCTGCGCAAGCAGGTCATTGCCGAAAGGGCCAGTATTATAGGGGTTTTTTGGCAAACCTTACACACCGAACCTGGGTCAGGACCCCTCAAGCCAACACTGAGTCTAGTCTGAAAGGATCCTACCTACTTCACCAAAGGCTATTCTAACGTGATTTCGCCTGAACAAGGTCCTTCTAACAATGGGAAATAGTAAGTATGGTGTATGGATCCCCCACTTCAGTGATGAGGCCTATTTTCAGTAAGGGTTGAGTTTGGAAATAAGATTTCTCTTTAATAGCTGAACTGGGAAAGAATGTTACTTTCCCTCTAGGAGTATGGGCTAGGTGGAGAGGAAGATAAAGGTCACTTTCCCACTAGCCACTTTCCAGCTTCGAGTTAACGCTTAGTCTACAACCAACTATTTTTTTTGGACCTTCCAAATCTCCCTTGCCTTCCAATTCTCGCAAATTCCTTCTCTCTAGAGTACTGGAAGTCAATTTGTTTTATCATCCCTATGCTAGTAACTACATAGGGGTGCATAGATAGAAATTCCAAAAGCCACTCAACCAACACTATGTACCAGATATCATTTTTTTTATTCTCCCCATGCTAGTAATCGCGTAGGGGCACATAAAAAACAATGCCAAAAGCCACACAACCAACACTATGTACCTGATAATTTCCCATCCTTCACATGCGCAATATAAACACTCTATATACCTGATAAACCATCCAGAACTACACTAGAAACGATGAGATTTGATATATTCACACTGGTTATCATGATTCAAGTGTCATTTTTCTACTCTAAAAGGAGAGTTGTCTTCATCCTCTATAGCTGACACCATGAGGTCATCTTGTTTTACTTCTGAAAAAGTTGCAGCAAGGATGCGACTGACTTCCAGGGGACTTTTTGCTAGATGATGGCCTACTTCTGAGGCATCTTCATTTAGAATTCTTCAGAGTATATGAATAAACTGTATTTTGAGCCCTTACCTATTCATTAACAAAAATCATTGTCAGACATGGGTTCATTCAAAGGTTGTACCAGTAAGCGAGGTGGATTATCCAAGTATGGTAATGAATGGAGCACTCAATGAACATGTGAAATGCATGCAAGCTCCAACTCAAATATTTTCCTTCCATCATTTCATATAAAAATAGACACAAATTACCTGCAAGGTCTCACGTTATATTCCTATCTCATATCCCTATCTGAAAAAAGAATTGGCAATTCACTAAAAGTTATCCAATACACCAAAAATTGCATAAGGTCAAAAATAGATATACATCTTTATGATTGCAATACTTAGGCCACTAAATGAAACATCCATAAAAAAATTCGAAGCCTCCCCATAAACTTTCTGCAATGGATGGGTTATCCTACTCCTCACTATTAAATGAGAAATAATGATTTCTATCATGGATTGGCACTATTAAAAGACAGGTAAAGCATCTAAATTAAAAATAACTCTTATTAGGATAAAAATGATGTGGGAGATTTAAAAGTTGTAACATCCGCTCTTCAGGTCTCCTCCAAATAAACTAACAAACTCAGATTTTCTATTGCAAGACAAAAGTACAACGTCTGGCGATGGTATTACCTGGTAAAAAGACAAAAACATAAGGTGAAGCTGCCTCATAAAGCTATAGCGTATAATTATAAAACAAAAGTAAAAATCCTACCACCCAATAATTATTTTAAAAGATCACGATATCCATCTCTCATAAGGACAAGGGGCGATCCTCATATCATCATGATTAAAAGGTGTAGCTCCCCGATAAAGATCAATTATTATAGACAAATGGGCGAAATCCCTAGGAATTTGGACAAATGAAAATCGCTTGCATGTCAAGTTCTATAGCGAAGACTTAATCTAAGTAAGAATGTATCAGCCTCAAAAATGAGTTGAACAATCAATTTAATGTCATTATTATAGTAAATTTCAGACAAAAATAAGCCTCTCAAAATTTAAAACCAAATATATCAAATTTCTATCTAAAGCATCCTCAAACAAACTAATTATATGTATTTCTTCGAGTAAAAACCTGAAAAAAATATAATAGATTGTTGAACAAGTCAATTAAGCCATACCTTTAAACAAACAAAGTTGAGATTTCATGAAGAGCTGATAGCGATTTACAAAATAAATTCAAAGAAACTAAATAAATATTCATTTTAGAAAAGGTTAAAATATAGAGGAAAACAATTCTATATGTTAGTAAATTGGAAAATCGCTTATCACTTCTGTTAGGTATTGGCTCGGCATGAACCAAGTTGTTTCAACCCATTTCCAAGGGCGATAGAGCATAAGTATTTGCTAGAGGGACTCAAACAAAGTTATGCCTCAAACAATAAAGACCATCAATTGCCACAAGCGGTTGCTAGATTCCTGATGACAAGAGAAAAGGTCATCAATTGTTGCAGGGGGTTGCTGGATGGGGAATCAAATCAAGAACATATCAATGAATTGGGAAGTGTTCACTCAACTACCTATCTGTCATTTATTATGAAGGGATAGAACCAGTGGTCCCATCAGTGGCACCTAATTTTTGGATAGGAAAGCGGAAAGATATCGAGGTTTAGAAATGAACTAAAGAAAAAACTTCATGTTTTTGACAAAATCATATCTCTCTTTTACGAGGGAGAAAAGAGACTGGCTTTCCTCATTTCAATACATAGTTGACACAGAAGCTTTTCCTTTATATGGAAACGTAATGAAAGCCATTCAATCTCATTTTAAGCATTAGGGTATCTCGCCCCTTCCAATAAATGCAATGACTAAAAAGGGGATCACATAGATAGTTTTACATTGAGTAGCTTCTTTCTCCATGCAACTATTTAGGAAACAATTGTAGAGTAGTGCAGGCAGATGCACTGACAATAGCATGGCCGAAAACATAGTTTTTGCTGAAACAACTTCACACCCTCCATGACTCCTTAGCAGAAAATTTGGAAATGCACACAAGGGAAACTGAAAAAGCATGGCACAATAGGTAGCATACTTTTGATGAACCTTGGACACTACAGTACCTAAATCAACTCTTAAAAACTAAAATATTAAAGTTGACTTAACTAGCTGAGTAAAAAAATCAAAATATTAAAGCTAGGAAGATTGTTGACATAGCTTATCTACTATAGCAAGGCAATTGGAATATAGAGACCCACTTAGAATCTAAATATTTCTCAAGAAGTTGACAGAATTTCTCTAAAACCTTTAAATCCCCAAGCATTTCCATTTTTGTGGGTGTGATTGTGTTAATTTCGATTAACATGTTCTTTGCATAATACAATTACTTCAATGTTCCTTATAAGACCATTTATTAATCCACGCATGAAATATCATCTTATTGACTAAAAATAAAGAAAGAACAAAAAATTTAACTATAGAAGAAAAACCAAGACAAAATAACACAAAGATATGGCACAAGCCAGGGAAAAACCTCAAGATGGGGAAAACCCTTGATCACTTCTTCTTATTATCAATATCCAATGTTCAACAGAGAGAGAGTACAATAATATGAATCAAAATAGACTTGCTAAATTAGTGTTCAAAACAATCCTAAAGCTTACTACCAGGTTAGGGTTCCTAATAATCATTGAGTAAACTTCTTCTAATGAACTGTACCCTTTGTTGTCCTTTACAAGACGTCCAAAAATGCTACAAAACTTGGGGTTCCTTTTCAAGGAATCTAACAACAGTCCTATGCTAACAGTAATAAGAAGATGCTCACAAAAAAGGGTTAAACGCTTTGTTTACATTACGTCCTTCTCTTCTTGAATTAATCTAGGGTAAAGGACTCAGATTAGGTCATGCATCCCTGCCACACATGATTTCATACTAGCTATTGTAGTAGCATTTCCTGTGGCCTGAACTAGAATACAAAGCATGAACAAATAAACCCCAAAACTCACCTTTAAACTAGTGTCTTTATCTGTGGCTCCACAAAAATAATGCGACCTTATCTTGAAGAGATTCACACCCAAAAACCATGATGAAACATCATGCAAAACTTCCCTCAAACCTAGGGCTAGGTGCCTGATCCTACTCGAACCTATGGGAGATCAATACAACACGTCATCCTTGCTTCTCCACATTGTGGTTGCCTCAGAAAGGATTACCCAAGAGTTTAATGCACTCTTTTTGGATGATCTATAATGAAGATGAGGGATCCCTATATATATAACAATTTTTCCTTATGTAGGTGAAGCCGACCTTAACACTTGGAGGCAAAATTTAAATTTCAAATTTTTAGTTTTCCTACCTTAGTAAGGTTATGTCTTATGAAATTTATTTTGAAATAAATAAATATTTTTCTCATCCAAATTTGGTGATTTTAGGTCGATTTTGGTCCTCTCAAAAAGAGGGATTCAATGGAATGATCATCTCCATCAACTGAGCATATCTGAGTATAATTTGGCCCTAGTTGCCAATTTTAACACTCCCTCTTAACTAGGGATAATTCCACCTGCTAGTCCATCTGATGTCATAGATCATCATGCCATCCTACCATTATGAACCATAATGAACCATATATGTCTTATTTTCTCTGCTTTGCTAAGCACTGATGTGAATAATAAAGAAGATTCGATTAATAGTGATTCACAAGACCTTGCCACTCTTCACTTACAAAATTCAGTCCGAAGGTAGAACCTCAATTGATCCCAGATCAAGTAGATAAACACCAAGCATCCTAGCATAGAGAGTATGACAATACACACTGCATCCATCAGTAGTGCTATGGTCTCTATCCTCATTTCCCAACTCATTGGCTAGATGAGAGGTACTTCCCATGAGTCCCAGACTTCATGGGTAAGATGATGTAGAAACACCATATCACATATTGCTCATAATTACATGTAGTGAAAGGAGAAACCACCTCCTACATGCATGAAAAACACCAAGAGTAGAGAAAGGAAGAACCACATCCTACATGCATGCAAACCAACAATAGTAAGAAGGATCCTACAGATGAGGAAATGATGGACCACATCCCACTGATATGTCAACCATCAATCATAGGGAATGAGCATCCTACATGTGGGGAAAATGATGAACCAAGTTCCATTGACATTTTCACAACCAGATGCTTGAATTCATCTCTCATTGGGGTACCCACGGGAGAAGGTGAACCACTCATTCTTCTCATATGCCATAGGGGAAGGTGAACCAATGATCTTATGCATATTTCATAATATGTAGGGGAAGGTGAACCACTCACCCTACACACGTGTCCGAAAACATAGGGGAAGGTGAACCACTTATCCTACATGCATGTTAGCCGTCACAAGGAAATGTGAACCACTCACCCTGTACACCGTGCACTTATAGGGGAAGGTGAACCACTCACCTTAAGGTCATTTATAGCTCAAAGAAGTACCCCAGGCCCTGAGGAGCTCCCAGAGCTCAATGTTCAACCAAGACCCTCATATTAGGGTCTTTCTAGGACACCTAACTTCTCTCTATGAAGGAAGTAAAATCTGTCCTTTCCAAGGGGTTTTGAGGGGATGTTGGTAACATGCACATCCATCCTATAATGTTGGAGCTAGATTGCTCCCCATTGTGCCATATCAAATAAATTGGAACCTAATGTTAAGCGGCGGATTCCAACACATGCTCACATGACTCAAATGTCTTCATAATAGGCCATGCTAGCTTCTTCATTCATTCAGCCTCAGCGGTACTCCCAAACTTTAGTCCTTCATTCATTCATGAAATAAAGGTGGATCCCAAGAGATATAGGATCTAGAAGTGCTCTTTCCATTTATCATTCTGCCAATCCAAAAATTTTGGCAGAGTACTACAGATCACAGCTAACATGGATATCTTATTGAGAATTAGAGCCTTCACAAGTTGTATGTATTCGGATCAGAAACTTGTCCATTTTATTAGAATTTTAAGCTTTAGTAAGAAGTGCATCAAGGCTAAGACAACCCCTCTCACATCGAGAGGATATTTATCTGTGGAAAAACATCATCAATAGATGTAAACCTACCATAGCTCTCTTTGAAGATCGAAAAAGAAACTTCGCCCAAAACATTACCATTGGGCTATCTGCAACCTGCTATTAATCAAGGTCATTCAGTCATAGTCATCCAGCTTTTGCAGATCAACTTCTTATAACATGGTATTTCTATTGTAAAAATCAATAGGCAAGAAGAGTTGACAAGCGATTCTGCTAGGGATTCCATAGCTCCCTCTGAAGAATTACTTCAATTGAACATTCAGCCTTTTCCAATATTCTCCTCATCTTTAAGATGAGAAATTATCATGTTGCAACTATATCAACAAATTTTCAATTACCAAACTTCAACAATGCACAAGTAAACTTTCTCACATGTTCTACCTGTTTAACTAACAGATCTCAACAAAAGTATATCAATAGAACCTTATTAATGATTTCATAAGTATTACTGACTAAATGAAGATCTGACTAAATGAAGATACCAAGGGACTTGCACCATCCTCATCCAAGCAAACCTTCTCTTCCATTACACAATTCAAGCTAGTCTGATCTCTAAAGTGAAAATCCTAGCAATATTTGTAATGATCCTGCTGTGTCACTGTACTGGCACACACCATATAATAGTAACACACTAGAATTTGTATTAGAACATAAAATTCTCGGACCATTCTACCTTTACCACAGTTCTCAAACTTGGACCAGAACTTTTTCCCATTTCAACAAATGCTACTACTGGTGATGCTTCTTAGGATGAGTAAACTGTTGTACTTCAATTTTACCGATATCCCTGACTGTATGGAGGTGCCAAGTGATTCACATCGAAACTACCTTAGAGTGATTTTCTTTGAATTTTCTTTCCGTAATAGGTGTACTTCAGAATTTGGCACGCTTGATATAGATGACCTTGAAGAGAAGCCTTAAATACCTCAAACCAACCTTCAATTATATATATTTACTGTAAATTTAGTACCTTTGATATGCTTCATATCAACATACAATCAATATTCAAATTTTGAACCTTGGGAAATCTCAATCAAATCTAGATTTGACACAAATGATTGGCTTAGAATCTCACCCTAAATGTTTCTTTAGTAAATGTACTATCATACCTTAAATGAACATCCTTACAGAATTTAAAATCTGTCATATAAGCTTGTAAGGAAGGGGCTTCATCTTAGTGAGTTTAAGATCCGATCACTAAATTTTCAGCCTTAAATTTGTGCAATTATGTTCACTGGATACATCATATTTGTCTAAAATAATATTGAAGACTCTACCTTAATGAAATGCATGCTTCATACTTGATGCACAGATCAGTTATTGAAGGATGGATGGATGGCCTTTAAAATCACCAGAACATTAACCCTCAGACAATAATTCTTCAAGATTCAGCCTGAAGTGCCCCACAGAAATTTTCAAATGAGCATACAATATGTCTACAAATTTGTAGACTCTGTGTATTAGCCTAGGAAATTTCTACCTCAGGTTCAAGCTCATAACTGAATTATTATAGACGAGATATACCAACCCAATTATATATTGCAACGATACTCAAGTGATACGAATTTCTTTAGAATTTAATCTTTCAAGAATTTCCACAGAGTTATGCATAACATAGATGAAGAGCAAGTAGGTCATGAGAACCTTTCAAGATTGATTGAAATAAGAAAAGCATAAACAACATTTGAACAGGCACTGTGCATGTAAGCTCCAAAAATTTTCAAGATATGATCTCTGAATTAAGTTGAGATTTCTAAAGATATAAACTGTGACTTTAATTTGATAACTTTAGAATAATGTCATGACCTTGTGCACATCTTGGAGCTTGTTGTGTTTAGTATCAGCAAGGCTGTGACTATTTCAAGCTCCCACAGATTTTCTTCAGGACTCGACGCAGATATTCAAGAATGTACAAGGGCCAGAACAGGAATAAATAGTTTTTTTTCTTCTAAAATTTTGGGAAAAGACCTCAAGAATACATTGGAAAAGTTTGGTCCTTTTAGCACTAATTCAATTGATTTTCTTCAACAGATAACAAATTTCCAATGATGAAGTGTCAATATTGTTGAGATGCAAGTTGAGGTATATACCGTGATGGAGGATCATACCATTGTCTGAGAGTAAAGTAGAAACATATGGCATGAATCTTATACCTTTAGGAGAGAAACATCTGAGACATAGGTGTCGAAAAACCTTAACGTTGTTCCATAATTCTTATAACCTGCATATTTTCCATATGAAGTGGCCCTAAAATAGTTCTAGAATCTCGACCCTAAAAGATCATTATAGATGAATAACTTAGCAACTGCCAGAGATCCATCCTTCCTTTTGCTGTAAATCAATTAGGCAGTCTGCACTCATAGTCCACCTCATTTTGTTCAAACTTCAGAGAGGGAGGAGATCATGGATACTTTGACAACAAAATTATTTCAGTGATTGCTATCACATTCACTCTAGTCTTGGGCTTGTCCTCACTTGGCTCTGATCCCATGTTAATTTTGATTAACATGTTCTTTGCATAATACAGTTACTTCAATGTTCCTTATAACCCCATTTATTAATCCACACATGAATTATCATCTTACTGACAGTAACTAAAGAAAGAACATAAATGTTAAATTAAGAAGACAAGCTAAGACAAAATAACACAATGATATGGCACAAGCCAGGGAAAAACCCCAAGACGGGGAAAACCCTTGATCACTTCTTCTTATTATCAATATCCAATGTTCAACAGAGAGAGTACAATAATATGAGTCAAAATAGACTTGCTAAATTACTGTTCAAAACATTCCTGAAGATTGCTGCCTAGTTGTGGTTCCTAATATTCACTGAGTAACCTTCTTCCAATGAATTGTACCATGTGATTTCCTTTACATAATGTCCTACAATGATCCAAGACTTGCGGTTCCTTTTCAAGGCATCCAACAACAGTCCTATGCTACCAGTAATAAGAATATGCTCACAAACGAGGGTTAAAATATTTGTTTACATTGTGGCCCTCTCTCCTTCAATGCATCTAGGGTAAAGGACTCAGATTAAGTCATGCTTCCCTTCCACACATGCTTTCATACTAGCTGTCGTAGCAGCATTTCCTATGGCCCGAACCAAAATAAAAAGCATGAACTTATAAACCCAAAAACACACCTTTAAACCAATGTCCTGATCTGTGGCTCCACAAAAATAATGAAACCTTCTCTTGAAGAGATTCACACCCAAAAACCATGACGAAACATCACCCAAAACATTCCCTCAAACCTGGGACTAGCTGCCTTCTCCTACTCAAACCTATGGGAGAACAATACATCACGTCCTCCTTACTTCTCCAAGCTGCGGCTGCCTTAGAAAGAATTACCCAAGAGTTGAATGCACTCTTTTAAGATGATCTCTAATGAAGATGAGTGAGCCCTATATATATAACAATTTTTCCTTATAGAGGTGAAGCCAATCTTAACACTTGGAGGAAAAATTTGAAATTCAAATTTTCAATTTTCCCACCTTTATAAGGTTATCTCTTGTGGAATTTCTTTTAAATAAATAATTATTTTTCCTTATCCAAATTTGGTGATCTTTAGGTCGATTTTGGTCCTCTCGAAAGGAGGGATTCAATGGAATGATCATCTTCATCAACTAAGCAGATCTAAGTACAATTTGGCCCTAGTTTCCAATTTTAACAGATTTTTGTTTTCACATTCTCATTATTTCGAAGAAGAAAACAGAATATTAGCAGTGCTTACGAGACAACAGACAATAGACTAAGTATCAATAACTAAGGATTTTGGAAGGAAATCTCTCACTATTGATTAGTTTAGAGTACTCAAATGGTTGGAGTCCTTTGGCAGATGAAGGAACAAGTTGTGAATGCTTACAGAGCTTTAGATTTAAGCTTGAGGAGATTGAATTTGAAACATAGTATTTCTTTGAAAAGATTTTGTTGAGGAAAAATAACTACTGTCTTGATTACAAGGGGGTTATTGAGAGACGTGTATTTTTTGGTCGTCAAAAGCATCAATAAGATGAGTTGCACGATGGAGGAATTATAATTCCAAGAGGGTCTCAAGACTCTTTCGCGTGGTGAGGTTTAGAGGTTTTTGTTGTTCCATAGGTGGAGGCGAGTACTTTCTTGTGTATGATTTTTCACCCAACGAAAATCTATTGCAGTTTTTGGATGCAAAATATGGGAGGGTACTCAATTTTCCTGACAGAGTAAGGATTGCATAGTGTTGCAAAAGGTTAGTCTCATTTCCTTGTTCGTTTGCTTTTGGTTTGTTTTTAGATGTCAGTATGTTGATGAATCATACGTATTTTTACTTAACTAACACATTCACATATCAAAACTGGTGTTATAGCAAGCACATTTTCATTAGATAAAGTGTGTGGCTGGGAGTCCATTATAAATTCAAGTAATGTTAAATCTGGATGAAAATTCTTTTGCTACAATACCAAATTATTCTTCTCCTATTTTCAAATTTGAGGCTCAAGTTATTCACTTTTGGCTTAGAAATTGTGTAACAATGCCAACCTCAATAGAGGCAAAGTTCAAGAAATTCATTGCCTTCACAAAAAAGAATCAATGTTGAAGAACTTGCCCATCTACTTCTTTTCTCAGACACCAAATTTACATAGCAAAAATACTTTGTTTTAGTCTAGAAGTAATCTATCGATGCTAAGTGCATGAACCAGAGAGAAAATTTCATGCACAAAAAAGAGCTTTGATGTCATGAATGGATTCATAGCCATTTGAGTTGTGTCAAGAGGTGAACCAGAAATAATGTTGCTACCCTTCCAATTATAAATTAAAAAGAAGAAATGGAGTCTACACCAGATGAGGATGGGGTACTCGTTGTATTCGTTGTGCCATTTCTGCACAATCAAAATCAAACAAGTCAGTGACTTTATCATTTACTCATAAATTACAAGAACTTCTTGGTCTATAGACAGAAAAATCACTACTCTAAAAACATTCAAGGGTGATTGGTCTCTTTTCTGGATAGTTAGAAGGGGTTAAATGGATGTAGGACAATGATTGTCGTGCTCTTTACCCACACGGGCATGAAATTGAACCACATGTAGTTAGCACGCAACACACAGTGGTGTTTTTCAACTGATGATCACAAGTTCATGTCTCATATAACCTCCCTATAGACAAGCACAGTGACAGATTATAAGCTGGCCTAGGAAAATGGGGATACAATCCTTAATTCCTATTAGGGTTCTTCAAATTCAGTAACAGGAAGTATATCAGTCATAAAGTTTCAGAAAATCAGATATAAAGGCGATTGGCTTCTTATAGTGGTTTTTACGATAGCGTAGATCCTAAACCCAACCTCCAATGTAATGAGACTCTTACTCATTTCTAGTCCCTAGGATTAGCCAATGAGAACTACAAGAATAAAAAACCTGCTAATATTCAGTTTTCAAATTAGAAACATTTAATGTGCACAATTTTTGAGATTTGGACATCTTAGGTAAATGGCTAAGAGCCCATAGACCTCCATGAATCATTCCCTAAATTGTATATATGAAGAAGAATATAAGAGAACAATGCAGGATCATCAGTGATCTAGCCTTGTAGGGTGGCTAGGCAAGCTAACATTACTACACAGAAACCACAGTGATTCTAAACAATATTCCAAAAGAAGCCCACATCAATATAATTATGTTTGTATATTGTTTTAGTCAAGAGATATCCAAACTAGCATTTTAAACCCATACTCAAACAGACAAATAAAATAAAAAAGCAGAAGGAACAACAAATAGACACCACAACGATACTACACACTATTCCAGAAGAAGCCCACATAAATATAATTATGTTTATAGATTGTTTTAGTCATGAGATGTCCAAACTAACATTTTAAACTGATACTCAAACAGAAAAAAAAAAAAAAAAAAAGAGTACAAGGAAAAACAAATAGAACTTAAGATATGGATAACTAACAGGAAACAGTTGATCTAGGACTTTACCTAGATGTTGTATACACACAAGATTGATAGCCTGCAAGAAATTAAATTTCAAACATATTTGAGCCTTTTAGGTTTGTGTTGAAAGCCTTCTTTTGTGACAGTTCATTGGAATTTAGAAGGCTAAATCTGATTCGTTCTGAGGAAAAATTTTCACTTTTCTAAGGCTATGTAGGACTTCTCTGAGGCACTTTTCGTTGGTCTTTTATGAGGCTTGGATATGGTTTCTTGATGCCCATTTTGGCTTGCTCGAGGGCACCATCTGAGGCATAGTTATATGATTATTTGTAGCCTCCCTTGATAAGGATCTCTGTGGCTACCTATAGCATCTATTCGGCCTGCTCAATAGATTTTTATCTGAGGCTATTTTTCTCTGTTAATGAGGTAAGTTCGGTGCTCTTCCTGAGGTAGCTCTAAGATCAAATTTCGACTACTGAAGCAAAAAGATATCCACGCAGACAAGGTAACACTTCTGTGAACTTGAACTTAATTTTCACGTTGTCATGGGGAGGGTTCTTCACAGGTTTGTCAGAAGTTTTCAAGAAAATTTTCTAAGGAAATTTTTACTACAATTTTGAACCCTAATCCAAAGGCATCTGAGGCTTTTTCATTGTTTTCCTGAGGCTTATTTTGTTGGCATCTGAAAAAAAAATTTGAAGGGAAAGAAGCACCCTGGTCAGGGGTTGATCTAAGGTTTTTTGAGTCAGTTTTCAAAAGATTTTTTCTGAACCACTTCAGTCATTGAATAACAGTGTGTTAACTTAAGAAGCTTGTTTGAATCATCTTAAGGGGAGTACAATCTGAGCCTTGTGCTATACAAAAAATTTCAAACAATGAAGACATCAGTGACATTATCAAAGATTGCAATCAAAGATATATCAGTGACAGAAGGAAAGGGCAGAAAAGAGACATCTCCAAATCAGTGACAAAAATATCCATGAAGAAGGAAATATGAATTATATCTAAACCTTTCTGAGGTCTGATCAAGGGTCTATTCAAAGGGCCGACAAAAGTCTATAAAGAAGCAAACTTGAGTGGACTAAAGGTCTAGGCAAGTAACTGAAAGGGAATTGACTGTGAGTCAAGGTTTCTTCATTTCCTATGGTATGATCTTTTCAGACAAAGGAAAGGGAAGACTTGAGATCTCTCAAAGGCATCTTCAGGCACAACACTTGGCAGTAAGTGGCACTCTTCATTTCAAGAATCTTGAGGTATAAGACATGTTATGTTCAAATTGTTGAGGCAAGAATTTGTTAGGAGAAGTATACAAGCAACAGACTATATATATAAGCAGGGACAAAACCAAAGTGTTTTTTACCATTCTATAGTAGAGCTAATGACCACTTGTTGCTAAAGAATTCTGGAGGGCTTACCTTATAAAAATGTATTGCTAATTTTGTAGATGGTCTAGCTAATTATGCAAGTTGGATACTGTTATAATTTACTCATCTGCAATTAGTGAAATATTCTTTATTGTTTTTCTTCAGCATTGAAGGCAGAAAACATCCATAAATTTGAAATCTGGAAAATTTTGTAGAGAAATTGCAAGTCCATTAATATTTTTTTCATTTCATCACCCCACACTATTTTTTGTTGTTTCTTTGGGCTTTTCCTAAATGTGTGTTTTAGTGTGTAAGTGCCACATTGCTTTCATACAAGAAGATTCTAGAGACCTATCCTTTTAGGAATTGTTTCTTTTTTTGGTCATTTTATCCATTTCAAGCCATTGACTTGGGTTGTTAATGAATCCATATAAATTACCAAGGTAGGACATTTAACAATGTTTGTAGAGTGTTGTGAATTGCTTGAAGGTTTGCTTTTTAAGGGTATACTCTTGTTCGGTGATGCATATCACTTTTCATAATCTTGTGGGACTCTTATTCCATGTTGATGTCATTTGGGAGATAATTTATGTAGAGTGCAGTGAAGATTGCCTATAAATTGCATAGGAATCTGAGCACATGCTTTAAAGATGTTAATTTCCTTTTTCATCCATATTACTTCAAGCCTATGCCTTTCACCAGATTATGTTTCTGCCCAATTTTATATATTAAAACTACCTGTTATGGTACATGGATGTCGTTTGTTGTCTACTATTTCTCAATGTGTATCAAATCCTAAGGAAGGACATTCAGTGATTTTTGTAGAATGTTGTGTAACACCTTCCAAAGGTTTTCTATTTTAAGGTTATGGCCTTTTTGTTTTAGTTATGCATATTACTTTTCATTTCTCTTGGACTCTTATTCAATGTTCTAGTTATCCAGTAGATATTTACTGTAGAAAGAAGCAATGCTTGCTTAGATGTTGTGAAGGAATCTTAGCATGTGCTTAAAATATATTAATTAATGCCTTATTTGTATGGTCCATGGATATCATTTTGTTGCTCTATATATGTGCTCTCCAATGAAATTTCAATGGTATTGATTACAGGGCAATTACTTGGAACACTGTGTAACCTGGTTTGGTCAAAATTCCCTTCTCTCAGGCTACTAGTAATGGCATCTACATGTGAAAAGAGTTTATTTGAGGGTGGATAAGGAGCTTTTTAAGGTGAAATGCCTCATTATAAACACCAATGCTCTAATCAAGGGTTGTATGCATCATTATTGTGTATTTTTTCTACCATATTCTAGATAAGGTATGTTGTAGAATTTGGTGTAGTAATATTGTGTATTACAAGTAAATGAATTGAAGGTTCAACTTGGATCAGATTTCCCTTATACATAAGAAGGCCATCAGTATATTGAGATGATTAGCTTTGATAAAATTCATTTGTATATTAATTGTGATAACTATTACATAAAACAGGGAATTCTCCTGTCTTGAGGAGGACCGACTTTCCTATATCCCAATGTCGATATTTGCAACACCATAGGGACATGCTATCTTCCCTCTTAGAATAATGAGAACCCCATCGACTCCTGCCAGTTCAGGGTTTCATTTCAAGGCATCATCAAAATAAAAAATGAAGGCTTTTTGAGTCTGACTCCACTGATGAAATAATTGTGGCGTTATATGAAGCTGCCAACATGATTGTGGACATACTTACCTGGGTCCCTGGGTTGGGAAGAAGAACAAGAATATTTAAAATTAAATTGATCTTGCAATTGAAGTTCTTACTTGTCTAGATCTTGATCTGGAATGAATTTAACCCCTTTTGAATTAAGATGTTTAAATAGAAGTGCTTTAGCTTTAATTTCCACCATCTCCATTTCACTCATCATCTATTCGGCAGATGGCACGATTTTTTTCCAGCCGGATTTCCAACATACTAATTTAGACGATGCAAACTAGGCCCTTTCAAAAGAGCCTTGCGATGAAAGGACCTTATGTAATGACTATGACATGTCCAAATTAGTTGCTTCAGTGAATTTTACTACTTTAACTGACTCTCAAGGCCATTTACCACCACTAGCCAAGCTACCATAGTGAAATGGAAATCTAAAAATAGGCAATGAGAAGATTCCAAACTAAAGGCAAATAGCACACTAGGAGGGACCCTGGATCCCTCTCCTTTCCATATTTTCTGAGGTTAACATTTTGTCATAATATAGGGTCCAATAGAAAGTATTAATCTTTGGCAAGGCATATGAATGCCATATTTTTCTCCAAATTGAGGCTTTGTGGGGATGTGAATAGCGAGAAAGTTGTTGGGCAGATCTCTGCTTACTGGATACTGAACTAAACCCCACCCGCTACAGTATGATTCCTCTAAGTTCTTAAGGGCACAACCATGCATTTTTTGTTCCATTGATGCCACCAAATGGAGCAAGTGTGAAGGTGGAGCCCCAAAATCTAACCCTCTCAATAATCCTAAAGCTCTGTCCCATGAATAAATGTCAAAGAAGAAATTTTCTCCTTGTTTTCCAATCATGTCTTAAAGGAGTGAGATCCTTGAGAGTAGCAGTTGGTGACCCATGATGTTATACTTCCAAATATTAATATTTTACCATTTTCTAAAATCCAAGTAAACTGATCCATTATTATTGGAATTTTAGATTTCATAAGTCAAACATTTCTTGATCATTCAATAAATTTAGCATATGCTAGGAAAGACGGAATTGCCTTGTATATTTATAAGAAGAATTGGGTGATTACAAGAACTGAGTAATGGTGTGGTTGCTCTTCAAAAGTAAAAATAATTTTCTTTCAAGAGTCTGTTAGGGTATTCAATTGACCAAGCAAGACATGGCCTCCAAATATCCACTCCTCCTCGATAATATAATCCTAAAGTTCCATGTGAGGAATATCCAAGGTCTGTTGAAACTTGAAGCGTTTCTTACAATATTTTTTTGTAGATAGAATCTGAGTCACTTGGTTCATTTTTTTCTTTGAATTTAACTATAATGTTAGACACATATAATCATTCATTAGCTTGCATTAACTAGCGACCATTGTTGATCCCTTTAAGACATGACGAGTTTGTATAAACAGTTGACAAAGTTTGCTTGCAGCTTTAAGGTATGTCCAAATTCAAGTTTTAAATTTCAAATTTAGTGAAAACAATGACATAGGATCCATTTTCCTCTTCAAGAATTATAGGCCTAAATTTTTGTCTTCTTAAATACCTTGATCAAAAGTTCTTGTATTTTCTCATCAGTGCAGTGCTTACCTACATACACCATAAGCTCTAGTATCTTGCTATGATAGTCACATCAATTACCTCTTTCTTCTAGGTTGTGATTATGACTAGGCTTAATTGCTCGAAATTCTCCACGTAAACTGAAGTCAGGGTGTAGTTGGGTTCACTAGGGGAGTATAGTTTCTATGACATCAATGTCAATGCTTCTTCAATTGATGGTTAGATCACCGTCTTTGCTACTATTATGAATTCATTGTACTTGTATGCTAAAAGAGTTTTGACACAATAATTTCCCTTATATTTAGTTTCTAAAACCCCTAAATGGAATTTTTGGAGGTGACAGTGGTCTAGCCATTCAAAACTTAGAAATGTGAAGAATAAACAATCTAAATCAACAAGCGATAATGCTAGACAAAGTTGCAGCAATAATTTTGTTAATTCTATAACTGGAGAGATGCAAGATCTTGGAAATGTTCTCCATCTTGAGCATGGGGCTGTTACTCCATGAGGGCTTTAGCAATACATCTGGTCTCCAAGAATGCCTCCAAAATTTGCTTCTTCCAATCTTCAATAGATCTTCAACAATACCACAAGGATGTCTTCCTTAGTAAGCGACCTATATAAACTGGGAAAATCTTCAATAAGCCTCATTCAATAAGGGTCAATGATTATTCTCTAATCTCAAAGACTACTTCACAAAGGCTCCCAAAAATATGTAATTGTGTGTGCTTAAGGACTGCTCCCAAAAATGTTGCAACCTGCTCCAAAAAACTTAGACCTGAAATGTGCTCAAATATGCCATAACAAGGTCGTCATAACAAATTATATTATTTTCTACAGGACACAGTTCTGAAGCTCTCCTACAGATCTAAATTTTTTTTTTTTGTAAAGAAGGCTCAAAACAGTCCTTTAAACAATGTCTTAAACATGCATGAACATTCCTTTAACTGCAGCCTAGCACAAGATTATACTTCATCCCTTCCAGCAACCTACACAGGCCTAGTGTAGCTCTTCTTGTGGCTTACACAAACATAACAATCACAATGTTGTAGGCATTTTAGAGATATGCCCAAAACTAGCAATCTAAAGTATGTCTTTTTTTTTCTCAACAGTTTGCTATAGCATAGATAATCAAATCATCCATAAATTTTTTGTAGGTCTTTCTCTTAGTAATTTTGCTGTGACCCCATCTTCATGATTGAAACATTCAGATAAATTAAGCTTCAATCGGGGCATTTTGCTAGGATCTTCTTAGCGAGCTTTAGGATCCCATATTCAAGATGGGAATACTCTTAGACATGTAGGGTATTGATAAATATAGCATAATGTTGTGACAGAAATTATTCAAGGAAATATGAGGGGAGCTAATACTTTACTTCTTCAAGCCACAGATCCATCGTTATCCTCAAGTTTGTAGGTTCCAACGTTTCTGGATCAAACATAGGAACAGTTTTATGCTGGCCATGAACAACAATATTACAGACAGGGAGTTGTTTTATATGAGAAATTAAAGCTACCTGAATATAATTTATAGTTAGGATAATAAACTCCTTTGAAGACAATTTATCATACCTATGAACAATAAGAGACAAACCTAGAAATGATTTTGCTCACTGTGTAGTTAATCAATTATGGGTTTGCATAAGTTGTCTTGTTTTCCTAGATATTGGTTTGTTCTTTCGATATGACAATACTATTCACCTTCAATAAGGATTCATTCAACAAAAGGAATGGACCTTTCTACCTTTCTCTCATATGGTTCACAAAACAGCTTGATGATATGATCAACCTTCTTTTATTCCTCATTAGAGTCCATGTCATATGTAGGATGACTGTCAAAGGAGAAAATATCATACCTTGCACTATTCTGTTCAAATTTAATAGACAATGCTAATTGGAGATGCACATAATTATGGGTGCCAAAGTTTCTACCATAGTCAAAATCATAGATAGGAGTGTTGGTCTCTTGAACCTTAAGGGATCTTCAAGATTTCCCTTCATTAATGAGTGTCTTGTTACTCTCATTCTCAGGAAAACTAGAACTATGATCTGGTCCATTGTCTCCATCCGCGCTCAATATTTTGTCATATGTTGGTTGAATTTCCATTTTCCAGTGTAGAAAAAAGGCATGTCATGATACCCATGTCATCACGTGCTAAGTCTTCTAGGGTGATTTTAAGAGTGGTAGAAATTTTTTTCCTACCCTCCTGCTGATATTCGTCCTCTGCATTTAGGACCTTTTCTCACACTATCAATCATCCAAATCATTCAATAAATTTAGCATATGCTAGGAAAGATGGAATTTCCTTGTATCTTTATAAGAAGAATTGGGTGATTACAAGAATCGAGTAATGGTGTGGTTGGTCTTCAAAAGTAAAAATTCATTTTCTTTCAAGAGTCTGTTAGGGTCTTCAATTGACCAAGCAAGACATGGCCTCCAAAGATCCACTCCTCCTTGATAATATAGTCCTAAAGTTCCATGTGAGGAATATACAAGCTCTGTTGAAACTTGAAGAAATGCACTTCTTTCATTGCTCTGTTTCTTACAATATTTTTGTGTAGATAGAATCTGAGTCACTTGGTTCATGTTTGTATTTGAATTTAGCTATAATGTTAGACTTATATAATCATTCATTGGCTTTCATTAAGTAGAAACCATTGTTGATCCCTTTAATACATGATGAGTTTGTATAAACGATTAACAAAGTTTTCTTGCAACTTTAAGGTATGTCTAAATTCAAGTTTTAAATTTCAAATTTAGTGAACACAATGACATAGGATGCATTTTCCTCTTCAATAATTATAGGCCTAATTTTTTGTCTTCTTAGATACCTTGATCAAAGGTTCTTGTCTTTGCTCATCAGGGCAGTGGTTACCTTCATACACCATAAGATCTAGTATCTTGCTATCATAGTCACATCAATGACCTCTTTATTCTAGGTTGTGATTATGACCAGGCTTAATTTCTCGACATTATCCACCCAAATTGAAGTTAGGGTGTGGTTGGGTTCACTAGGGGAGTATAGTTTCTATGACAACAATGTCAATGTTTCTTCAATTGATGGTTAGATCACCGTCTTTGCTACTATTATGAATTCATTGTACTTGGATGCTAAAAGTGTTTTGACACAATCCTTTCCCTTATCTTTAGTTTCTACAACCTCTAAAGGGAAATTTTGGAGGTGACCATGGTCTAGCCATTCAAAACTTAGAAATGTGAATAATAAACAACCTGAATCAACAAGGGATAATGCTAGACAAAGCTGTAGCAATAATTTTGTTAATTATGTAATTGGAGAGAAGCAAGATCTTGGAAATTTTCTCCATGTTGAGCATGGGACTATTACTCCACAAGGGATTTATCAATACATCCTGTCTCCAAGAATGCCTCCAAAATTTGCTTCTTCAAGTCTTCAATAGATCTTCAACAATACCACAAGGATGTCTACCTTAGTAAGTGACCTATATAAACATGGAAAATCTTCAATAAGCCTCTTTCAATAATGGTCAACGATTATTCTCCAATATCAAAGACTGCTTCACAAAGGCTCCCAGAAAAATGTAACTATGTGCACTTAAGGAATGCCAAAAATGTTGCAACCTGCTCCAAAAAAATTAGACCTAAAACGTGCTCAAATATGCCATAATAAGTTTGTCATAACAGATTATATTATTTTCCACAGGACTTAGTTCTGAAGCTCTCCTATAGATCTGAATTTTTGTGTTCCTAAATAAGGCTCAAAACAGTCCTTTAAACACTGTCTCAAACATGCATGAACATGCATTTAACTGCAGCCTAACACAAGCTTATACTGCATCCCTTCCTGCAGCCTACACAGGCCTAGTGTGGCTCTTCTTGTGGCATACATATATCTGACAATCACAATATTGTACGCATTTCAGAGATATGCCAAACCAGCGATCTGAAGTGTGTATTTTTTTTTCTCCATAGTTTGTTGTAGCATAGATAATTCGAGTTCTGGTTGACTGTTGTCCTCAAGATTTTGAGCTTTCACATATATTATTTCAATTCTATATCAGCAAGTCCAAGTTTGAAAAACGTATAAATATATTTTCCCAAATATATCCTTAACTCTCCTCCTCGGCCTTAGTTCACCTTCTGTGATTATTCTCTGAAATCTTGACCAAAAATAATGGATAAAATGAAGAGTACAGATTTCTATTTATACTGGTTTGACATTTGATGAAGAGAAACGTCTCTTGGACGACATGTCAATCCTACACAAGTCGACTTAGGTCGGCTCAATGTCACAGTTAATTTCCTTAACTTAAAAAATCAATATCTTCCAAACTATTTGGTGTTTCGGGGCAAGTAAGGGCTCGTTAGAAAGGGGAAAATATACTCTACAAGATGGTATAGGATCCATTTCTAAAGGTTACCTCTAAGGTGGTGAAAACATTTTTCTTTGTGACTACCCTTGAATTATTTGGTGTAGAAAATGATTAGGACAGTATGGCTTCTCTGTTTGGCTTCTCCATTGTTTTTCTTCTCCATTATTTGGCTTCTTTAACATTATAGGAACATGTAGGACATCCACGTCATCATTATAATGTCCAATAATGAGTGCATCACCCATTTCATCACATAATGCTGAAATGATATGTTACAGTGCAACACTATTAGAAGAAATAAAAAATAGTTTTCCAACCCTAAAATGATCTCCAACCATGATCATCATATGTCATCATCAAGTATCAAAGTGTATGAAATCATCATGTAACATCAAGGGTTAAGATCTAGATCAAGTGCATGCAACATTAGATCAAAGACTTCTTAGGGCTTCTTTCATTAGTGGTTTGACTTCTTCGTTATTTGACATCTTCATTGATGGCATGACATCATCATCTTGAACCAAAAATCTGAAGAATATTGACATCTCGGTTAATGTCATATTGACATCAATGACAACCTTGACCAACAGGAGGAAGATGTGAACCTTCCAGAACCATCCAAAATAATAACCTGTGTTGTCAAGAGTAAGAATTCTTCAAAAGAGCCTCAGAAGCAAGTCCTGAAAGAAATGGATGACTGGGAAGATGCAGCCGAGCTTTCAACACCTATGAATCAAGTAGCTATTTTAGTTACTGAATGTTTAAGAGACAGAAAGTACTCCTGTGATTTTCTGTTGAAAATCAAGGATCAGTGCAAATATCTACCAAATCATTTTGAAATTTGTCTAGACATTATTGAATTACTTGGAAATTCCCAAGCACTTGCAAGTAATGTAGGAGAGGTTGATGCATTAGCAAGCACTGTAAGAGAAATTGATAGGAAACTGAGTGGGAATTGTCTACTTGAACGTCATGGGAGCAATATGGCCAGTTTGGATGATGATAGATGTGCCAACCCGGTGGATGCTCTTACTAATGGTTGTGATATGTGGATGGATGCAGATCTTAGTGGTTCCTCTGTTGTGTTTCAAATTCTCCAAGGTTATAATATTGGCTTTGCAAGAAATACCTGTGCATCACAAATGAGTATGAATTTCATCCTTTCTAGAGGGCGTTATGTATAAGCACCACTTCCACAAGTTGGAGTAGTGAGAAATAATTCTGATGCTGATAGGTGACAGCATGCTTTTGGTTCACAGAAGGGATTGATTCCTCCTCCATAGCCTTCTATGCCCACAATCCATATATTAGAGAACCGATATGAAGTGGGCAAGGTTTGTGAAGAGGATCTGTTGAAACAAAGACAAATTAAATCTGTTCTTAATAAATTGACGCCCTAAAACTTTGAGAAACTTTTTGAATAGGTCAAAGAAGTGAACATTGAATTTGCATCATGTCTTCATGGTATAATACCTCAAATATTTGATAAAGCCGTGATGGAGCTAGATTTTTTTGAAATGTATGCAAAATTCAGTTTTCAGCTTGCTGCAGGAATACCATAATTTTTGAAGATAATGAGAAGGTTGTTTTCAAGCGAGTTCTTTTGAAAAAATGTTAGGAAGAATTTGAAAAAGATGAAAGAGAAGAGGCTAAGGCTGAGAAAGTAGAAGAGCATGGTGAAAAAATCGTTTCAGCAGAAGAAATATAGGAGAAGAAGGCTGCAACACGACGATGAATGCTAGGAAATATAAGGTTTATTAGTAAGATTTATAAAGAAAATATGTTGACCGAAATAATTATTCATGCATGCATCAAAAAATTAACTGGTGAATTTAAGCATCCATAGGAGGAAAATTTTGAAGCTTTGTGAAAACTGATGAACACTATTGGTCATATAATTGACCATTCAAAGGCTAAGGAACATATTGATGCTTGCTTTGATAGGATGAAAAAAGTGTCCAATAACCAAGGGCTTCCCTCTAGGCTGAGGTTCATGTTGAAGGATTTGATTGATCCGAGGAGGAATGGATGGGAACAAAGGAAGAAAGTTGATGGCCCCAAGAAAATAGAGGAAGTGCTTTAGGATGTTGTGCAAGAACTACATGGACAGGGAGGCTGCTCTCAAGGTACCAATATGGGACATTCAAGTCGGAGACTTGTGACACCACTTGATCATGGTGTGAGAGGACCTGTGATGCCACCTTACATGGCAGGTGCACAAACGGGTTTAATTCCACATATGGGTGGGATTAAAGGGCCACAACCCCATATGGGACCACGTGACCATGGATTCACCAGTCAAGATGCTCGGATTGTGGATAGGGCTCAATTTGAAAATCAGTATATGCCAAGCCCTTCAACACAGAGAGATTCTGATGATGGCCACTTGACTCATGGTCCTAAGGGAGGTCTTGGCAAGGGAATATGAGGGACAGCTCAGCCTCTGCCATATGCTAAGAGTGCTCTAGCATATATTCCACCAGTCACATGTTGAGTAATATATGAACAGGTGTAGGTCCGATTTCGGGTTGCATTTTTGACCGAATGCCAGTGAGTATGAGAGATGCCATTTTGACAAGGACTTATGCTGCAAAAAAGCCTTTATTTGCAAAATCATGTGTCTAGGGAAGAAATATTTTGGATAATGACGTAAGAAGCTTTAAGAATTCATACTCATCTGGGGACAAAGGTGGGAAGACTGCAAATGTTGAATTTCAACTGTAAGAACATTCTTCTCAAATAACTTTGAGTTCACAACTCATTGAAGTTCAACTTAGGAAAAATGCTAAAATGGAAATCAAAGAATATTACAGGTGGATTCCTTTACAAAGCTTCTATGCATTTTCATTATGTATTTTAGAGAGGTCGACAAGTTTCCCTGACATTTTCTTAATTTTGCATGACATACCATCCAATATGAGAGATTTGAAGGAGACAACTTTTTGTGTAGATGACCTTAAAGCACCATTGTTCCATTCAACTATGGTTTCGCTTTGGATATTAGGTTCTTTTTTTAGGAAATATGTTGAAATTGATCTTATGGGGAATCTACTTGCACATTTATGCAAGTTTGAGCTTTTCTTTCTAAATCAAGGACATCTTACTGAAGGGTAATGTGAAATTTTATGTTTTTTCTTATTCAAGTCTGAATTTATTTAAGGACTACTACAGTCTATGGTCATTTGCGATTATGAATTATAACTATATATAAATTTTATGTTTCTAGGTTTGACACTGTACTATTTTCATTGGAGGATGCTACCATTGATGTGCCCAAGGCTCCTGAGTTCCTTGGTGATGTAGGTTCAAAATCCACTAAGCTGATTCCATGTCATTAGAACAATTTTGCATCCTTCCTGGGAAACAAATACATTACAAAATCGGATTTTCCCAATAAGGAATTTATAACATGAAACCAAAAAATTACAAGCAATGTTAGTTTGTCTTTCCAATGCATATGATAGAGAAAACTAGCTTTATTTAGGCTACTCATTCATATAGGGTTTAATGTGCAATTGGTTAATTAGATAATGAATTGTCTTCCCTCAATATATGTGCAATTCTAATTAATGGCTAAACCTATTCTTCTATCATATCTACAAGAGACCATGGGTAGGTATGACTAATGGCTCCTCTACCATTTTTTACTGTAGAGTAGGTGGTCTCAATAGAGTTATAGCAGGGTAAAAAATAACTATAAGCTTGACAACTATACAAATAGTATTTTCCATAAACTTGACATATTTACTCTTTTTTTATTATGTTTTTCTTTTGGGTGATATGAAAAAGGTATATGAAATTATGCTGAACGACCCCACCCTTGAAGAATTGAAGTTCTTACCTTAAGAACTACCAACAAATGAGGAGCTACAAGAATCAACACCATCTTTGATTTGAACCTAAATAGTATTACTATATCCGAGTATTTCACTAATCACAATGACCAATAGATTCTCCTCATGGATTATTTCTATAATTCTATTTATTAGTAAACTCCACAAAATGTATCCCTACATTTGAATATTGGGAAAAAAACATATAAGTGTTATCATTTAAATTATCCATATCTCTTGGATCCCAAAAATCCATTTGGTTTGGATAAGCTTTATTTATAGCCTCAAAAGAAACCCTATTATAAACTAAAGGACCATTATGTCCTCTTGAGTCTTGACAAAGTATGATGGAATGAAATTGGGTGAAGACCAGATCCAGGTTTACCATGTCAGAATCTATGTTCATTGATACGATGACCTTGGTTTGAAGATATCCACCATACAAACTAGAACCACCCATACTTATCATTGCCATCTCTCTTTCATCATCAAGATTAACATACTAAGGACCTATAACCCATGGAGGCCCATGGTAGTTATTGAAATGTAATTTCTTAGAATACATGTCGTATCTTATTATGAGATTTACCACATCTGAAAATGGCATCATTCACATCATTTTGAAGAAGTCTACAAATTAGGTCAACATAATTTTTTGCACATTTACGACTTCCCTCACATTTGTTGGTTCTTGAAACTCGAGCACTTTCATAAAAAAAATATGCAAAGTCAAACAACAAAAATGGTCCACTCTCTTTTCATTTTCTGATATTATAATGAAGTTTTATTAGAGACACTATTTGTTTCTTTGTTTTGGTTAGAAAAGGGTTTGCTCTTGGTTTTATGTGACTTTCAATTTATCATATGTAGTGTGTTGAGAAATGGGAAAGGATAATGTGTGACATTTATCTTGCATAAATTGATGCTGAATGAAAGGATACATAGTTTAACCAAACTACAATTCACTTTGGTAAAGGCGGAGGAACATCTTAAAAAACTGCTTAAGAATACACCATATATAAATTTTGACCATAAGTAATATATTCATTTTTCTATTGTAGATATGTTATTTTTTCTACCCAAGATATCACAACAAGAAAAATATTGATATTGTAGAAATTGTTTGAGGACCTCATTGAGGTCAATTTTTCTGATGTCCTATTTGATTGATACTTTCTCATATGCCAGGAAGGCTTTAACTATGAATTAATATGTTCATGAAACAAATCAGATTCAAATTTTATAGATATAAAGATAAAAAAAAATTCAATGTATTTGTTTGATTGTTACTTGACTTTGTTGTGGGCGAGTTACAGGAAATGTGATTGGAAAAATGACGGGGAGATGATGCATATCACATCTTGGACATGGTTCATTCGTTGTTAGAGATCACTTAGACACCTAAGCCACAGACTTTGGAAATGTTTCTAGTGTGAATTGATATGGTTTTTAATGTTTTGGTGATTTCACCTCATGGTTATTTTGGGCAAGCGAATGTCTTAGGAATGCTACACATGACATCGGTGGACAGGTAATTTTTTTTTTTTTTTATAATTTCAATTTCCATTCCATGACATCCTCTCTTTATTGTTTGATTGTATTTTGGATGTTTATTTTGATTTTGTTTTGTCTTTTAACTATGAAATTGAAAATTCTTAGTACCATGTCCATTTAAACAACAACCAAAGCTTGCAAATTAAATTAGTATTACACTATATTGATTGAATTCCTTATAGCTATTTTGTGTTAAAATATTTTCATGACTATCAGAAAAAGTTACTTTCTTGTTGTTATTTGAGTACATGTTTATATACTTGACTAAGTTCATGTGTTATAAAATGAAATGTTGTTGTGAATAAAATGACAAGGATTAAACATCACACCTCATATTACTTGTTTTCAGAAGTTATCTACAACTCGAGCTTTTTAGCGTATAACTTAGTTGACATGATTGTTCTTAAGCTTTCCCTGAAAGTTGAATACTAAGTTACTAAGGTGTTATTTTCTATATATGGAGATATTTTATTTGCTTTGTTTATATAGGTTATCTAGCCACATTATAGTAACAGTTATTGCCCCAATGAAGAAAATTTGTTCGAGTTTCTTACTTGTATGGGGAAAAATGGCTTTGACATTGCTGATGTTGAGATATATGTCATATAAAATATTTATAGTCTAATTTATTTTATATTCTAGTGTTCATTGTCTTTCATGTTTTACACTCATTGTATCTTCTTTTGTTTTTACAGAAAATGAACTTAGTATTGATGGTAAGAAGCATGAATTGAAAAAAGAGGGGAGCAATAACATTGGAGGGACAAATGTGAAAAGAGAGAGAGGAGAACTGGTCTGGTGATACTCCTAGAGCCAATATCCCGCATAAGTCACACATATAAAGATTGATGGTCAAGTCTTTAGAGTTGGTAAATTCACCTGCAATGCCTTGAAAACACAATGATAATTTTTTGAAGTGATGAAACACCATTTCATGTGTAAATTGTAGTCCAACCTATGGAAAATCATATTGTAATACTTTAACATTTCATATAATATAATTGATGTTGTTGAGATTATTTATAGCTGCACTTGATATTGTTTAGTATTGTAATTAAATTATGCGACATTGTGTTTTCCTATTAGATGAACATGCACATTGTATGACATTTTTTAAATCATACAAATTAATTTATGTTGATTAATAATTACTAGAAAATCAATTTAAAACTACTAAATTAGTAGTTTATATTGATTAATGATGAACACAAATAAAACGAATATATGACTAAATTAGTTATTGACAATGATTATTAATGAAAGTAAATGAAATGAATATAAACTACTAAATTAGTCGTTTGTATAATGAATAAATGACTACTGCAAATGATAAATTTGTGACTACAAATGACGACTAAATTTTGCATATATACGACTACTAGTAGCTAATTTATAGTATCTTATAACACGACTAAAATTTAGTCATATTTCTTCAGTCATTAATTAGTTTCAAATGATGACTAAAAATTGCATATATATGACTATTAATAGCTAATTTACAGTATCTTATAACATGACCAACATTTTGGTCATATTTCTTTGGTCATTAATTGGTTTTATCGGGTGATCATATAGTAATATATTTTGTTGTATATTTGGTCATTAATTGTGACAATTAATGACTAAATCAATGATTAAAGAAATGACCAAATCAATGACTAAATTAATGATCAAATCAATGATTAAATCAATGACTAAATTAATGGCTAAATCAGTGACTAAATTAATGACCAAATATACAACTAGACACCAAAATTGAGATAACCAATTAATGACTAAGCTAAAAATGACCAAAATTTGGTTGCGTTATAAGATACTGTAAATTAGCTACTATTGGTCACCGACCGAAAAATAGCCGTTTATATGCAAATTTTAGTCATTTTTCTAGTAACTAATTAGCCATTTTGTACTAGTGAACAATTTGTTGGTACAACAGGAAGTAGAAATCAATTGCACTCATTTCATCTAAGGCAAGGTACATGGCATTCAGTCAAGTTTCATGTGAGGCCATCTGGATGAGGAAGATTCTTGTTGGTTTGTTTAGTCGTTAGATGGATCCAATGGTGATAAATTGTGATAATTACAGTTGCATAAAACTCTAGGTTAATCCACTATTCCATGATAGGTACAAGCGTATTGACATCCAGTACCACCATCTCAGAGATTTTGTTCTGATATGCATTATGTTACTTCAGTACATTCCCACGGAGGATCAGGATACAAATATTCTGACGAAGGTGATCACCAAGAGAAAATTCGAATACCATAGAGGTAGGATCAAGGTAGCTGATAATTGCTTTCTTATTGAGAGGGAGTGTTAAAAATTCAACAATAAATTTGTGTCTAATTTAATTTTCCCTTAGTTAAATTAGACAATAAATTGTAATCTTATCTTATAATCACTTCTAATAGTTAACTGCGTGTGATAAACTCAGTTAGCTCATGTAATTCGAGTTGAGTGTGGTTGGTGAGGCATGCAGAGTGATTCTATTTATTTTTTAGTTCAATTTGCAGTTATTGCATTAGTTTAATGCATGAGAAATCAGTTAACTCAATTAATTGAGTTAAAATCAGTTTAACTAGTTGTAACTAATTGTTGCACTAGTGAGAGGTCAAGTGAATTAAATCAGATTTAATTCACATGGAGTGATATGTGAAATAACTGATGATTTACTATTAATAGTTGCATGCATGTCAGTCCTAATGAAGACCCAATTGAGACAGAGGTTAAAGGGATGTTAACTATTAGTTGTATTATAAGAAAAATTCACGCATGCAATTATACACCGATAGGATTTCCCATGAGAATTGTGCATTTTTTGAAGGCTAAAATTCCTAAATAATAGGGATTGCATTCCACATTAATTGTGCAAGCAAGGCAAGCTGATCAGAGGCTAGAAATTGGCTAATTGTTGTTCTATTTTGTCTGGATCAATGTGAGACATTCGTGAGAGTGCAGAAGACTCTTGTGAGAAGAGTGCATTGTAATTGTTTCATGATTCCTTGGTTGAATATACAATACAGTATAGAGGGGTTTTAAGAACCAAGATTTCCTCAGGAAAAATATCTGTATTGTGGATTGATTTGCTTCTTTATTTTACTTGGTGTGATTTTGCGATCGTTTTATTTTCCACAATTAATTTGTAGAAGGATTCAGTATCTTGCTTTTACATATCACATGATGGGATTGAATCCATTGGTATACATATTGTTTGTGTAATTTATACAAGAGATGGCTTCTTACCTATCCATACCTCATGTGGAGTGTTATCTTCCAATGTTGATGAAGGTGATCTATGAAGAAGGTAACATGCAGTTTCCATTACCTGTGCCCATAATTCCTGTCCTAGCCTAGCACCATTGAGCATGATTCTTTCCTTTCCCAACAATGTCCTGTTCATTATTTCCGCCACTTCGTTTTGTTAAGGTGTGTATGATTAGTATCCTTCCATGCTATATCACACTTGTTACAAAACTCTTTGAATTCCTTCTTAAAGATATCTCCACCATTATTTGTCCTCGACAACTTTATCATCTTTTCCATCTATTTTTCTACTGGAGCATTAAATTATTTAAATCTATCAAATACTTCATATTTCTTCCTAAAAAAGTATATTCATCACGTATTCCTTGAGAAGTCATCTACAAATGACACATAGCACACACCCTTACCCAGTAATGGAACCGACATAGTTATAAACAAATTATTGTTCACAAGTTGTAATATCCCTTTCTCCCTCTTAGCACTAGAGAGTAAAATCACCCGATTATGCTTCCCATATACACAATATTCATAGAAATTGAAATCCAAAGAGGAATTAGACATACCTTCTACCAGCAACACCTTTTTTTCCTCAACCATATCCCTCACAAAGTGATTTTAACTGATTATTATGTGATTTATTTATAAAATATATTTAATTGATTTTGTATTGAATGGTATAGGTTGTATACTAATAAAAAAAATTTGATACTCTAGTTAAGTAACAAAAATAATAATCGACACAATGATAACACATCCAAAAAGGAAGAAAGGGAAAGTTATTTGCATATTCTTTACAAAATTAATATGCTTGAACTATATATAAGTTTAACTAATATCTATTCGTTAGTGTGGCTCATGCAGAGCCACAAAATGAATAAGCTCAATAATATTATTTCTGATCTAAGTGTAGAAGATCAAGCTGTATGGAAAAATTGTAGAAGGATGAATCAGGTGAATGAAAAAAATACTCTTCAATATCAATTTTCATTTTTGAATTTTCGTTATTAATATACTTAAGAATATTAGATAACATGTTTCAAATAATATATTATTTCACATATATTTAATGTTATACAGGGGCCAACAATGAAGGAAAACAATGTCATTTTAAGAAAATAAAAATTCTAAAACATGTAAATGACAATGAATTTCTCCTTATCTCATCTGTAGTGGTGCTAGAGGTTAACGAAAGGGGGAAATTTTTTTACAAAACTAGGAGGGATATAGTGGAGCGAACATATAGACCTACTTTCCACTTACAATACAGAAATCAATCCAATGATTCTAAGAGCCAAGTTATATATAAACTACGTGAAGTTTTTTGAGAGAAATGGTCAATGAGACCTATTAGACTTATAGTAGAAAAAAATATAAAAACAAAAGATAATCATTCAAAAAGTAATATTTCCAATTAAAATTATTTTCTAGAATTATATGTATTTTGTGAGAGTCTAGTCAATAGTTTTTTATTCATCGTGATGATAGGCTTGCTTTGGAGGAGTATCATGGAATCATTTTCCATCCATATGTATGGGCTAATGATGATGTAACCATTATATTATGTCACTTATTTTAGTCATTAGTCCATAGGATTTGATCATAGCATCCATGTATTTATTTATATATTCATGAAAAATGCTCATGGATCCATGCACTTATGTTGTGCTATCATTTGGGTCTTATATTCATGAGTCACGAGGTCATGTTATGGTTATATGAGAGCACATATGAGTTCTAATGTCACTACTAACACCATATATTGATCATGTATATGTTACTTGAGTCATGGTCATGTGGATACTTAGTCCATATGGTGCTTCTATTTGTCAAAGGAATCATTGTTTACAATGGAAGCGAGCATTACAACCCAAATATTTATATCTCTACAGCTTGGATATGGCATGTGTTCAGGGGGGGAATTATTTGTTCGTACTTACTTCAGCCATACATTTTTGGCATTATGATCTAGTTGGAGGTGTTCATGCTATGCCTCATAATATGCTATTACAATTGAGCCTGTTTTTTGGCCTCATGGGATGAGATATTTTGGTAGTTTCTTCTATGAAGTTACGGGGAATATTTTGTGTAGTTGCCTCATGTGGATATTGTTGCATATTTTAAGATGATGCTCATATGACGTTTCTACTTGGAGGAGTTATAGATTGATGCTCATGTGAATGTTGATGCCATACTTGATGCAACTCACAATTACTATTATGTTGATGATGAATATGTTGATTATGGTTTCCTTATGTTTGCATGTTGTTGCTTGATACTAGAGGTATTTTTTTGGATATGCTGCTATAAATTTTGCTTGGATATATTTGCTACTTAGTGCTTTTGATATATGGAGAGATAGAGTATATTCCTTGATATTTGTATGGATGCATGGATGATATTCTATATGCGTTATTTTTCAGCCATGCATAGATGGATTAATCCAATATTTCACTTCAATACTTGCTACCTTATCATATGGATTTGGCCCTTTTCCATTAATGTCAAAGGCAGAGAATAGCAGATGATGGTTTGGATTTTGTGTAAGGTTTCCATCAATGCCAAAGGGGGATATTCTTGGTATCCATGGGGAGATTGTTAACATGATGGTGTGCATGGATCTAGGTAGCTGATGTTGGCATGAGTTCATGATGAAAACTAGTTGATGTTGGCATTTATGTCAACCATTATTAGACTAGCTGACGTTTTCATTGATGTCAACCATTATTAGAATAGTTGATGTATGGATCCATTCATTATAGTATGGATGCAACTAGTTGAGTTCACAATGGTATTATTATGTTGGAATTGATGTCAACCTTATGACGTCTTGCACTTATGTGAGAGAGAGAGATTATAGGACGATGTGCAAGCTATTTGAGGGTTGTGTATGTAGATTTTCTGAAGCATGTTGAATAGATCAGAATTGAAGCTGCTAGAGTATAAATTAATTTGGAGAGTTTTGTATGTTTTTGGGAAGTGTTTATGTTAGTGATTCTCAGACTTGTTTTATGCAGGAGTTACTAATACATTTTTCATATAGCTATAGTTTCTTATAACATTATTTTTATTATGAAACATTCTATTGTGTGAGGGTCTGATTGTATTTAGATTTTATGTGCCCACAATTTTTTCTATTTTGAGAGAATATGTTGTGTGGATTTTTTTATTATTATTTGATGATGAGATCTTGTTATCCAGAGAATGTATGAAGAGTTGAATTCTTGTTGAGCAAAGCATATTGGATCCAATTTAAAAATATATGATAGGAGGCCCACATAGTAGAGATGAGAAGTGACTTCATGAGAGAGGAGCATGGATATCTAAGCTGCAACGAAATGAAAAAATTCTCAATCCAATGGTAGTTTCATAGTGCAATCATATCTAGACAAGGATCGATTGATCATGGAGGCTTTCAGAGGATGTTAGTTCGTAGATTCGTGGAGAACAAAGTCTTATGAGTTGATCAGTAGAATCGATTCTCCTAGCCGATCGATGTTGTAATTTTGTATATCAGGTTGAGTCTCCATGTTGATGGGAGTTAATGACCTATGTAAAAGACAATTTCTTTATATAATAGAAATTCTTATCGGAGGAGCAACAATAAGGTTTCTTTTTCTCCCGGAAAGGTTTCCACCAGAAATATTGTGTCTCATGTGATTGATGTGAATGTGTGCACTTATTATTGTTTGTATTGTTTCTTATGGTTTTTATTTATTCTAATATGACACACATATGTAATGAGTTGTTGCTAACATATGTGCGACTCGAAAATTGAAGTTAAAATTGGTAAACACACACACACACACACAGATATATATATATATATATATATATATATATATATATATATATATATATATCACATTATTTATTCACCCCCACCCCCAATAGTGCTCAAATTTTTCCAACAATACTTTGTATTTCTCCAATTAATGCAACTTGTAATGGCGAAAAAATCCATCTTAAGTGGCTTATCATATACCAAACTTGTCAGAGTGATGCATTGCAAGTCAGACAAGGAACTATGGATCAAGTTCAAAAATTTTCATGAATGGGACAAAAATATAAAGGATGTAAAACCTAAGAACCTATAGAAGTAAGTAAGTAAGTTTTAAATTTTGAAAATGGAAAAATATGAAAATATTGTTTTTTATTTCCTTCGAGTTGATGGTGTTGTCAACTCTATCATAGGTCTTAGAGAAGAATTCAAGGAAATTGATATTTCTTATAAAATATTTATATCACTTCTCTCAAGGTTAATTCATAAAGTGACATCCATTTAAAATCTATTTGACATGCAAAAATTAAATATGGATACCTTCATGGAACTCTTAATACATACGAACTAAGGGAAGAAAAGGAAAAGACATGATCCTGAGTAGCCACATTCAAAGTAACTAGGGAAATAAGTAGGAAAAAGACTCAACCCATGAATCAATTGAAGGAAAAGCCAAATTTTTCTGAAAGTTAAAAAGGGAACTGGGAAGTTTAAGGGTATGCTTGCATTTAAATGTTTTGAATGTGGAAGAATAGGAAATTATGCTTCTAAATGTCCTTATGAAAAAATGAATGATAGTGATGATGAATTAAACCTCAAACCTAATTATTATAAAAGAATATGAAATGCTAAATAAATAAGCCTATACTTGAAATAAGGTAGTGATTATGGAAGCAATGGAATCTGTTTGATGATGAAATAGTAGAGATATTGTTCATAGTTGGAGAAAAAATTAAAGAAGTAGATTATGAAAGAGAACTAATTAGTGCACTAGAAGAATTAAAATATCTAATAAAGTTGGTAGATCAAATAGAAAAACAATAGTAAGGATATATATTTAAATATTGTGATGTCAATTCTATTGTCTCTCTCAAAACTAAACTATAAGAAACTAAGGAGAATTAGAGAATCATTTAGGTCATATCAATAGAAACTTGAATATTATTAATGGTTTTAAATAATTTGATCATATCCTCATCCTATAGATATATCCCCTCATAAAAACACGTCTTGGTTACTAAGAAGAAAGTGAGACATCTAGAGATGAAGCACCCCCAGTAACATCATGTGGTGAATCACCTAAGAATAATTTCATAATATTCAATAGTAATACAAGTGAATAATTGAGTCAAGTATAGGACCAACCCAAACTTTTTCGCTTCTTAGGTGACACTCAAAATGGAATCATGGATTAGCAAGTAACAACTAGCTCAGGAAAACAAAATAAAACAAGATGTAGGTATAAGGAAAGATATTATATGAATTTTTTTAAGGGATGTACAAATAGTAGTTGCATAGGAGTCAAATATTAGAAGGGGGGTGAATCTCTTATAAGGAACAAATTCATAATAAATTCTTCACCAAGAAAAATAAATTAAACAAAGTATTAAAATATGTTTTTGGGTCGTTATTTCTCATGCACTTGATTTGGATATAAAGTAAGGGATTACAAAACATATTCCATGAATTACTATGTTATATATATAAGATACTATCAAACTTCTAGGAACAAATATATGGGAAATCAAATCAAAAGTTATTATCCCAACATGTCATTCCTTCCAATATTTATGTCCAATAAAGAATGAAACAAGTTCCACAATGAAGGACATATAGCCTTTGATTGCAAGATATATTTGAGATGGTTCAAGGTAGAAGATTTGTCTATTGAACCAAGAATAAACACTAAGGAATGGAGAATAAAGAATAAGAACCAAGGGTAGATCTGATCACTTATATATAATCAATTTCTAAAAGCTTCTTATGGATGATTGGATTGATACTTAAAGAAGAACAAATATGTACGATAGATTTTGTTTTGAAGAAATAAGGGAGACCATGCATACAGGGAGTAACTTTCAAAAAGAGAAATTAAGAAGTCCAGGAGAGTTCTATTGTAGATATAACAATTGTACAAGGAGAGTGTAGCCATATAATAGGAAGCATTTATTATGAATAATTTATCGTGAAGAGGAGAACCTATTAAAAATACTGGTTGAGAAGTCCAAGGGGATGGTAATAACAAGAACATTTCATAGGAAAATAGTTTATTCATAGGGGGGAGAACCCATTCATTAAAATAGGAGGTCCACAAGAATATGTAATAATATTTCTATAACATTTTCAAAATAAGAAGAAGTTACCTAATAAGTATCCATCTTTAGTAGTTCCATTTTCCATTGATGTCAAAGGGGGCTAGAAGAGAGACATGAAAAGAGAAATCAAACTTTAAAATAGTATCTTTGAAAGGAAATTTTATTCTATTTCCATCAATGGCCATCAATGTATGGTGGTGTTGTCATCAGTGACAAAGGGTGATATTGTTGGACATATTTTTTTCATTGTTGAAAACCAGTTTCATCAATGTCAAAAGGTAAGTCAAAGGAAGAACAATTTTCACTATAATGTTATCATAATAGTTCAATGCCTTGAGAGATCACATCAACGATGAAAAATTGGATTGAATATTATTGAGTTTTTTTTTTTAATTTATCACGTTCAAATAAATCTATAGACGACATGGTTGGATAGTCCTCTCTAACACCTTTCCACTTGGTCAAACTCCTCTAGGACAAGAGGGAAAGTCATTTTGACAATGATAGTGGAAAAAAAGGAAAAATCACCAAATAAATTAATAGTCCCACATCTTCAGATCGAATCCATGTCTTAGTGAGAAATTAATGACATATGGCACGTGGATTTGCACATTAGTTAACAAGATTAAACATTATGCATTTCAAGACAAATATGGCTATTATCAATTTCATAAATGGTGCATGGATCACTAACTTTCACAAGGTTTAATGAATATTGTGCCCCCCCCATGTCATCTGAAATCCACCAGGTTGGACTAATGAAAATGTGACACATGGAAAATGCAAGTGGATGATAAGTGGACCCCCTCAAAATAGGTGATCAATAATGTGAAATGGACATGGATGCATAGTTCGTAGGATCAAATCGTCCAAGTGGTAGAAAAGTGGCACATGGCAACACAATATTGGATCAATGTTGATGATGGGGACATGTACATATAGTATGAAAATTACATGGGAGCAGGACGAGATGCCATGTTGCATGTTAAATTGGAAATTTTTGTCGGCTAATAGTAACAAATTTGGGTGACAGGTGGAACCACTCAGAGAATGCCACGTGGCATTGTTGATTTCATGATCACATCAACATAATTTTGACTATGAACCCTTAGCACAAGGTCACATAGTGTGATCACATAAGGGTTTATAGCTTGGCCTGAGAGTCAAAATAATATTGGCTCCAATGTGATCAAGCAGGGCACCCACACACACATATTTGTGTGTGTTGTTTAGTGCCAATTTTAGGAGAGAAATCCATCCTTTCATTTTGATACACATAGCTTCATGAACAAGCCTGAAGGTGTTTTTCGTTATAGCGTAGTGCATGGTTAAGCCCAAAGAAACTTTGGTTATTGGCACAATTTATGGTTAATCCCAAAGGAACTTTTGTTATTGGCATAGTACATGGTGAATATCGAAGGATTCTATCTAAGACATATATTTGGTGGCACCCAGTTAAGCCAAAAGGTGTATTGATTAGTCTATTTCTAGCTCTTGATTCATGTTTTATTGATTTGGTTCTTGGTTAATCATGAAGGCGTATATCTAATACATATATTTGGTTTCTCATAGTTAAGACCAAAGGGATAGTGGTTAGTCTATAACTATGCTTGTTGACATATTGATTTTTTTCGTAGTTTAGATTGAAGGCATATTGGTTGGTCTTTAGTTAAGATTGATGGCAAATATATTTACTTCATGGTTCAAACCAAAGGAATATTGGTTGGTATGTAGTTAATCTCAATGGATTATTGACTTGCTTCATTGTTCATATTGAATGCATGATGGTGTTGTCATGAACTCAAGTTTGGTTTCCATCATATACAACATATGCACATGTTTTGGCCTGACAGTTAACCTCGAAGGCAAGTTATTATTTTCATGAGCTCAAATATGGTTTATAATGTATACACATATGGAATATGTAGATATTTTATTGGTGGATAAGCCATAAGCCATGTTTTTATTGTCGTCATCTTGAGTTTGGTTTACCACATACACCATTTGTTTTGAATTTGTGGTTAAGCCCAAAGGCATATTGGTTTTGTTGTGAAATTGAGTTTGGCTTACAACATAGACACATATGACACATGTACATAGTATGGATTAGTGTTTATACTTGAAGGTGTTGATCAAATAGATTGTTTGCGCTTCTCCTAACCAACCACCCGAATCTCACTAAGGGGGGTGGGATAGTGGAAATAGTCTACCTGAAATTGTATGCCCTTTTATGTAACTAATCAAATGATAATTTACAAAATTTATATTATATTAGGAAACTATGTAAATGAAATTAAAATACAATATATACAAAAAAATTCTGAAATTTTATAGAAGTATGGAAATATGAATAAATACATTAAAATATTCGAACATAAATAAAACATAAGACATGGAAAGCAACAAACTAATGAGCCATTTAACAATTTTAAGCCTCAAAATTATATAGATCCTCAGTTGCATTCATTTATGAATTAAAGAAAATAAACTACCAATAAAAATAATAAATTTTACAAGAAAATAAACTACCAATCAAAAATGATATCTCATTGTAGTATTCACTCTATTCCTTCATAAGCCCATTCCTCTTTTATGCGTCATGAAAGTGGTTCAGCAGTTGAGCCACTTGAATAATTTATTACGATACATTCTCTGATCAAGTTTAGATTAGAGGTCAAGGGTGGTGTTCTAAAGGTGAAATCAAAATGAATTAAGCTTATAAATTATAAATTTGAGGCGGGACCCCCTTGGTCCATAACTATCATCTTAATCTATGAGAATGAGAACTTCCAACCTATTTCTTATGTTGGCGAGGATAGGATGTAAGAGTGTGGGAAGAACCATGAGAGGAATTAGATCTGGTGGATTGAGCTTCCTTTTATGATTGTTAGTAATAGGTTTAGGTGGATTGGTAGCCTTCTTGGATGACTAAAAAATAGGCTCAGCAAGACCAACAATATCTCTTGAAATTTGAGCAACTAATGGACAAGGTTAACTAGTAGGTATAGAGATGAGGTGTTTCTTGTGGAGAGGGAATAAAACATGAAGAAGCTAACTACAATTGATGAGAAACTTGACGCTCGGGGGAAGGAGGTGGTGGTGGTAATGATATTGTGTGCCACCCATAAATTGATTGTAAAGGTTGTGGTTCGATTACATATTTCCAACCATCACTAACGAGTACTGCAAGTTGTGAAGAGATATGGTGACACAAGTATACCAATTCTTGGCTTATTTTGAATGGAAGGCTGAAGAGGCTGAGAAATGTTTTGTGCTATAGGCTAGGAAATATGTTGGCTAGTTAAGTTTACCATGCTATTTTGTCGCACCTCTTTTAGTTATTTTGAATCTCCAGCAAAATGAATTGAAATGATAAGTCTTATTTCTCTTCTTATACCTAAAATTTTATCTTAGTTATTTCAATAAAAGGTCATGTTGTAAATAAAACACTTTTTCGTTCCTACTAAAATATAGATCAGTGTCAACAAACCAACTATAGCATGATTTTTTAATGATAAACAACTTAGACCAAAACAAAAATTTTGGAAAAAGGGACAATAATTTAATGCATCACAAAAAAAATACCTATGATCAAATAGCTCTACGCAAGGTGTCCATGCGGAAGAGGAACAATGTATATATATTGTGATTTAAAATATTTTTTGAAACTTTATAGAGATTTGGAGAATTGGAAGAAAAAAAACTGTATTTGTGTATAATAAACAGAGGAAATGTTTGGTGGTGATGAGGGTTTTTCATTTATGTGCAAAGTTCTTCGTACATATCAAATGTCAAAAGGCGAGGTGAATATAATTTTTCAAATGAGCCAAAAATAATTTATTAGTGATGAAACAAGGGCTACAAAGGTCTTGTCATTGGAATGGTGCACCAAACTTTTAGATATATCCTCGAGATGGTAGGATCTCGAAATTGTTGAGAGAAAGCATAAAAGAGGAAATTGATGCATATATTCCTTCATTTAATGGAAATAGAGAAAGTTTATTCTATAAATAAGGAAAGAAAAGTAAATATGTGAATATGAAAATTTTTGGAAATTATGGTATGATCTGATGATATGTCGAGAACATACATGAAAAAGAGAAGCACACACAGTTTACACAGAATACAGAATTCAAATCAATAACAGCACAAAAATACACAGAGAGACAAAAACAAAGAAAAATTATGTATCATATTCTTTTGCTGCAGCAAGCTTCAACAACATTCTCATTCTTACTTCCCTCTTCCAACATATGAAAAACATATTACTTAATACAAAATGGCACATAGACAAAATTGAATGGTAATTCATTGCTGGACCAGACGTGTAACAATTAAATGTCATTATACCATGTTTTGGCTTTCTTCATTAACCACAACAAACAGAGCCTTGTACGCCAGACTTGAAATTCTTTAAGTTTCGGTTGTGAGCGATATCGCATCCATGCCCATTTCACATGTCATACTTTTCCAGTGACAACATTTACTTCGCAATATCCATTTGAGCTTGTGATTCCAAAATGCGATGGAAATATCACATCACAACAGACAACAAATAACCTGCCATGACTTATTAGAAAACATAAGATGTTGTGATTGCGATGTTTGATGAAGATATCACATCGCACCATCGCAAGGTTTGTAGCAGGACACATGTAATATTCTAAATTAGGAAAGACAACAATATTGAACACCAAACTGAAATGTACAACAAATAATGATGCAAAAAATATGAGAAAATCATAGATCCATTAGATTATGTATTAGAGTAGCAAAATATACAATGTGTTGAGGAACAAATCACTCAAACTAGGAAAACAAGCCTCCAAAGCCCAGAAATACTAGAATCCAAAGAGATGTTGCAACACAGAAATTATGGAATACATGATAGCACAGTCCCAGTGAGGGTTACTGCTACAGGAAAATAGACATGAATGGATCTTCTGATATATTACTCAAAAGGAGCTGAAAATGGAGAACTAGTCTCTCAAACACAATCCCAAGGTAAGCCGGCAAGGGTTTCTTGAAATACACAAGATGAAAAAAGTGTAGACTGCAACACTTTGGCTGAATCACTCTATATCACTAAAGCTCTGGTGCAATATGACTGAAATGACAAAGATATGGCTATAAATTATCCTCCCTAGCTTTCCGAGTGAAAGGTTGCCCCTTTCACTAGGAAACTAGCTCATAAACAGGGTTTTGCACCCCTCCACTGCAACACCATGAAAAACAACATAGTTCCTCAAGGAGACTGCACTATGGATGTAGGTGGCTACTTGGACCAATTCTGGATGGGGGAAATGAAGCTCAGAATACTCCTCTTAGATAGCCTTCTCAAGTCCTCCAAGATAGATTATGGGATTCCCACTTGGAAATGCCCTTGTACTAAACAGTACAACAAACTCAGCTAAACAGCTGAAGCATGCAATAAGTCATAAGACTCAAACATAAACAATATTTTGAATTCCTCTCATTGTTTCCATCCCTTCCCTTATATTCTTGGTGAGCTTCCTCACCCTTGGCCCCACTCATTTATGAGGTTACTTCCATGCAAAGACTCCTCCTCTAAAACTCCATTGTCCCCACTAGCTCCAATCTCTTCTTTGGCAGCGTTGTTGATTTGGTCAACCTTTACCCAATCTACATGCATTTCCCCCTTTCACACCAAATGTGGCTTTATTTTGACTATCTAAACTGATCCACATCCATACTAGAAGTGATTTACTCCTACTAAAGATATTTAAGGGTCTCCCTACCCCACTTATTCCTATAGATTATGAATAGAAGAAACATGTAATATTCCAACTAGCTAAAAGCTATTTCTGAATATTATAGTCCTCCCCTCCCAAAATTTTCTTATCCTCAAGCAATAGTAAAGAAGGATGCTGCAAAATATTCTCTCCCTCCCAAGTCGTATCCTCATCACGAATATTCCTCCATAGAATCAGATATTATTTAATCACCCTGATCCTTAGCTGACTCTCTCAAGTATCCAAGATAGCCTCTCATTATAGAACTAGATGGCCCTCATCATCAATAAGTAGGAGATCCATAGTGGCAACCACATGTTGTCCAATGGCCTTATTGAGGCATGAGACATGAAAAATGTTATGGATCTTGCTCCCAATAGGAAGCACTAACTCATATGCTACTTCTCCAACATGACGGATCACCCTATATGGCCCATAGAATTAAGGTTTAAGCTTCTCAGCCCCTTGCTCCTTAAGTGTAGATTGTTTATATGGCTGAAGATGAATATAGACCAAATCATCCACCTCAAACTGCCTCTCTTTCTGACCACGGTCTGCATACGTCTTCTGTTGGTTTTGTGCTATAGCAATGTTGTCCTCGAGGGTCCGGAGTATATCTTGACTCTCTTGAATCCACTCCTTTTCTCTAGGAGCTTTACTTGCTCCAAACATCACATCAGAAAATGGTAGTGCATCATTCCCATAAAGGGCTTGAAATGGGGTCATGCCAATGCACATATGAAATGTTTGATTGTAGCAATACTCCCCTAAATGGAACCAGCGCAACCATGCTCTTTGTTGCCCTGAAACATAGTTCCGCAAGTACCCTTCCAACCACTTGTTTACTATTTTTGTCTATCCATTGTTTCGTGGGTGATAGTTGGTACTTGGTGTCAACTCAGTACCCACTAACCAAAAAATCTCTTGTGAAAAGCCACCCATGCAGTAGCTATCCCGATCACTGACTATGGTCTTTAGAAGACCATGAAGTCTAAACACATCTCTAAAGAAGAGCTTGACTACTTGTGAAGTAGTATATCATGCAGAAATAGCAGATAAATGTGAATAATTTGTTAGTCAATCAACAACTAAAAAGATACAATCCTTACCCTGAACTGTAGGTAGACCGGTGATGAAGTCCATGGAGATACTTTCCCATTTTCCATCCAGAATAGGGAGTGGCTACAATAATCCTGTAGGATGGTTGTGCTCTCCTTTGTTCTGTTGGAAAACTACGCACTCCTTGATGTGTTGGAGCACATCCTCCTTGAGACCCTTCCATGAGAATCTCTCCTGAATATCCTGGTATGTCTTGGGGAATCCTTGATGCCCCACAAGTGGTGGATCATGTGAAGCCTGCAAAATATTATTTTTGAACTTAGAATCTCTAGCCAAGAAGACATGATCCCGGTAATATATGACCTCATCCATAACTAAATACCTCTCATCATTCACCAATCCATCTAGGATCTCACATGCAAAGTAGCCTTTGGATTATTCCACTAGCAACTAAGCCTTCCAATTTGTATCCATGCTCATCAAGGACAACGCTATTGGCCTCTAAGATAGAGCATATTCCACTACATTAATCTTCCCCTTGACACATTCTATGTCAAATTCATATGCTTGGATTTTACTCACCCTTTTTGTTGCCTCTCCTGAAGTTGCTTCTACTCAAGAAATAATCGAAGACTATTATGATTAGTCTTCACTCAGAATCTATTACCCACCAAATATTTCTAGAACATAGCTAAAGCATGCATAATATAAAATATCTCCTTATCATAGATGGGATATAGCCTCTCATGTGGCAACAACTTCTGACTCTCAAAAGCTATGGGGTGTCCCCCTTGCATCAATACTGCTCCAATGCCTTTTCATGAAGCATCACATTCTAACACAAAGGGTTGGCTAAAATTTGGTAGAACTAATACTAGGAAGCTACTCATCACCAACTTGATCTTATCAAAATATCTCTACGCTATGCAGGGATAATTTTAAGGATCGAAAATTATCTTGAAGTTTAAAAAATTGGCGAATCACACTAGTCCCTAATATGAAAACTATAAAATGTTTATTGATGTATTTGTAAAATTATTCAAATTCATAATGATATTATATATATTGTCTATATAATGTTGGAAATTTTTAACGTAAAATAATTTTATATTGTAAAATTTGGGCGAATCATTTTTATAAAAAAATGGAAATTGGCGAATATTTTTTTTGGAAAAACCATAGAAAATTAGCCCAGCTACGAATATTAACCCCTAAAATTTTCCATGGCACTATGGCTGTCCAACTGAAAGTTTCCTTCTTAGTTAGATCGGTAAGTCATGCTGCTAGTTGAGAGAACCCTTTTACAAACTTCCGATAATAGGTACAGATGCCTACAAACCCCCTGAAGTTTTGTGACATTCTTTGGCTCGGGCCAAACTATAATAGCACTGATATTCTCTTCATGACCTATTACCCCATTCACTCCAATGATGTGGCCAAGATAGATCATCTCTGTGAGCACAAAATCACACTTAGAGAGCTTAGCATAGAACTGTTGCTCTTTAAGAATGCATAATACTACCTGAATATATTGTAAATGCTCCTCCCATGTGCGATTGTAAATGAGAATGTCATAAAAAAAAAAGCCAATACAAACTTCCACAAGTGACCGTGGAAAATATGGTTCATGCAAGAATGGAATGTTTTCGGAGCATTGGTTAACCCAAAATGCATTACCAAGAACTCAAAATGGCCATAGTGACATCAAAATGTTGCCTTGGGGATGTCTTGATCCCTCACTCTGATTTGATGATACCCCGATCTCAAATCAATCTTGGAGAAATACTTGCACTCTCTTAGTTCATCCATCAACTCATCGATCTTGGGAATTGGGTATCTATTCTTCATGTTATTTTTGTTCAAAGCTCTATAATCAATGCACATCCTCAATTTTCTATCCTTCTTCTTCACCAAGACCACTAAAGAAGCAAAACGATTGGTACTAGGCTGAATGTATCCTAAGGCCAAAAGCTCCTGAATGGCCTTCTCAATCTCATCCCTGTAGGCTTTGGGATGCCTATAGTGTGTGGTGATCACTACTTGGATCCCCTGATCCAACTCAATAGTGTGCTCAAATCCTCGGTCACAAGATCTCCGAGGTGGGATATCTCCAAATACTATGGAGTATCGGTCCAAAATAGATTGTACATATGGATGTATTGGTGAATCCTTTCTCCCTACTTCTAACATACGTATTTCTACTACCCACTCTATGTCCCCTTTGTGCAAATCAGCCTCCATCCTGTGTGTTGAGACAATCTGGGGTGGATAGGTGTGTATGCCCTTGATTTTCTGATGTTTACCACTCCCTTTTTCTGTCCATTCCATCTCTAATGTTTCCCATTCTGTGGTAACCTTCCCTAAGGTAATTAACCACTGGACACCCAATATCACATTGGTGTGTGGAATATCATCCAAAAATAAGTGTTCTGTTAGTGTTTAGGTTCCCATAGTGATGGTTAATGCCAGAACATATTTGGAACACTACATAGTTCTGGATCCTAGAACCAAAACTGAGAAACCCTCAAAATATTCTATGTGAATGCCCCTCCTTTGCACCAACTATGTGTCAATAAAGTTATAGGTATCTCCACTATCTACCAATACGGATACTCTTTGCCCCAGAATAGTGCCTATAACTCTTAAAGTTAGATACTTTGGAACTCCCCTCAAAGCTCCAAGAGTTCCTCCCATTGGAGCAAATGCTCCCACTACATCTCTCGTTGGTGGTGCACCTCTCCTCTTGCTACAACACTGTTCCCCTTCTCCTCATTAGAAAATATCTCAATACAATTGCCTTCCCTGCAGCACACTGGTGGTTTGGTACCCATGGCTCTCGACAATTGAAGAAAAGTTTCTTCTTCCTTAGATATCTCGGGCCATTGTTAATATATTTATTCTCCTGATCCTCCTTTGTGTAAGAGGAGATATTTTGCTAAAAAGGGGCCTTGCCTTGGGTAAAGCATGTTGTATGTCCCTAGCCCTCTCTATAGCTTCTTGGAGCATAGTTGATCTAGCATATTTCACCAACCCATGCAATGGTTCAACCATCCCATAAATGAACGTGCATGCTCTCCTGGTCATAATGAGGTCAGATACCATGACAGAAAGCTTTAAAAACTTAGAGATATAAGTTTTTAAATCTCCTAATTGCTTGAGCTTGGTTAGCCCCAAAAAGTGTGCTTCCGGATCCCTAGGATCAAATCTCTCCACCAACCTCTGGGTGAAATCTGAATATGAAATGATATTAGCATGCCCAAGTTTAAATAAACCACGAAACTATCACTCATGTGCCTCACCTTCTAGGTGCAATGGTGCTATTTTGATAGCCTCCAATTCTGAAACTCTGTTGAGTTGGAAGTAAGTATCCAACTTCTCTACCCAAGCCTTAGCTATGCACTTGGGTGATCGATCATAAGAGGGAAAAAATAATCTACCCAAACTACGTTGTAGATCTTGGTTCTACATGTACCTTCCATTTTCATGGTGATTGAATGATCACCTACCATCCTTGATCCAAAAAAACTCCTAAAAGTTCAAATTCTCCTTGAACCTCCAGGATTGAGATTCATATTCCAAAAAAATAGTCACCAAGGGTTTCTTACCTCAAAGGCCCTTCTTCCTCACCTTCCAATGATAGGAATGTGGGCATAGTGGAGCGTTGTGAAGAAGTTTGTGCTATTGATTGCTCCCACCATAAATGTGAGGTGTCAGAGCTTTCTCCATGGTGAAACCCTCTAGGGGATTCCTTCTATATTTCAAATCTCATCTCCTTGATATCTTTCACAATGTTCGGCATGGTATAAAGAAGAATTTTTGGGATCTCTTTCTCCTTCATGGCTATAGATGTATTTCCCCACAAGCTGAGCCAAGATTAGAGCTCTGATACCACCATAATATTCCAAATTAGGAAAGACAAAAATATTGAAAACCAAACTGAAATGTACAAAAAATAATGATGCAAAACATATGAGAAAATAATAGATCCATTATATTATGTATTAGAGCAGAAAAATATACAATGTGTTGAGGAACAAATCATTCAAACTAGGAAAACAACCCTCCAAAGCCCATAAATACTAGAATCTCAAGGGATGTTGCAACACAGAAATTATGGAATACACGACAGTGTAGTCCTAGTGATTGTTATTGCTATAGGAAAATAGATATGAATGGATCTGCTAATATATTACTCAAAAGGAGATGAAAATGGAGAACTAGTCTCTCAAACACAATCCCAAGATAACCCAGCAAGGGTTTCTTGAAATACACAAGATGAAAAAAGTGCAGACTACAACTCTATGTATGAATCACATTGTATCATTGAGTCTATGATACAATATGACTTAAATTACAAATATATGGTTGTAACTTCTCCTCCCCATCTTTCTGGGTGAAAGCATGTTCCTTTCACTAGGAAACTAGCTCATAAACAAGGTTTTGCACCCCTCCACTACAACACCATGAAAACTAATGCAGCTCCTCAGGGAGACTATGCTGTGGCTGTAGGTGACTACTTGGCCCAATGCCAGATGGTGGAAATGAAGCTCAGAATACTCCTCTTAGATAGCCTTCTCAAGTCCTCCAAGATAGAGTGTGGGATTCGCGCATGGAAATTCCCTTGTACTAAAAAGTACAACAAACTCAGCTAAACAGCTGAAGCATGCAATAATTCATAAGAATAAAACATAAAAAATATTTTGAATGCCTCTCATGGCTTCCATCCTTTCCCTTATATTCTTTATGAGCTTCCTCACCCTTGGCCCCACTCATTTATGAGGTTACTTCCATTCAAATACTCCTCAAAATTGTGTTGTCCCCACTAGCTCCACTCTCTTCTTTGGCATCATTGTTGATTTGGTCAACCTTGACCCAGTATACATGCATTGTCCCCTTTGACACCCAAGGTGGCTTTATTTTGAATATCTAAACTGATCCACATCCATACTGGAAGTGATTTATTACTACTAAAGAGATTTAAGGGTCTCCCTACCCCACTTATTCCTTTAGACTATGAATAGAGGCAACATATAATATTCCAACTAGCTGAAAGCTAATTGGGAATATTACAAAAAAAAAGGTAAGGGCTAAGATGTGTGGTGTGGGAAATGTGACACTCTAAACAATGGAAAGTGCGAAATGGCGAAAGGTAATGAATAACTAAATACAAAGGCTTGCATCTGGTTTGGTAATGTGGTAAGGTTGAGTGTCCCACCAGATATCGCATCGACAGAAACTTAAGTTATGGTGAAGTCGTAAGAGGTAAAGGTTAAAACTTGTGGGCTGAAATATGCAGGCAAGAGAGGTAGGTGAATATGGTGGAAAGGAAATAAACGCAGAGTGATCGTCAGGTACTCTATCTTTCTGACATTGCGTGAAAACGCTTGTAGATTTGGATCATGTGCCTTCTCCTTCCCTCCAAAAAAAATCGATTCAAGTGTGGGTTACTGCCAGTTTATTCATGGAGGTGGTGGGAGTATTTCCAACACTCCCCCTTAATCACAACTACCACCAGTAACCATTCTCAGACGCATTCAGAGATGGAAAAAACATTTATGTCACAATGGCTTTGTGAGGATATTTGTAAATGTTCCTCTGACTTGCAATGTTGCAACACAATTTCACCATTGTTAACCAATTCCCTTATGAAATGGTATTTGGCATCAATATGCTTTTTTCTCATGTGGAAAATAGAATTCTTTGACAATGCAATTTTTGAACTGTTATCACAGAAAATTGTGGTTTCTTTGTCTTGTTCATGACATAAATCTCGCAACATCCTTCTCATCCATACTGCTTGTCATGCTGCTGTTGTTGCTGCTACATATTCAGCTTCTGTTGTTGATAATGAAACTATTGGCTACTTCTTGGAAGCCCATGAAATGGCTCCTGATCCCAAATGAAAAACATACCATGATGTGCTCTTTCTGTCATCAACACTTCCAGCCCAATCACTGTCGGTGTAACCAATCAACTTAAAATCATCGGTTTTGGAGTATAGAAAACCATAATCCTTTGTTCTAATTACATACCTCAATATTCTCTTGTCTGCTTTCCAATGTGTCTCCTTTGGTGTCTCCATGAATCTGGATATCAGAGTTACTGCATACATTATATCAGGCCTAGTTGCAGTCAAATAGATTAGACTGACAACCATGCTTTTGTACAATGTCGGATTGACATAATTGCTACAATATTCCTTGCTCAACTTCAACCCCATGATATTTGGATTTGATGATGGCTTCTTGTTTTGCATATTGAACGTTTTTAAAACATCTGCAACATACTTTTCTTGGGAGATAAAAATTCTGTTTTCTATTTGCTTTACTTCTATGCCAAAAAAATATCTTAGCAAACCCAAGTCAGTCATTTCAAACACACTTTTCATGACTTCTTTGAAATATATAATGAGGGAAACATCACTTCCTGTAAAAATAAAATCATCTACATACAAAACAACAATAAGAATTTTACCGTCATTTTCTTTGATGTAGAGTGTGGGTTCACAATCACACCAGTCGAACCAATTTTCCATCAGGTAAGCATAAATCCTGCTACACCATGCTCGGGGTGCTTACTTGAGCCCATAAAGAGATTTCTGCTGCTTACACACCTTGTGTTCTTAGCCTTCTATCTCATAGCCAGGAGGTTGTTCAAAATACACCTCCTCTTCCAGCACTCCATTCAAGAATGATGACTTCACATATATTTGATAAACTTTCCATTTTTGTTGTGCTTCTATAGACAACATTGTCCGCACTATCTCCATCCTTGCAACTAGTGCAAATATTTCCTCGTAGTCTCTTCTATGTTTTTGCTTGTAGCCTTTGAAATATATCCTTGCTTTGTGCCTTTCTATCTTGCCTTCACTGTTGCTCTTGCTATTATAGACCCATTTCACTCCAATAACTTATTTTCCTTGTGGGAGATCCACTAACTCCCATGTGTTATTTCTTTCTATTACTCCTATTTCTTCATTCATTGCTTCAACCCATTTCTCTTCTCTTACTGCATCTTCAAAATGGATTGGGTCATCAACATGAAAAAATAATGCAAATAAATAATTCAGACCAACACTGTTATGAACTTCTTCTTGCTCATAAATTTGACTTAAATTTCTAAATTTTGGTCTTCTTATATTTTCTAAAGATGTGATTGGAGTTACAATTGAACTCGAGGGAGTTGTTGATCCCTGTGGTGTGCTTGGCGTTTCACTTGAACTCAAGGTATTTGTTGATCCCTGTGGTGTGCTTGGAGAAGCACTTCCTTGGTTTCTCAATGTTTTTCTATTGCTTGCTTTTAGTGTCCTCTATTGAGCTTGTGTAGGTGGAGGAGGAGCCATCGTTGAGGAGTTGCTTGCTGTAATCCATTCCTCTTTCTCTTCATGAGACATACATGTCTTCACATTTACTGTCTTCTCTAAACTTCCATCCCATGCTTCTTCTTCTATGAACTGAACATCTTTGTTGATTATTACTTTCTTGGTTGATGGACTATAGAGCTTGTAAGCCTTGCATTCATCACTATATCCAAGAAATATACATTTCTCCCCATTGTTGTCTAACTTCTTCCTTAACTGATCTGAGACATGTGCATATGCCACACATCTAAACACTCTCATGTGAGTGACAAATTTATTTGTTCCACTCCATGCTTCTTCTGGAACTCTGTTCATAACACTTTTGTTTGGACATCTATTTATGATATATGTTGTACAATAGACAACTTTTTCCCAATACCCATTTGGAAAATGCTTTTCCTTCAACATACTTCTTGTGATGTCCATGATGGTCCTATTCTTTTTTCCTGCTACACCATTTTGCTAAGGTGTATATCTTGTAGTAAATTTCTTGTGAATTCCATGCTCCCTATAGAAACGTAGGAAGTCTTTGGAGATATATTCTCCACCTCTAACAGTTCTCAACACTTTTATGTAGTGTCCACTTTGCTTCTCAACAAGATATTTGTAGTGGTAGAACTGTTAAAACACTTCACTTTTCTATTTTAGAAAATAGACCCATGTCTTCCTTCTGTAATCATCTATAAATGTCAAAATATATTGATTGCCACCTAATGATGGAATTCGAATTGGTCCACATACATCTTAGTGGAAAATCTCCAAAAGTGCCTTTTCCCTTATATTCTTTCCTGTTGGAAATGATTCTCTGTGTTGTTTTTGCAAGATGCAGCCTTCACATAGGCTATGTGGTTTCTGTATGAGTGGTAATCCCTTTACCATGCCTTTTCTAGGCAACAAATTCAAACCTCCGAAATTGAGATGACCAAATCTCAAATTCCATAACCAATTCAAATATTTCACTTATTATTCAAAGATTTCTTGCATGACAGCTGCTACAACACCTCCTTCCTTCAAGTCTAATATCATCTTGAGAGGAAACATTCTATTTCTTGTCATATGCACTTTTTCAATGAGTTACCTTCTTAGAGGTTTATCAATGATTGCGCACACATCATGTTTAAAAAACACATTGTAGCCCTTTTGCATGAGCTGTTCAATGCTTAGAAGGTTACATTTCAAGCCAGGGACATAATAGACATCTGGCATGAATTTCTTCTCTCCCTTCTTTGTCAGAACATTTACTCTCCCTTTTCCCATGACAAAGACTTTGCTATAAGTCCCCAATGTCACTTCAAATTTTACACTTTCATCTAGATTGGAAAACATTGCTATGATTCCATTCATATGGTTACTACACCCTAAATATAAGAACCATATATCTTCTTGTTTTTCTTGTGCTACATTACAAGCTAAAAACATATCTTCATGGTTCTTCTTTTCTTTTGTAAAATTTACACTTGGTTTACTACCCATATCATTTTTATTCTTTCTACATTCATTTTCATAATGACCATAATTTTTGAAATAATGACACTGGACATGAGATTTATCATACCTCTTCCCTTGTGCTTGATTCTGGCTTGAGCCTTTGCTTGCATTCTGATTACTGCCCCTTCCACTTGTGCTTGCAGGGCTGCTTCTTCCACCTCTGTGTGGGCTTCTTCCTCTTCCTCATTAGTTTGATCTTCCTTGACCTCTACCTTGACCAAAATAAACTTGTGCCTTAAATGAATACTCTAATGAGGAGTTTGTTTCTATGTTCAATCTGTGCTCATGAGACATCAATGATGCATGAAGCTCATCCACTGAAAACTATGAGAGACCCTTTGTCTCTTCTATGGCCACTACTATGGCATCAAACCTTAATGGTAGACTTCTTAAGACTTTCTCAATTGTTCTCCTATCTTCAAGTGCCTCACCATGAGACCTGATTTGTGTAACCAACCCAATCACATGTGTAAATAATGAGTCTATATTATCAGACTCTTTCATGCAAAGAGTTTCGAAATATCTTCTCCGCATTTGAATTTTTGTTGTCTTCACCTTTGCCATGCATTGATAGCTTGTCTGGAGGGTATTCCGTGCCTCCTTGGACTTCTTTTCTACTGAAACCCCTGGGAAAATACTCTAATGTACTTCTTGGAAAATATAGAAGAGGGCATGGAGTCCTTCTTCTTATTATCCCTAAACAAATCTCTTTCTTCTTGTGTCAAAGCATTATATTCTATTGCATCTGCTAGTTCTTGGAAACCATTTTCCACTCCAAAATATCTTGTGAAGAAAACGAGACTTTCATTGTAATGGGCCAATAATCATAATTATTCCAATTTAACTGTGGTAGTTGTGGATTATTCATGCTTGTGCCTACAGCTTCCATCTTCAAAGTGTAAACAAAACCTTCTCACTGCTGGAGAATCCACTTCTGAAAATGTTAGGTCCCTATATTACTAGTATAGTCCCTTATTGTTGTTAGTGTAACCCCCTTATTATTATTATTGTACCCCTGTAACCCCCATATTGTTATAATTGTGCCCTTAAATTATTATTTTTAGGTCGGCTAGGATTACATTGTGGCCACACTAAGATTACATTGTGGCCCCATGGACTCCTATATATAGAAAGGAGGTTTTGTAATTTGAATCATCCAAGAATTATTCATTAATGTTAATTATTGGAGGTTTCCCCCTCAAATTGGATTATTTATAAGGCGTTGATATCTATTTTCTTCTATTTTTGGAGTTGGTTTCACAATATTTGGTATCAAAGGTTTCGATTCTAGGGCTTTTGCTGCTCCAAACCGATCATCATGGAATTTTTTCTATAACCTTTTTTCTACAAAGGTTCAGAAGCTGAAAATTTTAGAGTGCAAAGCTAAAATCCTAAGGAACACCATCACAAAATTTCAGAGTTTGGTTCGCAATATTTTCGGAGATATGATCTATGGAATCTAGGGCTATTTGCAGGATCCTGAATTTAACCTAAACAGGTCATCGCATAATTTTCTCTATAACTTGTTTTCTACGAAGATTCAGAAGCTGAAATTTTTAGAGAGCGAAGAAAAAATTCTGAGGAACATCTTCACAAAATTTTAGAGCTTGGTTTGCAATATTTTCAAAGATATGATCTGTGGAAGTTAGGTCTAGTTTAGGCTCTTGAATTTCATATCAAAGAGGTTATCGTGGGAAATTTTTCATAACTCTCTCTCTAAGCATTGGATTGTAATTATGTAAAAAGTTTCCGCAATTACACATACTATAGTTTTCTTTCTATTAATTTCAGAGCCAAAGGAGGAAACAGTGACACGTGGCAAGCCATACAAGTTAGCTCTACTGAACTAGTCCATAATTGGGTCATTGTGGGAGATTGGACATAACTTTTCCTTGAATAATCCAAATCAGGTCATACCTATGAAATTTGAAAGAAGCTTCAGAGGGCTACTACAAGGCCAAATTTCAGTTATTGAGGATCCTCAATTATTTATATAATTCAATTTCAATATAGAGCTCCTCAAAAGCAAGTAAAAGGTCTGTATTTGTTTCCCCCAAATTGCATAAGTCTTGTTTGAAGAATCAAGTTGAATTGATTCCAAGGGCATATTGTAGATTAGATATCAGTATTGGATTCTAAAATGGCCCCTAAAAAGAATTCAACACCCATTAAGCCTTTAGAATGCTCTACTATAACTCATGAAGACGAAGAATGGCAACATGACATATCAAAATTACAAGAGCAAGTGCAAAAAATTTCGCTCTCGCAAAGAGTAACAAAAAATGACATGGAAGTTTTTAAGAAAGGCATGGAAAATAAGATGGATGGTTTGAAGAAAGACGTGGAATCTAAGATAGATGGCATGAAAGCTGGCATGGAATATAAGGTGGATGACATGGAAGCTAAGATCGATGAAAAAATGGAAAACATGAAGAATTATCTAAAAGCAGACACGGAAGGTTTGAAAATTTTGATACAAGAAATGTTTCCTAATGGTGAAAATATAGTAGAGGAAACTCATGATGAGAACAAAATAAATGTTAATCATGATTTCATAAACTCTAATGTTGGTGGGAAGAGCCACCATATTCCAAAAATGGATATGGGGAAGTTTGATGGAAAGGATCCTGTAACATGGATACTACAAATGGAGCAATATTTTGATCTCAATAATGTGAAAAACACACAAAAGGTACGCATTGCAACTTTACATTTAGAACAAAATAAATTTGTATGGTATCGATGACTTTGCTCCCATAAAAAAAAAATCACTTGGTCAATTTTTACGGAGGAAATGATAGCACATTATGAGGATACAAAGAGAAACACCTTCTTTAGCCAATTGATAAATCTCAAACAAGAGGGTTTAGTGGGGGAGCACATTGAGGACCTGCAAAAATTGAATATAAGGGTAACTGATATTCCAGAGGAAGATAGGATTGATCTCTTTATAGGTACTTTAAAGGATAACATCCAACATGAAGTTCACGTTTTGGAACCTGATTCATTGGAGAAGGCATTCAGGTTGGCAAGAAAATATGAATGTAAAATTATGGCGACAAGGAAGCCTACCACTCACTTCTATAAAGAGGGGATTGTTTCTACTCCTAGATTTCAACAACCTACAAGGTTGAGACCACAACAATTGGAAGAAAAAGGAGCAAAAGGGCTTTGCTACAGTTGTGATAGCAAATACACTAAAGGTCATAAGTGTGCTGAGAAGAAATTATTTTACATAGATTGTGAAGAGGAAGAATAAAATGAACAAGAATAGGATATACACCAGGAACCAACCCTATAAGAGGAAGAAATGAGTCCGACCATATTGTGTAATGCATTGGCAGGAATTACCACTCCTCAAACACTTAAGATAGAAGGACATATCAAGAAGAAAAAGGTAATAGTGTTGATTGATTCAGGTACCCATAATTTTATTCATTGTAAGGTAGCCAAGGAATTGAATTGTTTCCTCTACCCAGCACCGGAATGTCAAGTGATGGTTGCAAATGGAGGAACTATAAATTGGTCTAGAAAATGCCATAATATCAAGCTAACCATGGGGGAATATGTATTTAATAGTCCAATGCTTTTCATTCCTATGGGAGGTGCTGATGTTGTACTAGGAGTACAATGGTTACAATCTTTGGGGACGGTAGCTTTTAATTTTCAAGAACTTTTCTTGAAATTTTTTTCAGAAGGAAAGGAAGTCGAATTACGGAGTATTGAAGGGAAGCCAGGAAGGATAATAAGCTCTAATGTCATGACAAAGCTTCTAAAGAAAGAACAACGAGGCGTAATTGCACAATTATGCTCACTACAAGTTCCAACATCAAAATCATCTATTTCTGCAGATCTCCAACAAGTCTTGGACAATCATTCCAAGGTGTTTGAAACTCCCAAAGGACTCCCACCTATTCGTGATCATGATCATGCTATTCATTTGATTCCAAGAAGTGTTCCTCCAAACATCGGGCCTTATAGATATCCTTATGTCCAAAAGAGTGAAATTGAACGTATGATTGCAGAAATGTTAGAGGCGGGTATAATTCAACCTAGTCAAAGTTCTTTCTCTGCTCCTGTAGTTTTGGTACACAAAAAGGATGGATCATGGCGAATGTGTCCGGATTATAGGGAGCTCAATAGCTCACCATTAAAGACAAATTTCCCATTCCTGTGATTGATGAATTATTGGATGAATTACATGGAGCAATTTATTTTACCAAGTTGGATCTTCGTTCAGGATATCATCAAATTAGAATGAAGACTGAAGATATTCCAAAAACAGCGTTTCGAACTCATGAGGGTCATTATGAATTTTGTTCATGCCTTTTGGCCTTACCAATGCACCTTCTACATTTCAAGGGTTGATGAATTCCATTTTCAAACCCTTCCTTAGAAAATTTGTGCTAGTATTTTTTGATGATATACTAATCTACAGCAGGTCTTGAAGGATCATGTTGAACATGTTGACAGGGTGCTCAAACTATTGCAGGAGAAACAATTATATGCAAAAACATCCAAATGTTTCTTTGGAGTACAAGAGGTGGAATATCTGGGTCATATTGTATCTCACGAGGGTGTTAAAGTAGACCCTAACAAAATTAAATCCATTAAGGAATGGAAAGTCCCGACAACCATAAAGAAATTGCGAGGATTTCTCGGGTTAACAGGGTATTATCGCAAGTTTGTTAAGAATTGTGGGAGAATAGCAGCACCTCTAACAACATTATTGAAGAAAGATGCATTTTCATGGACTCCTGAAGCAACTAAGGCCTTTGAACATCTTAAAGAGGCAATGTGCCTAGCACCAGTCTTAGCTATGCCAGACTTCACAAAAACATTTATTATGGAATGTGATGCCTCAGGAAATGGAATTGGTGTTGTTTTAATGCAAGAAGGAAGACCCATTTCTTTTGAAAGTCATCCAATCAAAGGAAAGTATTTACAGAAACCTATTTATGAGAAGGAAATGTTAGAAATATTGCATGCACTAAAGAAATGGCGAACTTACCTAATGGGAAGACACTTCAAGGTAAAAACTGATCATGATAGTCTTAAACACTTTTTGGAACAAAGACTATCATCAGAAGAGCAGCAAAAATGAGTCACAAAGATGTTGGGTTATGACTTTGAAATAATCTACAAAAAAGGAAAGCTTAATGTTGTTGCAGATGCACTCTCAAGAAAGAATGAAGAGGTGGAAGCATTTCTTTGTGTCATTTCTATTATCCAACCAGATTGGATAACCGAAGCAAGAGATGAATGGAAGAAGGAAAAATATGTATGGACATTCATTCAAAAGTTGCAGCAAGATCCTAGTACATCTGATACATTTAGTTGGAAAAATGATTCCTTATGGTACAAAGATCGCTTATATCTTTGTAAGAATTCCCAACTAAAACAAAAGATTCTTCTGGAATTGCACATTTCTCCTTTAGGAGGACACTCAGGATTTTTAAAAACTTACCACAGGGTGAAGAAAGAATTTTTTTGGGATGGCCTTAAATCTGATATTCGAAAGTTTGTGGCGGAATGTTTGGTTTGCCAGCAGAATAAAGTGGAAACAATTAAGACCCCAGGACTTCTACAACCTTTATCCATTCCAAGTCCACGTTGGGAGGAGATTTCAATGGATTTTATCACAGGTTTACCTAAGTCCGAAGGAAAGAGTGTCATCATGGTGGTAGTTGATATACTTACCAAGTATGCACACTTTTGTGCATTATCTCATCCATTTAAAGCAAGTACATTTGCTACTACATTTATGGACACAATTCAAAAGCTACATGGAAACCCAAGAGTTATTATGAGCGACAGAGATCCCATTTTTACTGGAAATTTTTGGACAGATTTATTTTCTTGTTTGGGTACTAAATTAGCTCATAGCTCATCTTATCATCCTCAATCCAATGGTCAAACTGAGATAGTAAATAAATGTTTAGAAGGATATATTTCTTTTTTTGTATCTGATAAACAAACACAATCGGTCAAGTGGTTACCTCTTGCTGAATGTTGGTATAACACTTCCTTCCATACTATAGCAAAAATGACCCCATTTATGGCACTTTATCATCCACTGTCCATCACATCATCTTTAAGAGAAAATTCGAAGGTTGAAGAAGTGGAAGATCACATCGAGCATCAACAAGAAGTTCTACATCTCTTAAAGGATAGCTTGAATTTGGCACAAAATTGAATGAAACAATAGGCAGATCAACATTGCAGCGAGAAAAGTTTTGATGTAAGAGATTGGGTATTTTTACGGCTACAACCATACAAACAAATGTCCCTCAAGCAAGTTAAGAAGGATAATAAATTATCGCCAAAGTAATATGGTCGTTACAAGGTGTTGCAAAAGATTGGTACTATGGCATACAAATTGGAGCTTCCTGATTCTTCACGAGTGCATCTAGTTTTCCATGTTTCATGCTTAAAGAAGGTTATAGGTGAAAATATTCCAGTTCAAAGAATATTGCCAGAACTTGATGAGGAAGGAAAAATCATATTGGAAACTGAAGCGGTCACGGAAACAAGAACTCGACAGCTACGAAATCGATCAATTTCAGAGTACCTCATCAAGTGGAAGAACTTACCCACTGAAGATTCTACATGGGAGGATGATAATTTTATACAAAAGCGCCCAGAGCTAATCAAGCGTTGAGGACAACACTTTTTTGAAGGAGAGGGGCATGTTAGGTCCCTATATTACTAGTAAGTCCCTTATTATTGTTAGTGTAACCCCCTTATTGTTATTAGTGTACCCCTGTAACCGCCATATTGTTATTATTGTGCCCTTAAATTATTATTTTAGATCAGCTAGGATTACATTATGGCTCCACTAAGATTACATTGTGGCCCCATGGACTCCTATATATAGAAAGGAGGTTTTGTAATTTGAATCATCCAAGAATTTTTCATTAATGTAATGTATTGGAGGTTGCTCCCTCAAAGTGGCTTATTTCTAAGGAGTTGATATCTCTTTTCTTCTATTTTTTGAGCTGGTTTCACAACAGAAAACAACCTTTCAGCTTCTTCAGTAAAGAGCTCATTCTTTCACTGAGAGCCTAGACCTCCTCTGATACCATGTTGGAAATTCTGGTATGCTTTGATGATATGTCGAGAACATACACGAAGCAAAGAAGCACAAACAGTTTACACAAAATGCAAAATTCAAATCAATGATAGCACAAAAATACATAGAGAGACAAAAACAGAGAACAATTATGTATCATATTCTTCTACTGCAACAGGCTTCAACAACGTTCTCATTCTCACTTCTCTCTTCCAACATATGAAAAACATATTACTTAATACAAAATGGTGGAGCAACAAAATTGAATGCTAATTCAACGCTGGACCAGACGGGTAACAACCAAACGTCCTTCTGCTATGTTTTGGATTTCTTCATTAACCACAGTGCACAGAGCCTTGTATGCCAGACTTGAAATTATTTAAGTTTCGGTTGTAAGTGATATCGCATCCACGCCCATTTCACATGGCATACTTTGGCGGTGACAACATTTACTTGGCACTATCCATCTGAGCTTGCAATTGCGATATGCGATGGAAATATCACATCACAAAGAAAAACAAATAACCTATCGCGACTTATTGGAAAAGATAATATGTTTTGATTGCGATGTGTGATGATGATATCGCATCACACGATCGCAAGGTTTGTAGTGAGATACAAAAGGTAAGGGCTAAGATGTGTGGTGCGCGAAATATGATGCTCTAAGCAATAGAAAGTGTGAAATGGTGAAAGGTAAGGAATAACGAAATACAAAGGTTTTCATGTAGTTTGGTAATGCGGTAAGGTTGAGGGTCCCACCAGAAATCACATCGGCGGCAACTTAAGTTACGACGAAGTCTTAAGATGTAAAGGTTAAAACTTGTGGGCTACAATATGCGGGCAAGAGAGGTAGGTGAATACAACGGAAAGAAAATAAATGCAGAGTGATGGCCGAGTACTTTGTCTTTCTCACAATGCGTGAAAACGCCTGTGGATTTGGATCATGTGCCTTGTCCTTCCCTGCAACAAAAATCAATTCAAGTGTGGGTTGCTGCTAGTTTATTCATGGTGGTGGTTGGGAGCATTTCCAAAAAAAATGTAGTTTGCCGAGTGAGTAACATAGCAAGAACTTTTAGCACGACAATAAATTTCTACTTGTTTTTGTTCCCGAGACTTCGTCTCAACGGCTCCCATGTGAATATGTGCTACAAAATATCATCTAAATTTGAGCAGCAGTTAATCGTGAGTAAAAAAAACATTTTAAGATCAAATGAGGAGGAACCTTCGTAAAGATTCACATAGACGAGTCACTACATTACACAAGGCTTGGAACTTCTAAGTATTAATTAAATGGGCTACTGAAACAAATGAATAGAAAGGGTAACCATTTTAGAATAGCTGCAATGGTAACCATTTTAGAATAGCTTTTTTTTGTAGGGTTATGAGAAAACAAGATTCTCTGGGAAAACCATCAAAGTTTAAATGGAATTTGGTAAATAAGGGTTTTACTCTTTCTTACTATTCCATGAAACTCATATTGAATGAAAATATAATCTTTTATCTGAATATATATTTCTGGATTTATTCATATTTGTAGAAGATTTCTAGATTGAAATGTGTATAGGATTAATATCCAGTCTAATGTTTCGAGTGGACCCTCCACCCATTATCAAGGACTAGATAATATTGAATGATAACATGCGAGTCTTAATGAAAAACAATAAAAAAAAATTGGTCAAGTCAAAGGAGTTCATTGAAAATGGAAGTTTGATGGGTAAACTTCCACAATTGAAGTGCCTTATGGGTTTTTTAGGGTTTTGAATCCATATATACAGTAGAAAAACCAGTTTAAATAACACAAATCAGGATTTCACCTCAAATAATGTCTCCATCGATTTTTTTTTATTAATTTTTCTTAATGACTAATTTCTTATCTATATATTTAAAGACCTACTAGTACTTGCATGTTATAATTCAATATTTTGGGGTCCTATCAATGATAGGTGGAGTGTCTGCGAAAACTTGAACACAATATTAATCCTATATAAAGTTCCATCTAGAAATCTTCTACTTAATCTTCTACTTATAATTTGTCTGGTTCTGGAGAGACTTATAATATCAAACAAGGCATAGTGCTTTTGCGCTTCAGCCATACGCCTCAAAGGCTTGCACTTTCATGGCATAAAGCATTAAGCAAATGAAACCACTACGAAAAACAAGATTACACAAGTGACTCTAACCAATATGCAAACATGCAAGCTCTTTTGATAGAAATTTAACTGTGTAAACATATAATACGAACAACATACACATTAGAGCGTTATGATTACAGGTACGTTATGATTATAAGTGATCCCTCAGACAACATTAGGTAATTGAAGAGAAAAAAAAGAGATACAATGACTGAGTGGTGACAAACTTCATGCAAATTTGAATTGTTGACTACTGAAGTAACTTAGTTTTTTCATGCATACCTAGCAGATTCACTTGGAAAAATAGTTGTTAAGTGCCCCGAATAGCTAACCCTTATGCAAGAAACGTCCTTTTCACTCCGAGACCATCAGCAATGGCTATGGAGTAAATTGTTTTTAGAGAACAATAGAAAGAGGAGGACATAAACTTTGGGAAATACCCCTAAAGGTTCGGAGAAAGAGTCGAAATGGCATGCCATCAACGAAGATCAAGTAGTGCTGAGTTAATGTCAGAGTGATGGCGAGGGCCAACTCGGATAGCCATGCAATAAACGTACTCACGATAAGAATGTCACACAAGATACACAATAATGGTAACTCAGGCTGATACGAATATGGATGCACCATGTAGAGGGTATTTGACTCACTAGGATGACATCTTGGAAACTCTTTTGGATCGACGGACAAGGAGGATTAAATCAAATTAATGGAGAAAAGGAAAAGAAGTAGATACGGCTTAAGGGAAAACTTTGGGCACGGTCCTAGAACGAACTGACCATTAAACACATTTATAACAAAATTGTCGTGCTACCCATATCAATAGTGAGTCATTCTAGCTAGACTTGAAGCTATGCTTAGTAAAAACCAGGAGAAGAAATGTAAGAGAATAATAATTCATCAATTGAACATTCAATCGAAGCATGAACAACATTATGCATGGCACATAGCTTTAATGTTTAACGGTGATGGTTTTTTAATTATAATATCAACTTTATAAATGAAGCATTGAATACTGCCTCGTAAGTTTAACCTTTCATATGTAAAGAATCCCGAAAACTATGATGCCACTTATACCTTAATACGTGGAGTAACAAATCAACCATAGTTGTTTCCAGCAACGATCAAAATCAAACCACGTAGAATGCCAAAGAAAACACATTGTAAATCGATATCCTTCCATTAACCAAAGTCGAAACATTTTGTACCACTTGTGGCATGTCTCAAAAATCCATTCTATCAACATTTAAATGCATATCTTATTTCCATCTTGGTCATGGGACATATCTCATAGTACTTGGTTTTAAACATAATTCAACCTTATAATCAAAGCATCACATAAACTTAATATTTCATTCGCAACCCACCACATACCTGCTAGTATGTATCTTAATGTACAAACCATATCAATCATAATAACTCTGATCACATGACATATGTCGTATCAAACATTGTGAGCGCATGTGGTTTATAAGAATGGCATCACCCATATTTTTATAAGAATACTTTGTAAAGGTGTCAAACCAAACTATTACAACAACTTTTTTTTACCATATAAATGTGAATGGAATACCTTTTCTTGAGTATGACTTAATGATAAAATTCCTTCCTAGACCTTCATACGGATATGTGTTCAAGCTAACCCTTTCCTTGTATCTATTGTACTCATAGAGAGAATTTTCGCTTCCATCTCAATCATAATCAAAATCTGAAGCATGCACTCGTCACATATAATCACATATAATTGCATGTAGCAAGAAATTTTCTTTCAAGGAAGGGGCTTAGAATTTTCATTTTTCAATATATATATATATATATATATATATATATATATATATATATATATATATTCTAATTGAGTATAACTTTTCTGGTTAAGGAAATTGGAAGAAACTCATTGTAGTTAGTAATATTTTTTTTAATATTGACATGTTTCAATAATGGCAACTCCACAACATGGTTTCCACAGTTAAAGAACTCATATACTTTTGGTAATAAAATTAATAACTTGAACTACAAATGAAAAGGATGTGGACTAACATTTGGGGAAAAGAAAGAGATGCAAGAAGCAGGATGAAGAAGACAACACCTAACGTGGTGTGTTACATGTAATGATAAGGTTAAATAATGTTTTTGCGCACTCCAACTTTTGGATAAAAGAAAAATGCTCATTGTTCCAGTACTATAAATTTTGTTGAATCATGGTACGTTAAAGATGTTAGCATATTAAATTTATAGAGAAATCAAGCTTAAAACACATTATATGAGAGAAGGTTTTGTTGTCTCTAAATATTCTTTCTAATATTTACCCAAAATATAAAAGTAAACTAACCTTATCAAAGTTAAAAATAAGTAATTTTTGGCATAAGGCAGTAAGTAGGATAACAAAAATGAAAGGCATTAAACTTGACCAAAGGGTGCAAAATAAAAGTAAAAACTATTTTAAAATTGACTAAAGGTTGCAGAATAAAAGTAAAAACTGAACTCCATAAAACTAAATCAAACTGAAAGTAAATATAAAATATAAAAAAAGAAAGAAAGAAAAGTTAATGAATGAAACATTTACAAGTAAGAATGTTCATTTCGATGCTTTATTCTTTCACTGCCTCTACACATGGCTTAAGATGACATCCATTCACAATGTAGGGCATGATGGGATCATTTTCATCCTTTAAAAGGTAGGATTTAGATCCGACAATAGAAACAATCTTAAAGGGACTTATCCATAACATTTGAAACATAATATGTTTACCCCTTTTTGCATGTGCGGAGTCCCATAACAACACTTTTTGATTCATAGTAAAATTGACATATTTGGATCTCCTATCAAAGTATTTCTTTCTTGTCTGCATTTTTCATTTTAGATTATTGATAAAATTAACGTGTTTCTCTTCCAAGGATAATAGCGCTAACACACTTTCAGGGATGTTAGTATAGTTAATCTCTTCAACTTCTTGGAAAGATGTAATGAGGTCAATTTGATTTTAACAAGAATGATTGCCTCTTATCCATATACAGGCTAGAATAGAGAAGTACTTGTTCTTGATCTCATGAATGTATGGTTATCCCATAAGAAATATTTCAAAAAATTGTGCCATTTTTTAATATTATCATTTATGATTTTCTTTATAATTCGATCAAATTATTATTCATAGATTCATCCAGACCATTACTTCGATGTAATAGGTTGAGGATCTGGAATAGTTAATATTGTGTTTTTCAAAAGACCTAATAAAACATATGGAAATAAATGTAAGGCTATTGCATGTGATCAAATCAAGGGGAATACCAAATCATGGTAGAATATTATTCTCAAGAAATTTAATAACTTGCTAATCCTAGGCATTATTCAATGGAAGACCTTATACCCAATTTATGAAATAATTACTGGCATTGCATATGAGGATGCGCCTTATTTTTCGGACCCAAAAAAGTTTTGATTTTTTAATTGTGAAGTAGGACCGTGAAATAGGAATAAGGAGCATGGGGAGGATAAGGTAGAGTGCAGCAGAGGGCTGGCGCAAGATTAGTAGCACAAAAAAAGGATTGCACTGGAGGAATGAGCACAACATAGGGCTCGAACAATGGATGGGCATGACGAAGGAGGAAAATGATAAGTAGAATAGGAAGATGCATGTGGAGGATATCGGTCGTTAGTTAGGATTTTGCAGGAGAAGGAGCCAACCTAGGAGGTCGTGTTTAATGAACGATTTGAGATATTTTGAGAGAAAAAGGACCAGGAGGAGTAAGGACAAACTAGGAATAGGATATTTTAGATAGCTACACCATGTATGGGACAAATCAGGAGGAATCAAGGGAAATATCTCAACGACCTTTAGGATAGGTGGACTAAGTTGCTGGGAGAAGAATGAAGGGTTTAAGAGAACTCTCGATAGTTATAAAATTATTGTTCAAAGTTTGAGTAGGGGTTGTTTGATGGTCAACTATTCAGAAGTGTGTTGCAAGATAAGTTAGAGTCACTCTTCATATCAGGGTTTTTTTAGTGTAATTTGGGAACCATGGTTGAGTATGTTGCTACTTGCCAATATTATTGTAATGGTTTTTAGTCATTGAAGATATCCGTGTTTTTTATATGGTTTATGATCAGGTTTTGGTCCTATTTTAATGGTATCTTAGATGGTTGAAGAGCTTAGTAGACTAGTAACGCTAGCTTTTGTTTCCTCTTTTGCTAATATATATATCAATTGTTGTTGGATAAATTCTTGTTATCTTTTATGATGGTAAAGTTTTAATGGAAATACCTTGCATTTTTTTATTGTTGGAATTTTACTTCCAACCACTGCCATGAATAAATAGTGGCGCAACCCACACTTCATCAATTTTACTTCAGCGAAGGACAACAGCAGATCTAAGAGCCCAAAGGCATTTTCATGCAACATAGCAAACAGAGTACTCGAGCCTTTAACTCTGCGTTTATTCCCATCTACCGCATTGAATTACCTTTTTGCCTACACAACACATGTCACAGCTTTTATGTTTTAACCTGTAAGCCTTTCCATTGTTAAGCTAAGTCTCCTCCAATGCGATATTGGTGAGACCCACAACCTCATCGACACCCACAAATCTTAAGTCTTACCTCAAGCCTTACCGCATGTTATGTTATTTTACCACTGATGCAATATCGGCGAGACCCACCTTTTAAGCTGCCCATAGAGCGTGCTTCGCAAGTTTTTCCTTTTACCTTCCGCCATTCTGTAAGATAAGTTATTTGTGATGCGATGCGACAAGCACATTTTGCACATCACAAGTTTTTGTGTTTACCTTTTTTGCAGCCACATGTTATGTTATTTGATTTTAGATGTGATGTCACTATCGCATATCACATTCACCAAGTTTTAAGTTTACCATTTGAGCACTTGCAAGTAAAGTTATTTTGGATGCGATGAAATGTGCCACGTCACATCGCACATCATAGTTTCTAAAGTTTAGTGGATAGCGCCATGAGTTAAAAGTTAAAATTTTCGATCTGCGCGGATGCGATGTGGTTCATAACCATATTGCATAAGATTTGAGATCTGCCAGTTTGTGTGTTGAACGCGTTTTCGGGTGTTTTGTATATAAGCAATAATATAGCCTGTGTGTCGATTAATGAAGAAATGGGTATGTTCACGGCTCCAGGGCAAATGTTTTTGAACGTCCGTTCAACATTGAAGCAACATTGATTAGTTTAGATTTTTATAGGCTTCGGCCATTTGATATAAGATATGTAATTTTCATTATGTTTTTTATGAATGAGACAGAGAGTGAGAGAGTGGAATAGAAAATAGAAGTTTTGTTCCTCTTGTGTGTTTTTACGTTGCCTGTGTGTATTGACTGTTAATTTCCACATTATTTTTGAAGTCTCTGCGTTGTGGGGGAAACACATTTCATATGTTTGATTGCATTCAGAATTTCCAACATGGTATTAGAAAAGGTCTAGGCTCTTATTCAAAGAAGCACAAGCTCGCTCTTTTTGTTGTAGAAGTTGTAAAATTGATTTGAGAAGCAGATTTCTCTTGTAGTGAGAAAGATTATGTTTGACACAGTCAAGAAGATTTTTTGTTAACACAGTTAGAATGGAAGCAGCAGGAAAAAGCCTGAAAAATCCCCAACTACCACAGTTTAATGGGAATAATTATGATTATCGGGCCATTAAAATGAGAGCCCTATTTGCTTCACAAGATATATGGGAGCTGGTGAAACAAGGTTTCCAAGAACCAGTAGATGCAACAGTGTTGGATGCTTTGACAGCAGCAGAAAGAGACTTGTTGAGAGACAATAGGAAGAAGGACTCCAAAGCCCTCTTTTATGTCTATCATGCAGTATGTGAGAGTATTTTCCCAAGGATTCCAGCAGCAAAAAATTCTGAGGCATGAGATATTCTCAAAAAAACCTATCAAGCCATGGAGAAGGTGAAGACAACAAAGCTACAAATGTTGAGGGGAGACTTTGAAACTCTTTGTATGAAAGAGTCTGATAACGTAGACTCATTCTTCACTCATATGATTGGGTTGGTTACCCGTATAAGGTCTCATGGAGAGACAATTGAGGAAAAAATAATAGTGAAGAAAATATTGAGAAGTCTACCCTCAATATTTGATGCGATACTAATGGAAATAGAAGAGACAAAGGATCTCTCACAATTTTCAGTGGATAAGACTCATGAATTGCAGATGCCTCATGAACATAGACTGAACAAAAAAATGAACTCCTCATTGGAACATGATTTCAAGACACAAATGTGTTTTGGTCGAGGTAGAGGTCAAGGAATATCAAAATACTGAGGAAGAGGAAGAAGCCCATAGAGAGGTGGAAGAAACAGCCCTGCAAGCACAAGTGGAAGGGGCAACAACCAGAATCAAAGCGAAGGCTCAAGCCAGAGTCAAGCACAAGGAAAATGGTTTGAAAAATCCCAAGTCCAATGTCATTATTGTAAAAATTATGGACATTATGCCAATGAATGTAGAAAGAAACAAAATGACATGAATAATATGCAAAATGAAAATTTTGAAAAAGAAGATAAGAACCAGAGTATTGTGCTTCTAACATGTAATGTAACACAAGAAAAACAAGAAGATGTATGGTTCTTAGACTCAAGTTGTAGTAACCACATGACTGGAAACATAGCAATGTTTTCCAATCTGGATGAGAATGTTAAATCTAAAGTGACAACAGGGACTGATAGCAAAGTCTCTGTCAGGGGGAAAAGGAAGAGTGCCAATACTGAAAAGGAAGGGAGAAAATAAGTATGTGCCAAATTTCTATTATGTACCTAGCCTAAAATGAAACCTTATAAACTTTGGACAACTCGTGAACAAGGGCTACAATGTGTTTTTTGAGAATGATGTGTGTGCAATCATAGACATACCTCCAAGTAATAAGGTCATTATAGAAGTGCATATGAAAAAGAATAGGATGTTTCCTCTGAAGCTCAGAACAGATTTGAAGGAATGAGGTGTGGTAGAGGTAGCCACACAAGAGGTCTTTCAAGAAGAAGTGAAAGACGAGAATTGGTTATGGCATTTGAGATTTGGACATTTCAATTTTGGAGGTTTAAACCTCTTGCATAAAAAGGGAATGGTAAATGGATTACCATTCATAGATATTTTCGAACCATGATTACTGTTAGACCAAAACCCGTAGGCATTAGTCTCTGCTACAATCATCAAATTTAGGATCCATGAGAGTTTGTTAGTTCATGTCGTGAAACACATGGGTAACATTGAAACCAATGTCTAACAATCTCCCCCAAAATGCTAGTCGGGTGAGTTTTGAACTCGAGACCTGTGGCTTTAATACCACTTGTTGGAATCAAGCTTGACGTTAGACCAAAACTCGTAGGCATTAGTCTCCGCTACAATTGCCAAAGTTAGGATCCACGAGAGGCGGTTAGTCCATGTTTGGAAACACATGGGGAACGTTGAAACCAATGTCCAACAAGAGAAACTAGATAGCCTATGTGAAGGCTTCATCTTGGGAAAACAATACAGAGAAGCATTCTCGGCAGGGAAGAGCATAAGAGAAAAAACACCCTTTGATATTTTCCACTAAGATTTGTGTGGACCAATGCAAATGCCATCATTAGTTGGTAGTCATTATGTCTTGAAATTTATAGATGATTACACCAGAAATACATGGGCTTATTTCTTGAAATAGAAGAGTGAAGTATTTGAACAATTCTACTACTTCAAAGCTATTGTTGAGGAGCAGAGTGGGCACTACATGAAAGTGTTGAGAACTAATAGAGGTGGAGAGTATATCTCCAAATATTTCCTATGTTTTTGTAAGGAAAATGGCATACACAAGCAGTTTACCACAAGGTACACACCAAAACAAAACGATGTTGCAGAAAGGAAGAATAGGACCATCATGGACATGCCAGTCAGAAGTATGTTGAAGGAAAAACATTTTCCAAATGAGTATTGGGCTAAACCTATCAATTGTGTAGTGTATATTTTGAATAGATTCTCAACCAAAGCTGTTATGAATAGAGTTTTGGAAGAAGCATGGAGTGGAACAAAGTAGTTTTTCACTCACATTAAAGTATTTGGATGTGTGGCATATGAACATGTCCCAGATCAACTAAGAAAGAATTTGGACATCAAGGGGGAGAAGTGTATCTTTGTTGGATATAGTGATGAGTCCAGGGTATACAAACTCTATAATCCATCCAGCAAGAAAGTGACAATCAACAGAGATGTGTAGTTTATTGAAGAAGAAGCTTGGGATGGAATCTTAAAGAATACAATGAACGTGAAGACATGTGTGTCTCACAAAGAGCATGAGGAATTGATTGCTGAAAATAATTCCTCAATGGTGGCTCCTCCTCCACCTACAGAAGCACAACAAAGCACACCACAAGTAGGAAATAGAACAGCCTTTAGAAATCAAGGAAGTGCTTCTCCAAGCACACCACAGGGATCAAAACCTTCCTTGAGTTCAAGTGGAACTCCAAGCACACCAAGAAGACCAAGATTCAGAAACTTGAGTGAAATTTGTGAGCCATAAGTTGATAAAAATAATGGTATGAACCCTTTATTTGCTTCGTATTGTCATGTTGATGACCCAATTCATTTTGAAGATGTAGTAAAAGAAGAAAATGGATTGAAGCAATGAATGAATATATTGGAGAAATAAAAAATAATGACACATGGGAGTTAGTGGAACTCCCACAAGGCAAAGAAGTTATTGGAGTAAAATGGGTCTATAAGACCAAGAGCAATGTCAAATTCAAGATAGAAAGGCACAAAGAAAGAATTGTTGTGAAAGTTTACAAGCAACAATAAGGAAGAGATTATGAAGAAATTGTTGCACCTATTGCAATGATGGAAACATTGCGGATAATGTTGTCCATGACAACACAAAAAAAGTGGAAAGTATACCAAATGGATGTGAAATTAGCATTTCTAAATGGAGTGTTGAAAGAGGAGGTATATGTTGAACAACCTCTAGGCTATGAGATTGAAGGGCAAGAGCACAAAGTGTGCAAGTTGAAGAAAGATCTTTTTGGGCTGAAGCAATCACCAAGAGCATGGTACAACATAATTGATGCTTACCTGATAGAAAATGGGTTTGAAAAATGTTATGGTGAACCCACACTCTATATTAAAAAAAATGATGGTAAGATTCTTATTGTTTTTTTATACGTAGATGATTTAATTTTCATAGGCAATCAATTTTCTCTCATTGCTGATTTTAAAGAAGTCATGAAGAGTGAATTTGAAATGATTGATTTGGGTTTATTGAGATACTTCTTGGGCATAGAAGTAAAGAAAAATTAAAGGGAATTTTTATTTCCCAAGAAAATTATGTTGCAGAAGTTTTGAAGAGGATTAACATGCAACAGAGCAAAGCAGCAGTAACTCCAAATATCATGGGGTTAAAGTTAAGTAAATAATATTGCAACAAAAATGTCGATACGACATTATATAAGGGCATGGTTGGCAACCTCATGTATTTGACTGAAACTAGACTTGATATTATGTATGCTGTAATTTTAATTTCCAAATTCATGGAAACACCAAAGGAGACACATTGGCAAGCAACCAAAATAATTCTAAGGTATGTGAATGGAATGAGGGAGTATGATGTTCTATACTCCTTAGCTGATAATTTTAAATTTATTGGTTACACTGATAGTGATTGGGGTGGAAGTGTAGATGATATAAAGAGCACATATGGGTATGTTTTTCATTTGGGATCAGGAGCCATTTCATGGGCTTCCAAGAAGTAACCAATAGCTGCATTATCAACAGAAAAAGAAGAATATGTGGCAGCAACAACAACAACATGCCAATTAGTCTGGATGAGAAGGATGCCGAGATAATTATGTCATGAGCAAGACAAAGGAACCACTATTTATTGTGATAATAGCTTAGAAATTGCATTATCAAAGAATTATGTTTTTCATAAGAGAAAAAAGCATATTGATGCAAAATATCATTTTATAAGAGAATTGGTTAACAATGGTGAGATTTTTTCGCAGCATTGCAACAGAGAGGAACAGTTCGTTGATATCCTGACAAAGCCATTAACACAAAATAGTTCTGAGTATCTAAGAAAATGTTTTGGAATGATTGATGGCGGAAGTTGTGATTAAGGGGGAGTGTTGGAAATTTACTCCCAACCACCAGCATGAATAAATAGTGGCGCAACCCACACTTCATCAATTTTATTGCAAATAAGGACAACAACAAATCCAAGAGCCCGGAGGAATTTTAATGCAACACAAAAAAAAGAGTACCCGAGCCTTTAACTCTGCATTTATTCACATCTACCGCATCGACTTACCTTTTTTCCCACACAACACATGTCATAACTTTTATGTTCTAACCTATAAGCCTTTCCATTGTTAAGTTAAGTCTCAACCAATGCGATATTGGCGAGACCCACAACCTCATCGCGCTCCACAAATATTAAGTCTTACCTCAAGCCTTACCACATGTTATGTTATTTTACCGCCAATGCAATATCAACGGGAACACCTTTTAAGCCTCCTGCAGAGCGCACTTCGAAAATTTTACCTTTTACCTTCAACGATTCTGCAAGCTAAGTTATTTGTGATGTGATACAACAAGCGCATTTCACACATCGCAAGTTTTTTTGTTTACCTCTTCCGTATCCGCATGTTATGTTATTTGATTTGCAATGCGATATCGCTATCACATATCACATTCACCAAGTTTTAATTTTACCATTTGAGCGCTCGCAAGTTAAGTTATTTTTTATGCGATGCGATGTGCCACATCACATTGCACATCGCAGTTCGCAAATTTTAATGGATAGTGCCAGGAGTTAAAAGTTAAAATCATGGATCTGCGTGGATGCGATGTGGATTAGAACCATATTGCATAAGATTTTAGATCCGCCAATTTGTGTGTTTGAATGCATTTTCACGTGTTTTTTTGTATAAGAAGGAATACGGCCTGCGTGCTGATTAATGAAGAAATGGGTTTGTTGATGGCCCAAGGACAAATGTTGTTGAACGTCCATTCAGCATTGAAGCAACATTCATTAGTTTATGTTTTTACAGGATTCGGCCATTTGATATAAGCTATTTAATTTTCATTATGTTTTTTATGAATGTGAGAGAGAGAGAGGATGGAATAGAAAATAGAAGTTTTGTTCCTCTCTTGTGTTTTTACGCTACCTGTGTGTATTGACTGTTAATTTCTCCATTATTTTTGAAGTCTCTATGTTGTGGGGGAAACAAATTTCCTATGTCTGATTGCATCATAATTTCCAACATTTATCACATAATTATGTGAGTTTCTGGATGAATCTCGTAACGTGTTATATGTGCTAAGTGAGGGTTTTACTTGTTTTATGTTGTGTATTTTTATCGACATTAATGGATTATAGCTATATTATTTAGTCATAATTCTCATCTTGTTGATATGTTTCGATGTGACAGTCTATAATGATGATATGGTTTTTTATGGACCTGTAGTGTTATGGTTGTTAAACTTGGATGAGTAAGCACAAGTATTGTTTTTCTGTTACAGTCTGAAGTGTTGGTCAACCTAATATGTCATTGATGGTTGTGTAACAATCATGAACTTATTAGTTTCTATGGTCAGCTAGGTTATGTTACACCATGCATGATCATGGTGCGTTATACATATACGATGAGGTTTTGTAGTATATGTATGTTAGGAGAAATGCATCGTGACCATAAGAAAATCCTGCCAGAATGCAGAAAATTGGTTCTGAGAGTCACCCATTAGTGTCCCAGGTAAGACTTCACTCACATTGTGAATGTTTCCAAAAGGGACAATGCTAAGCTAGTCTTTTCTGGTCACTCCATCACAAATCTTGTGTTTTTCAGTATGTCGTGTACCAACACTTGAAGATGAGGTAGGATTAATTGGTCAGGTAAAATCAAGAACCCATTTTCATAATGGGAACTAAGATATAATCGGTTGCAAAATCATAGCATGAAATATTTCTTTACTGTAAACTTTCTGACATTTTTTGCAACTATGCATATATTAATATGAGTATAAAAATATTATTATCCAATAATAACAGTATCCTAAAATTTTATGCTTAGTTTACTTAGCCCTAAAGTGGTCACCTATGTGCATTCCTCCATGGGTAGAATAATGATAGAGTTAATATGCCATCAACAAATTCATCATTGAAAAAACATGTCGATAATCCATTGAAATATCTTCGAAAAACCATGTTATTAAGGATTAAATATTTGGAAGAATCCAAGCACAATATTCTTCTTTCACTGCAATCAAGATGATGAGGACACATTTTTTTTATGTAGATAATAGATTACATCCTTATAGTAGGGGTGATATGCAACATCAATTTGATGTTCATTGATTAGAAACATAGTAGATAAGGTTTCATCATCATTCTCTCACTCATAAGGTTTAGGGTATTGATCCAAGTTAAGAGATGGATCACATCCCTTTATTTCTTTGGTAGTGATAATTGAGAGGTCATGTTCCTAAATTTGGCAAGCCAATGCACAAATTTCCCTGAAAGATAAGTTTTAGAAAGCATAAATTTAAGAATATGTAGCTGGATTCGTACCTTTGTATTATTTCCTAGAATATAGTGTCAAAATTTTTCAATTGTTTTTACAAGAGAAAAGTCATGTTTTTCCATCAAATAGTACTTAATTTCATCATTATAAATAATTTGACTCATAAAATCAATTGGATATTATATTCCTTGATCATTTTTATGCATATGGATGCTAGAAATGACTTGCTCCATGGAATTGGTGTAAAAAATACATGAACCATTATCTTCATTAGAAGAGGTGCCATAAAAGTGTAAATGTTAGATTTGATCTTCTTGGTGGGTTTCCATGGGAGGAGGAAACTCATATTTAGTGAAGAGGGAGTAAACACCATCCTCTTATACATAATTAGTATGTGATAGGAGTAAGCATTCAATTTATGGAGTAATGCAACCTTACCTATAATCAATAATATTTTTTCCATTTTTAGGTAAGGTCATACTTGAAGGATCGAGTGAAATGTAAATTTTGTTTCGGTCCTGCCCACCCATTCCTAAAAGTATTGAATAATTAAATACTTTCATATCCATGAATTCTCTCTTAGAAGTAGTTCTAATTTCAAATGAGTGAAGATGACTAGGGAAATATGTTTGGTTTTACTAATCATTTCTTGGAGGGTGTTATTGAATGTAAGTACTTTCCATTTGGTATATTTGGAACACTGCAGATCTAATTCTTCCAATATGAGATTAGAAATTATGTTAGGTCCAAACACTCAATAAACCAAGAAACAATGTGTTACTCTTTCATGGAGTTTCATGGAGACTTAAAAATGAGGATTTTTAAGAGAATTTGAAGGGTTATGAAAAACTAGGACTTTATCTTGATGATCTTCTTCTTCCAAATGGATTTCCAACGAATTAACTGGTGCAAGTATTTTTCCTTGAATGGAACCATTTAATTTCATTTTTTTTCCTGAATTATTGGCATGTCAAGTAAGGATATATTATCTTTGTTAATGGACATATGTTTGAGGATATTAAAATTAGGTAGCATGGAAGGAAAATAGTAGGTAGACAAATGTACCTTATGAGAAGCACAATTTTTATTTACAATGGGCTAGGATACCAAGGGATTTGTAGCTCTTCGATTTTCAGGATGCTTGGAAACATGTTTTGTAGTATTTCAGGCCCTAAAAGCACCTCTTATCTTAACTAATAGCACCTCCTCATTATCAATCCAATCTAGGGTTTCCATAGTAGGGTCATTTTTTCCCAAAGATCATTTCTCTCACAATAATTCAATTTTGACAACTTTTCTCATCGTGGTATTCTTCACATAAATTTCACTGCAAGTTATGGAACAAGGGATTTGGTTGCTACGCTTATTAGGTAGCATGAACATGTGTTAAAGAAGAGGGTTCGAGTTGAGGTTGTATGTTAGAATTTATTTCATATCAAATCAATCTATTTGATCCAGATTTATGCAGGAACACAATAAAATAAATAAATAAACATCAATGCATATATGTAGGAAGAATAACACTTCATTTCATTAATATCAAACATTGAAAAATGCTTACAGACAAAATAGAAAATAAACTAGCTTAGGTGATGGTGGCTTATCTCTGAGAAGAGATGTTGTGCCTACATGCCTCTAAATTGTGTTACAATAAGGCTCAAAGACCTATTTATTATTGAGAAACAATGGAAAACCCTAAACACCCAAAAACATAACCCTAGGAGATGAAGCGCCAAAACTATAGGCCTTGTTTGGGTAAATTGGTACATCACCTTCCTGGGGATGTAACTTTGGCATACGATCTCTGTTTGATGTGCACAATACCTAGTTAGAAAGGTGTATTAGAGGATTAAAAATTTAGAGTGACCAACATTAATAAAAGCCCCATGTTGGTTTTGGATTTCCAAAAAAATGTCGTTTAGGGCCTCAAAACAACTATGGAATTTCAGGATCTGAAAAACTACCAAAAATAGTAAACTACACTTTGATTAAGGAAAATGAAAAAATGAAAGAAAAAATAGTGGGGGTCCAAGTGGAGTAGGTAGGTAGCCACCAATATCCACTTAGATTAGTCCTCCCCCCTTAGGAAGTAGTGTTCCTCATTGCGTTGAGTTCCTCCATGTGATGAGGAAACTTCTACTGAACTTGGTCCTTCGTGAGCCACTTGTCTTGGTGCAGCAGTTGGACAAATTTTACAACCTGATACAACTGGATATTTTGCTGGAGATTTTTATTCATCTACATGTCTATGATACAATTATTTATGGCTTGTTTTATGTAGTTGGGGTTTAGCTCTGTTGGTGTGAGTTGTTCTGCAATGTATGATGTGTCCAGTAATGGTAGAAAGTATGGCCAAAGGAGGTCCACATTGAACACTAGGTGCAAGCCAATGAATGGGGTAATGAGAGCTCAAAATCATTGTCTCCCACAACCTCTATAATGGTGTAAGGCCGATATCAGAAAGGTCTTGACTTCTAATGAGATCCAGTTACGAATTCTTTCTATACATGCAACCAAACATTTTCGCCCACCTGAAACTTTTGTGGTGCCCGATGTTGATCATGTCGCTTCTTGTACTTGGCATTGGACTTTTCTAGGATGGTTTGAACCTGCTAGTGGATGTGTTGAATGCATTCAATCATGATGTTCACCTTGTCAGCTTTGGACTTGACATGAGATGAATTTTCCTCAGTATCTGCAAATGGTATGACTGGAGAAATAGGACATAGTGGTTGGAATCCCAAGCCCACCTAAAAGGGGCTATGGCTAGTTGAGCTATGGAGGGCCAAGTTATAACTATGCTGGACATAGGGGAGGATTTCATTCCAAGTGTGTGGATGATTCAAGTTTTACATGCACAAAATGTGTATGATCATCCTCTTGACGACCTCTGTTTGGGCATCAGTTTAGTGGTGGAAATTTGTGGACTTATTGAGCTATGTGTCCAGCATCGACCAAAGACTTGACCAAAATGTACTGAGTAACCTGCTATCCCGATATTAGATAATAAAATTTGGAATCTCAAAGTGTACCCATGCTCATTCAAAGAAGATTTTAACATTGGCCTCTATTGTGATATTATTCTTGCAGGCTGCCATAACGATCATTTTAGATAAACTGTTGACGACAAAAAAAAAAACACATTCGTTTCAATGCTTTGTAGAAGGAAGGCCCAATATGTAATCCATGGATTTGTATTCTCAAGGTTGGCTAGGTGTAGGAAGCAGAGTATATAGGCCTTTCTTCTTGATGGTCAGTTTGGAAATGGTGTCGATCTCCCTAATACTCAGCGAGTAGATAGAAACAAACATCCATTTGAAAACATTTTTCTCTAGATTAATTGCATTTCATAATTATTATAAGAAATTAAAGATGACATGCCCCTACCTTGAATTCCAAATGTTTGATGTAGTCTTATATCTTTTCGCTCCAAAGTGGCTTCTTCAATAAGTAGAACCTCTAATCAAAGACAAGACAAAAGAATCAAAGCATCTGCAACATATAATAATCAAGAAAAGATAACCCAACTTAGTGATCAAGGAGTCTAAGTATTGATGTTATTTCAATAATAATAAGAAAAAATCAATGAGAAAAGGAGATCCATATGTATTATCTTGAATAAAAAGAGTAATATTACAACCTGATGCCTTGATGTCGTACAGATTTCTCCCGGGGTCCTGAACAATCATTCCTCATTCAGTTTGATAAGACTTCCTCTCTGAATACTAGCATGGAGTTATGGACACAAGGGTGTGATCATTCTCATGCCAACAACAACTTACTAGTGTAGAAAGTATACACTCTTGGTAATTTTCTTCAGTGACTCATTTACAATCTACCTCAGTAGCTACAGTCTACAATCTACCCTTCAACCTAAAACTTGAGCTCAATTTATAGGGAAATGGACGTAGTTTCAATTCCATGAAGACAGGGATGGATTCCTCTCATGAAGGGATTTGAGCTCCATGGACCAAGGAATAAGCTCGATGAGTGGAGGGATAAAGCTCGAACTGATCGCGACTCTAGAAGATTCCAGTTGGGAGAATATTCGACCAGCTAGGCTTCCAGAATTTATTTTTCTTTTAATTCGCCTTTCATGGGGTGCACAGGTAATAGTAGCAAAAAGTGCAGGGGTTTCTGAATTTTATTGACCAAACAACAATGCATGTGCAGGGAAAGACTAGAAAAAACATGCAGGTAGACTTTTAAGGGTTTTAAAGAGCTTTTCTCCAATTCCAAGACTTGATTCAGGAACTTTAAGGTTTTTGACTTATAGGGGAACATGATATAGGTGGTGGTAGACCCATATGTGGTGATAGACCCATATGAATAGTCAAATGTCATGGTGACAAAATAACGTGTAACACCTTCGAACATCATGTCGAAGGTTTGGCCAATATATATACTTTTGCAGTACTGCCACTATTTTCTTGACTCTTAAATATCCCCTGACATGAATATAGTGAGATTCCCAAATCATCTTAGCACGTTGGCTTGAAAGAATACAGAGGTGTCTTAGGTGGCATAAAAATTCATCTTGGAGGTGAAAATTTGGAACTTTCTTACCCTCCAGAAGTTTCTAGTATGCGTTGTTGAATTCTAGATCACTTTGGTAGAGATGCGGACAACCCGAAGTTGCGTGCCCACAAGAGTCACACATAGTGGTTTTCTCCATGATCGGTGGTCAGATGAGGTAATTTCGAGCATTATTGGTGCTTCCCTTCTTGTACTTGATGTTCAAATGGAACTGTTGTAGGTATGTAGAAAATTTTTGATGGAAATCATTCTGTAACTTCTCTTATGTTTGTATGAACTACAAGGGTCAATGATCTCTATGTATGATTGTTTCCTTCCCCAAAATGTAATTCTTCCATTGTCGGTAGGACTGCACAATGGAATACATTTCTATGTCATGGGTGGGATACTTTTGGACTGTTTCCAAAAGTGTCTAAATTTGAGACACCACTAGAAGCCACTGCTAAGTAAGTAGTGCCCAATTATCATAGTCAGATCCATCTATCTCGATCTCAAATGGTTGTTGCAAGTCTGGTAATGTGAGCAATGCTGCAAAGTAGTGGTGATGATTTAACTTTTTGAATGCCTTTTGTTGAGATACATGCCAAAATAATTTTCTGTTTGGTCCTCCCTTGGTGACTTGACTTAAAGGCCAAGTGATATGATAGAATCCCAACACGAACCTGCGGTAGAAATTGGTAAGATCGAGAAAGATTTCAAGCTTTGTTAGAGTGGTTGGATCTTGGTTGGGTCACATGTACCCCTTTTTCATCAATAATGTATCCTAGATTTTGAACCTGGGTAATGCCAAAAGTGCATTTCTCTAAATTGGTACACAACTTGTGTTGCCACAATGTTTAGAGGACCTGTCGAATGTTGTGATGAAGGCACACCTCCTATAGGAGGTTTATAGGAGGTTTATCTTTCATTTAATATTTTTTTTCATTACCTGTGTACCTTTTGATATCTTTGTAACTTATGGTGGTGCCCACCTTTTTTTTTCTATTAGATGGTTTATGGGTGCTCTTCCCAATTCTGAATAAAGATTAGGATGTAATCCAAATACACCACTACAAATGAGCTAGTGAATGGTCACAAGATGTCATCCATTAGCCTGATGAAGGTTGCGGGAGCATTCGTCAACCTGAAATGCATGACCAGCCATCCAAAGAGGCCTTCCTTGGCTTTGAATGTAGTATTCCACAAATTACAGGGTTCAATTGGTACTGGTGATACCTGGACTTCAAGTCGATCTTGCTGAAATATTTGGCTCCCTTGATTTGGTCCAGAAGGTCATCAATATACGGGATCAGGTACTTATTCTGCATAGTAATATTTTTCACCACCCAATTGTCACTACAATGTCTCTAAATCCCATCCTTCTTCTGCACCAACACGATTGAGTTCCCACAAGGCAATGAAATTGACTTGATGTGACCTTTTTGCAGCAACTCCTGAATATTCCTCTTGATTTTGTGGTTCTCTAGAATAGAGCATTGATATATTATTCCATTTTTTAGTGGCATGTATTGGTTCAGATCGATCGAGTGCTTGACCTGACAATGTAGAGGTACCTGTGCGAGTGAGGTGAAGATGTGGCCATACTCCTCCATGACCTTGTCCATCTATTGTTCTCATGCGAAAGAGCCTTATCTGGAGGTCGTGGCTACATTCTCCTTCTTGCCCTGAGGGAAGATCACCAGGAAATAAAATTTCTCGGTTTTGGAAATGAGCTTACTACATTGTTTTGCAATGATCAAAGAGATGGTGGTGGCGAGTGCTGCCTACAGTATCCTGTATAAATTATTTCCCAAAGTAGGAATAAGATCACAAGGCCTAGACTCATACAAAACATGTCACTTCAAAAATTATGGTTGGCCTCATAATATATCATAAACATCAAGAGGTGAAATATCATATAATACCTCATTTATGAAGGACTTGATGCTATAGGGAAGGGGACACTACTAGCTAACGTAGAGATCCCGTACTTGGTGAAGCCATCCGATGGTGTATGACTAGGGTGTGTTGTGGTCAGAAGGCCCAACTGCTTCACAACCTCTGCTAAAATGAGGTTTATTTGGCTCTCGCTATCGACAATGAAATATAGTGGGGAAAAATTCACCCACATCTGCGAATGGAATAGGCATCCCCCCTCCTATGGATCGTCAAGTTCCTCCTTCTGGATCTAGTGGCGTAAATAGTGTTGGTGGGCTCTGCATCGATAATCTACTTCCCTTTTCCATTTCCCTTGTCGGGTTCTAACTCAGAGTTGGAACATGCATCATATTCGGAAGCTTTCAACTCAAAAACCAATGAATGCTTGGCCTGACACTCACTTGTGTTATGAGTGGAGCTCTTATGGAACTCACACCACTTTCCCATGTCCTTCTTTGGATTTGTTTTGTTTTTCTTCTCTTGTGGCTTTGGCGGGTTGTCCTGGGCCGCCCTACCTTGGCTTTGTCCTTTGTTATGTGGTTTGGGGGTGCATTTCCTTTGCTTCTAATTCACAGATCCAAGGTATCACTTCTTTTTTAAATTTCTGCTCAATTTTGGAATCTTATCGATATGATGCACCAAGCAAGGATATGTCAAGGAACTCCATTTCCTCCTGAATGTATATGTGCAGAAAATTGTAGTACTTCAACACCAATTTTTTCTCTAAATATTAGATACCCAACTTTGTGTGCAAGGTATGGAATAGATTCGTCAACTCATGCACATATTGATGCCTTTTCTTCTGCAATGTAGTCCATTGTATGTACTTGTATTCATAACTCCCCATGGGATAATATTGTTCCTTAATGCAATCTCAGAAACAATCCAAAGTGGGTGCGGCCGAGAACAAGGAGGTTTCATTGTCATCCTTTTGCTCATAGTAGGTTTCCCACCAGCCCTTGACATGGGGGACACCTTTCATTAGGAGTACAAAAGTAATTTTTTCCTAATTGGAAAAGTCATGAACAGAGAAATCTCCTTCTAATAGATTCAACCATATATCTACAACGTCTACATATATTTGGCCCTCAAATATGGAAATTTCAAAGTTTACTTATATCTTTAAAGGAGTGGTTTTTGGATGAAGGTGAGCCACTAGTGGGTAGTGATTAAAGGATGTGGGAAAAGTTATTTATTAGTGCATTCCTTTGTTTCTCAAGGGCCTCCTCGAAAAATATTTTGATAGAATCTCCTTCTTCCTCATCTTTATTGTCTTCCTCCATGGGAGGTCGTCAGGATTTGTGAAGTTGATTTTGCAAACGTTCAACCAGATTCAGCCCTAACTCCTTATACCCTGAATTGATTGGTGTCATGCAAATAAATATAGAGAAAGAGAACTTTTCTCTGATATCACTGATTCAAACTTATGTAGTAACACAATAAAATATAGAAATAAACATCAACGCCGAGATGCAGCAGGAATAACACTTCATTTCATTAATATCAAATACTGAAAAATTCTTACAGATAGAATGGAAAATAAAATAGCTCGAGCAGTGGTAGCTTGTATCTGAGAAGATATGCAGTGGATACATGCCTCTAAAATGTGTGAAAATGAGGTTCAAAGTCCTATTTATTATTTGAAAACCATAAACATCCAAAAACCTAACCCTAGGAGATGAAGCGTGAAAACTATGGGCCCTGTTTGGGTAAATTGGTACATCAACTTCTCAAGGATGTAAATTTGGGATGTGATCTCTATTTGATGCCCACAATACCTCATTAGAAATATCTATCATAGGAATACAACTTTTGAGTGACAAACATCCATCGAAAAATAATATTGGTCTCAGTTTTCCCAAAAAACATCATTTAGGGCTTTAAAATGGCTCTACAAGTTTAGTACCTGAAAAACTTCCAAAAATAGTAAATTGTTCTACAATTAAGAAAATTAAAAAATTGAAAGAAACAATGGTGCGGGTCCAATTGGAATAGGCAGATGGCCACCAATATCCACCTGGATTACTATTATTCATGTCTTGCATGAGCTAAAGGATATATGTCATATCAAATTGGTTGGTTTGACCCTCTAAAGGAACACCTCTTTTCCAAAGTTGTTATTCCTATTCTAGATAGATTTGGAGTGTAGACTCAATGCTAGTAGAATTATTTTCTTCAAACTATTGGTGGTAAGTTGAGGGGAATGCACTATATTAGTGTATCATGGTTGCTTGATTTTGAGGGTGAATAATTTTGGGAATCTTATTATATATTTTGGTGAAATGAAGGCTTAATGATTTAATGGTATCTCCTTCCAAAAAAGAGACATTATTACAATCAGATAAGAGGTCAATAGGGATTATAGGTTTCTCATAGGTATATTTCAACCAATATAAAAATATTTCCCAAGTGGAGAAGGCTTTAAGAGGTATTTTAAAAAAGTTAGCAACAACTTTACCTTGGAGAGAATTCACAAATAATCCTATACATGTGTCATTATCATTTTCTTCAATATTGTGGCAAGCTTTGGAGAATGAAATTAAATGTGCATTCACAATGATGGTTTCATTAGGTAAGAAATTAATGAGGTGGTCCTTTAATTTATGAAGACGTTCATTGGTTGGTCCTATGTTTCAAGGGGATTGGACATGTCAAGGTGTATTATTAATATATTATTCAAATTGGAATAAAATGTACTTGAAATGATATTCATATGGTCAATGGTCGATCGATGAGGAGTGAAATACAAATAAATTGGTCTAATAGAGATAATAGGAGTGTGGATTGAGCATTAACCTGATTAGGAAGACCCAATGGATGTAGGCCCATGGGTTCCAGATGAGGATTGAGATTGAGTGCTAGAAATTATGCACTCTTCAGACGAGGTAGTCTCAGAAGAGATACCTAAAAATTTTAAAAATCAACTTTGAGCATCAAATTCTAAGATGAGTTTTCATATTTGGATTTTTTCAATTGGATTATATTCAAGGATTTTTCCTATAATATGTTTAGAGGATTGATATTAACCACTCATGTGATTATTATTAGAAAGGGGCTTGTAGACATTGGCATCCAAATTCATGTAGTTGATGGATTAAGGCTTCTTGTTCATTAACAATCCCAATTTCCCATGCAATCCTAGCCCACTAATGATTTCATTGATCAATTTTATGGGAATTGAATAAAATATAATCAAGAAAATAATTAGTGACGTGGCTATGATATTTCAATTGAGGAATAATATTAGGTTGTTGATTGGATATAATGATCGTCTATTATTGAAAATTTGAAAACGAAAGGTGTTAAATGATTTTAATCAATTAATTATTAATGATGAGGGTGCTAATGTTGATGGATTCATCATTCTGCAGCTTCCCTTTGTTATTCTAATTCAATAACTCAAGAAATTATGGCCCACTTTCTCACACATTTTTTAGAAGTAATTATTTGAATAGTGAAATCAAGTAGGGAGTGAGACAAATTAGTGTAGTCACAAATCTAGAATCCAAGGTTAGGCTTTCAATAGATTGAATAGTCATGAATTTTAGAAAGGAATAAAAAATACTATGGAATCAACAATTGCCCAGTATGCTAGCCAAGATATTGTTGATCAAGGAGAATTTGTGTGCTTCTTCTAACCAATCCCTTGAGTTTAGTAGGGTGGGTGAGATAGTGGGACAAGTCTACCCAAAATTTTATGCCCTTTTTTGTAACTGAGTAAGTGATAATTTACATGTTTTTTCTGATTTTAGGAAATTTTGTACATGACATTTAAATAGAAAAAGAAATAAAAATCCAATATATATATATATATATATATATATATATATATATATATATATATATATATATAACAATGTTTAAATTTTTCTAAAATATATGGAAATATGAATAAATAAAATATGAAAAGATAATTAAAATATGAGACATGGAAAACAACAAAGTAATCAACGATTTAATTTTTTAGACCTAAAAAATTTGTAGATCCTTGATGAGTTAATTTATAAATTAAAGTAAACTAACTTTCAATAAAAATAATAAATTTTACAGGAAGTATACATAGAAAATATAGAGAAAAACGTTGTTTTTTTTATTAATAAAAGGTTTGTGAGTATAACACAATCAAATAGCAAGATCCCTACAAACAATCATTAACTAAATAAAATTATAAACATCTTTCATGTAAAATACCGTATATAGAATTCGAGGTAAGAAAAATTAATGAGGAGGTAGCCTTTAAAAATCCTTCATATGCTCCTATATAATGTTAGACAACATGTTTCTCTAATCATTTGTCCAAAGGAAGAGTGGAGTTTCTCATTACACAATATCTTCCCTTATAGAATGATCTCTCATTGTAGTATTCTCTCTCTTCCTTCATAGCCACATTCCTCTTTTATGCCTCATCAAAGTCATTGAGTAGTTGGACCACTTGAACATAATTGTTATATATTGTCTAGTAAATTTTTCATTAGAGGTTAAGGGTGAGGTTTTAAAGGTGAAATGAAAATGAATAAATTTTATAAATTATAAATTTGAGTTTTGTAGTAGGTCGAAACTCCAATTGTTCTATAATATTGAGTCATTTAATATGACTTTTAACCATAAGAATATAATCACTATAAAATATGTGATCCATATAATAAAAAAAAAATTAATCATGCTACCATATAATTTGCATAATTAAACACAACCTTCATAGATTGATAAAAAAATTATCATTAACCATGTATATGTACACTAAAACAAACATCATCAAACAACAATGCATAACCTCCTTGTTCCTCTCAAAAAGGCCCCTTGATTCTCCATCATGATCAGTGTATAAATTTATCCTTCATAATTTATGTTCATCCTCAAGATAACATTTAAGGTATGCATAAAAAACCATAAAAAAATTCCATTCATATAAATGTTGCAAACAATCCATAAAAATGTACAAAATTGTCATAAGCCTTTAACAACTATTGATGAAATAAACATAATAGTGGAAGAAAGAAAACATAGTATCCATCTATTCATAAAACTCAAATTGAAATCATCCATGAACTATCATATTAATCTATGAGAAGGATCTCTTTCAACCTACTTCTCCTACTAGTAGGGATGGGTTATCACAAAGTGGGAAGAACCATGAGAGGAATCAATCTGGTGGCTTGATATTTTTTTTTTCTATTGGTGCGAATAGGTTGAGGTGGTTTGGTAGTGTGGTTGGGTGAATGAACAACATTTTGGGCAAGAATAGTAGTCTATCTATAAATTTCAGTAGTTGATGGAGGAGGCTAATGATGATGTCTAAAGGGTTGTGGTGCTTCTCGTAGAGGGGGAATGACACATGAAGTATTTGAATGCAATTTATGAGAAACATGAGGTTTAGGGGGAGAAGGAGGTGGTAGCAGTGAATTTTCTTTCCACCCCTGAAATTATCGTATAGGTTGTGGTTGGATTATATATTGGAAACCATGATTAATGGGTAAAACAAGTGGTTTTGAGATATTTGGCCGCATAGGGATACCAATGTTTGGGCTTTTTTGAAGGGAGGTTTGAAGAGGAGGAATAATAGGTTGTACAATATGTTGGGTAATAGGATGGCCGATTAAGCTTAATGTGCCAGTTCAGAATTATTTTGAATCCCCATCGAAATGAACTGAAACCCTGGGTCTTCTAATTCTCTTATTATCTGCAAATTTATATCTTTTCTATTTATTCAACTTCTCTTGTTTTTTTATAAAGGATCATTTTGTAAAGAAAACAATATGCAATTTATGCTAAAAAATACCTAATTGTCAACAAACCTACTACCACATGAGTTTTTAATAACAAAAATTTTGAGAAAAGGGAGTCCTGGTGGAAGAGGAAAATGGTTTATTATTTATTTTTGTGCAAAGTTCTTCACACAAATCAAATATCAAAATAATATGTGAATATAATTTGTGAAAATGATGAAATGAGGGTTACAAAGGTCATGTTATTGGAATGATGTACCAAACTTTGAGATATATCCATGGGATGACAGATTTCCAATGGTTGATTGAAACTACAAAAGGGGAAAGTGGTGCATATATTCCTTTTTTAATGGAAAAACGTAAAAAAAAATTATAGGGGAAGAAAGAAAAATAAATATGTGAATATGAAAATCCATTTTGTCTAGTGAGTAAAAGAATAGAAAAATTTAGGGCCATGATAGTTTTCAACAAGTTTTTGTTCCTATTACTCGGTATTAATGGCACCCTTGTCATTATATGACACAAAATATCATGTATAGCTGAGAAACAATTAACCATGAGAAAAAATTTGTTTTATGATAAGAAAAAGAGGAACCCTTGTAAATATTTGCATATACCAGTTATTTCGTTACACATGGCTTGGAAATTCTAAGCGTTAATTAAATGAGATTCTCAATAAAAACAAAATAATCATGATGGAAACCATTTTCTAATAGGGTTTACATTTAAGGTTATGATAAAAAAAAATTCCCTGGTAAAAACCCTCAACATTTAAATAGAATTTGGCAAATTAGGGTTTCTCCCCTTGTTACCATTCCACACAGCTCACATTGAATGAAAATATAATTTTCCTTGTTGCAGAGAGATTTATAGTATTGAACAAGAAGAGTGCTTTTGTTCCTCAGGAATAAGCCTCAAAGGTTGAAAGTTGCATGGCATAAAATGTGAAGCAAATGAAATGACTAGGAAAAAAAATATTACACAAGTGCCTTTGTACCCAATATGCAAATTAAACTTCCCATAAATGTACAGGATGAACAACATACACATTGAAAATTTATGATTACGGGTGAACCCTCAGATAGCATTAGGCAATTGGTGAGCAAAGAAAAGGAGATATAAGGACTGGGCCGTGAAAAATTCATGCAAATTGAATTATTTACTACTGAAGTAACTCAGTTGTTTTCATGCATACCAAGAAATTTCACTTAGAAAAATAGTTTCTCACTACCCAGAAAAACCATCCCTCCTGCAAAAAACCTCCTATTCACTCCGCAACCCTCTATAATGGCTACATAGTAGTTTTTTTATGGGAAAAAAATGGAATGAGGAGGATATAAACTTTTGGAAATACACATGAAGGTTGACAGACAAAGCGAAAATGGAATGATATTGACAAAGATTGAGTAGTACTAAGTTAATGTGAGAGTGATGGTGAAGGCCGACTTCGATGGCTATGCAATCATTGTATTCATAACATGAATGTCACGTTGGAGACACAACCATGGTAACTCAGGTTGATACGAATAGGGATGAACCATGTAGATGGTATTTGACTAACTAGGATGACATGTTGGTAACTCTTTTGGATTGAAGGTTGAGGAGGGTTAAACAAATATGACACTGCACCTGCAAAATGAGAAGAACTAGATATGGCATTAATGCCAAAATTTAGGTAGGGATCCTGGAAAGGAATCACCATTAAACACATTTACAACATAACTATGGCTCTATTCATATTTGTCACGAGTCATTATAGCTAGACTCGAACCTATGATCAGTAAAAATTTAGGAGAAGACATGTAAAAAAATAATGATTCATCACTTACACATGTCAACCTATATTGTCAACATAATGTGTGAGATTAACTGACCCTCCAACAGTTTCTGAAACAAGAATATTTTTTAATGGCTTCCACAATCCTTTAAAAAAAGCTAGTCTGGAGATTGTTTGATCCACCAATATCAATGAAAGAATATACATTGATCCATTCACCTTTAACTTGTACCTGAACTGGAATGTATAACAGGTTGTTTGTTTTGACAATTTTCTTCAATATATTTTGTTCTGCAATATGATCATATTCTGGAACTGACAATGATGTAGAGGCAACAGTATTATTTTCATATGGGAAAAAAGAATTTAATTTCTCCAATGGTTCTATTTGCTGCTTACCTTTATCTTTTGGCATGGTTTCTGGAATAACTGAAATTGATTCATCACTTTGATCTTTAGTATCTTCAATATCACTTTGATCATCAGTGATTTCAGTATCACTAAGCCCGAACAACATTACACCACCGGTAACATGGCTTATCGCTTTAATAATTAATAATGTATCATGTTTCCACCTCAAAAACACAATGCATAAGGTTTTTTAATTATAATATAAACTTATAAATGAATCATTAAATACTTCCTTGTAAGTTTGGCTTTTCATTTATAAACATATTCATCGCATACCTTCGGAAGGACTCCTGAAAAGACATAGCATTAACATCCATTTACATCACCAATGTGATGCCATACACTAACATATGGAGTAACAAATCAACCATAGTTGTTTCCAACCAGGCTCAAAATCAAACCACATATAATTCCAAAGAAAACACATCATAAATAAATATCCTTCCATTAACCAAAGTCAAAACATTTTGTGCCACTTGTGACATGTGTCAAAAATCCATCATATAAACATGTAAATGCACATCATATTACCATCTCGATCATGGGACATAGCTCATAGTATTAAGTTTTTAACACAATTCAAGCTTATAATCAAAGCATCACATAAAATTAATGTTTCATTTGCAACCCACCACATACCTTGTAGCGTGTATCGTATTGTTCACACCATATAAATCTTAATAACTCTAACCACATGACATATGTGTAGTGTAAAATTTTTTAAGCACATGTAGTTTATGAAAATTTCGTCACCCATATTTGTGTAAGAATACTTTGTAAGTATATTTTTTAAGCATATAAATGTGTATGGAATACATTTGATTGGTAATGACTTAATGAACCAGGATGGCTACGAGGCAGCTAGTCCTTGCCTTGAGTTGGAGTTTGAGCAATCAAATTGTCCTTCCTAAACCAATACTAATCATATTGCATTACCAAGACTAATCATACTGCATTACCAGATTCATGCGTTGATCCGGGTAAATTTATGATACCCTTTTAACAAAGAAATTTTACTTTGATTTATGTGTTAGAATTACATTTTATCAAAATAATTAATGAACACATGTAGATATAATCAAGAGAAAAACATGTCAAAAATCATATGAAAAAAACTCAAGAGGTTTAATAATGGAGTTCGTCCGGTGTGGACTACGTCTCCCGACCTCCATGTCTCGATGGTGTTGGCTACTTCATTTAGTTTTGTAACTGGTGATAATTTACATGGACATTGTTTAATTTTCATACAAGGAAAGCCCTCAACATGAGTGGAAAATTCTCTCCATAATATGTTATTTTACAAGGAACTGCCACTCATCACAAACCTCCTATCATCATGATAACTTTACACATGGTGACAAAGAGTATCTCACCATCAAGGCAACAAAGGGATCTCACAACATAAATCACCATCAATGATAAATACATACCGCATGAATACACAAATATTCTGCATCTTACATTAACAAGAATCAACAACAGCAAATAAACATGAAGAATATGCATCATACATCAAGAAGGAATCAACAGGACATAAAGCATCCTACAGCAATAATCAATGAATTACTAGGAAAAAATCCTTCATATACCTCAAATATAATGTTGGTTGAAGAATAGGTGTTAGGTCCCTATATCACTACTATAGTCCCTTATTATTGTTAGTGTAACCCCCTTATTGTTATTATTGTACCCTTGTGACCCCCATTTTGTTATTATTGTGCCCTTAAATTATTATTGTTAGGTCGGCCTGATTACATTGTGGCCCACTAGGATTACATTATGGCCCCATGGACTCCTATATATAGAAAGGAGGTTTTTTAAATTGTATCATACAAGAATTGTTCATTTATGTAATGTATTGGAGGTTACCCCCTCGAAGTGGCTTATTTCTAAGGCATTGATATCTCTTTTCTTCTATTTTTGAAGATGGCTACACAACATTTGGTATCAGAGCTTTGGATTCTAGGGTTTTGCTACTCCAAACAGGTCATCGTGGAATTTTCGCTATAAATTTTTTTCTACGAAGTTTCAAAAGCTGAAATTTTTAAGGTACGAAGCCAAAAGCCTGAGGAATATTGTCTAAACATTTCAAATCTTGGTTCACAATATTTTCGGAGATATGATCTGTGGAAGTTAGGTATTTTTTCAGGCTCCAAAACAGGTCATCGTGAAATTGGCACTATAAATTTTTTTCTACTAAGGTTCAGAATCCGAAATTTTTAGGGTGAGAAGCTGAAATCTTGAGGAAATGCGTAAAAAAAATTCAGAGCTTGGTTCGCAACATTTTTGGAGATATGATCTGTGGAAGGTAGTTCTTTTTCAGGCTCCTGAATTTAATCTCAAAGAGGTGATCGTGGGAAAATATTCATAACTCTCTCTCTGAGCATTGGATTGGAGTTCTATAAAAATTGGTCGCAAATAAACGAACTTTAGTTTCTTGGCTATCACTATCAGATCCGACGGATAAAACAGTGAAACGTGACAAGTCATACAAGTTCTCTCTACTCAACCAGTCCAAAATTGGGTCATTGTGGGAGATTGGACATAACTTTGTCTTGAAGAATCCAAATTAGATCAGACCTGTGGCATTTGAAATAAGCTTCAGAGGGCTACTACAGGGCTGAATTTTAGATATTGAAGATTTTCAATTACAGAGATAATTCCATTTCAATATCGAGCTCCTCAAAGCAAGTAAAAGGTGTGTATTTTTGTTTCTGAATTGCATAAGTCTTGTTTGAAGAATCAAGTTGAATTGATTCCAAGGGCATATTGTAGAATATATATCAATATTGGATTCTAAAATGGCCCCTAAAAAGAATTCAACACCCATTAAGCCTTTAGAAGGCTCTACTATGACTCATGAAGATGAAGAATGGCAACATGACATATCAAAATTACAAGAGCAAATTTCGCTCTTGCAAAGAACAACAAAAAATGAAATGGAAGTTTTGAAGAAAGGCATGGAAACTAAGATGGATGGTTTGAAGAAAGGCATGGAAGCTAAGATGAATGGTTTGGAAGCTAAGATGGATGGCATGGAAGTGGGCATGGAAGCTAAGATGGATGACATGGAAGCTAAGATCGATAAAAAAAGGAAAGACAACATGGAAAACATGAAGAAGGATCTAAAAGTATACATCGAAGGTTTGGCAAAGTTGATACAAGAAATGTTTCCTGATGGTGAAAAGATAGTAGAGGAAACTCATGATGAGAACAAAATAAATGTTACTCGTGATTTCATTATCTCTACAGTTGGAGGGAGGGACCACCATATTCCAAAAATGGATATGAGGAAGTTTGATGGAAAGGATCCTCTAACATGGATACTACAGATGGAGCAATATTTTGATCTCCATAATGTGAAAAATATACAAAAGGTATGCATTGCAAATATACATTTAGAAAAAAATACATTTGTATGGTATCGATGCCTTTTCTCCCGTAAAAAAATTGTCACTTGGTCAATCTTTACGGAGGAAATGATAGCACATTATGAGGATACAAAGAGCAACACCTTCTTTAGCCAATTGATAAATCTCAAACAAAAGGGTTTAGTGGGGTAGCACATTGAGGATTTCGAAAAATTGAATATAAGGGTAACTAATATTCCAGAGGAACACAGGATTGATCTCTTCTTAGGTACTCTAAAGGATAACATCCAACATGAAGTTCATGTTTTGGAACCCGATTCATTGGAGAAGGCATTCAAGTTGGCAAGAAAAGTTGAATGTAAAATTATGGCGACAAGGAAGCCTACCACTCAATTCTATAAAGAAGGAAGTGTTTCTATGCCTAGATTTCCACAACCTACAAGGTTGACACCACAACAATTGGAAGAAAAAAGAGCAAAAGGGCTTTACTATAGTTGTGATAGCAAATACACTAAAGGTCATAAGTGTGCTGAGAAGAAATTATTTTACATAGATTGTGAAGAGGAAGAAGAAAATGAACAAGAAGAGGATATACACCAGAAACCAGCCCCAGAAGAGGAAGAAATGAATCCAACCATATCGTGTAATGCACTGGCAGGAATTACCACTCCTCAAACTCTCAAGATAAAAGGACAAATCAAGAAGAGAAAGGTAATAGTGTTGATTGATTCAGGTAGCACCCATAATTTGATTCATTGTAAGGTAGCCAAGGAATTAAATTGTTTCCTATACCCAGCACCAGAATGTCAAGTGATGGTTGCAAATGGAGGAACTATAAATTTCTCTAGAAAATGTCATAATATCAAGCTAACCATGGGGGAATATGTATTGACTAGTCCAATGCTTTCCATTCCTATGGGAGGTGCTGATGTTGTACTAGGAGTACAATGGTTACAATCTTTGGGGACGGTAGCTTTTAATTTTCAAGAACTTTTCTTGAATTTTTTTCAGAAGGAAAGGAAGTAGAATTACGGGGTATTGAAGGGAAGCCATGAAGGATAATAAGCTCTAATGTCATGAAAAAGCTTCTAAAGAAAGAACAACGAGGCGTAATTGCACAATTATGCTCACTAGAAGTTCCGACATCAAAATCATCTATTTCTGTAGATCTCCAACAAGTCTTGGACAATCATTCCAAGGTGCTTGAAACTCCCAAAGGACTCCCACCTATTCGTGATCATGATCATGCTATTCATTTGATTCCAGGAAGTGTTCCTCCAAACATCAGGCCTTATAGATATCCTTACGTCCAAAAGAGTGAAATTGAACGTATGATTGCGGAAATGTTAGAGGCGGGTATAATTCAACCTAGTCAAAGTTCTTTCTCTGCTCCTGTAGTATTGGTACACAAGAAGGATGGATCATGGCGAATGTGTCCGGATTATAGGGAGCTCAATAAGCTTATCATTAAAGATAAATTTCCCATTCCTATGATTGATGAATTATTAGATGAATTACATGGAGAAATTTATTTTACCAAGTTGGATCTTCGTTCAGAATATCATCAAATTAGAATGAAGACTGAAGATATTCCAAAAACAGCGTTTCGAACTCATGAGGGTCATTATGAATTTTTGGTCATGCCTTTTGGCCTTACCAACGCACCTTCTACATTTCAAGGGTTGATGAATTCCATTTTCAAACACTTCCTTAGAAAATTTGTGCTAGTATTTTTTGATGATATACTAATCTACAACACGTCTTGGAAGGATCATGTTGAACATGTTGACAAGGTGCTCAAACTATTGCAGGAGAAACAATTATATGCAAAAACATCCAAATGTTTCTTTGGAGTACAAGAGGTGGAATATCTGGTTCATATTGTATCTCACGAGGGTGTTAAAGTAGACCCTAACAAAATTAAAGTCATTAAGGAATGGAAAGTCCCCACAACCATAAAGCAGCTGCGAGGATTTCTCAGGTTAACAGGGTATTATCGCAAGTTTGTTAAGAATTATGGGAGAATAGCACCACCTCTAACAACATCTTTGAAGAAAGATGCATTTTCATGGACTCCTGAAGCAACTAAGGCCTTTGAACATCTTAAAGAGGCAATGTGCCTAGCACCGGTCTTAGCCACGCCAGACTTCACAAAATCTTTTATTGTGGAATGTGATGCCTCAAGAAATGGAATTGATGTTGTTTTAATGCAGAAAGGAAGACCAATTGCTTTTGAAAGTCATCCAATCAAAGGAAAGTATTTACAAAAACCTATTTATGAGAAGGAAATGTTAGCAATACTGCATGCACTAAAGAAATGGCGAACTTACCTAATGGGAAGACACTTCAAGGTAAAAAACGATCATGATAGTCTTAGACACTTTTTGGAACAAATACTATCTTCGGAAGAGCAGAAAAAATGGGTCACAAAGATGTTGGGTTATGACTTTGAAATAATATACAAAAAATGAAAAATTAATGTTGTTTCAAATGCACTCTCAAGAAAGAATGAAGAGGTGGAAGCATTGCTTTGTGCCATTTCTATTATCCAACCAGATTGGATAACCGAAGCAAGAGATGAATGGAAGAAGGAAAAAGATGTATGGACACTCATTCAAAAGTTGCAGCAAGATCCTAGTACATCCGATACATTTAGTTGGAAAAATGATTCCTTATGGTACAAAGATCGCTTATATCTTTGTAAGAATTCCCAACTAAAACAAAAGATTCTTCTGGAATTGCACACTTCTCCTTTAGGAGGACACTCAGATTTTTAAAAACTTACCACAGGGTGAAGAAAGAATTTTTTTGGGATGGCCTTAAATCTGATATTCGAAAGTTTGTGGCGGAATGTTTGGTCTGCCAGCAGAATAAAGTGGAAACAATTAAGACCCCAGGACTTCTACAACCTTTATCCATTCCAAGTCAACGTTGGGAGGAGATTTCAATGGATTTTATCACAGGTTTACCTAAGTCCGAAGGAAAGAGTGTCATGATGGTGGTAGTTGATAGAATTACCAAGTATGCACACTTTTGTGCATTATCTCATCCATTTAAAGCAAGTACAGTTGCTACTACATTTATGGATAGAATTCAAAAGCTACATGGAAGCCCAAGGGTTATTGTGAGCGATAGAGATCCCATTTTTACTGGAAATTTTTGGACGGAGTTATTTGCTTGTTTGGGTACTCAATTAGCTCATAGCTCATCTTATCATCCTCAATCTGATGGTCAAACTGAGATCGTAAATAAATGTTTGGAAGGATATCTTCGTTGTTTTGTATCTGATAAAAAAACACAATGGGTCAAGTGGTTACCTCTTGTTGAATGGTGGTATAACACTTCCTTCCATACTGCAGCAAAAATGACCCCATTTATGGCACTTTATGGATATCATCCACCATCCATCACATCATCTTTAAGAAAAAATTCGAAGGTTCAAGCAGTGGAAGATCACATCGAGCATCAGCAAGAAGTTCTCCAACTCTTAAAGGATAACCTGAATTTGGCACAAAATCGAATGAAACAACAGGCAGATCAACATCGTAGCGAGAGTAGTTTTGATGTAGGAGATTGGGTATTTTTACGGCTACAACCATACAAACAAATGTCCCTCAAGCAAGCAAAGAAGGATAATAAATTATCGCCAAAGTACTATGGTCCTTACAAGGTGTTGCAAAAGATTGGTACTATGGGATACAAATTGGAGCTTCCTGCTTCTTCGCGAGTACATCCATTTTTCCATGTTTCATGCTTAAAGAAGGTTATAGGTGAAAATCTTCCAGTTCAAACAGTATTGCCAGAACTTGATGGGGAAGGGAAAATCATATTGGAACCTGAAGTAGTCATGGATAAAAGAACTCGACAACTACGGAATCGATCAATTTCAGAGTATCTCATCAAGTGGAAGAACTTACCCACTGAAGATTCTACATGGGAGGATGAGAATTTTATACAGAAGCACCCGGAGCTACTCAAGAGTTGAGGACAACACTTTTTTGAAGGAGAGGGGCATGTTAGGTCCCTATATCAATAGTATAGTCCCTTATTATTTTTAGTGTAACCCCATTATTGTTATTATTGTACCCTTGTGACCCCCATTTTGTTATTATTGTGCCCTTAAATTATTATTGTTAGGTCAGCTAGGATTGCATTGTGGCCCACTAGGATTACATTATGGCCCCATGGACTCCTATATATAGAAAGGAGGTTTTTTAAATTGTATCATACAAGAATTTTTCATTTATGTAATGTATTGGAGTTTGCCTCCTCAAAGTGGCTTATTTCTAAGTCGTTGATATCTCTTTTCTTCTATTTTTGAAGCTGGTTACACAAAAATATGCTACTCAATCGCTGGATCTGAATGCACCATCACAAACATGACATTGAATGGAAAGAAATCAACTGTCCACATGCTAAAATCCAACATCGTCATCCCATGGTGGAATATGACAAATAATCGGGACCTCTGTTGAAGAAACTAACACTTCCATCATGTTCATATCACCGAGAGGTGTAAAATCTATATAAAATTTTTCCAATTTGGAAATCGAGAAAATTTGGCCCCTCTGGAAATGAGGCTCAAACGTGGTTCCACTGCCCTTGCGTACTGGTTCAAGGTTCCACACTTACTTGCAATTAAAATATTAATATTTATTGAATTGTGTGCCGCTCCTCCTTTTCCTAGGTGCACTGATGAAAAATGGGTTTAAACATTATGTTTCAGGTTGATAAACCAAAGCTCAATGGGGTGGCGCAGTGGTAACTTTACAAATTAGGAGGAGAGGCGTCAAGGGATAAAATCTTGCCCCTCCCTTTTTGAAACTGAGTAGGTTGGATTTTGTTATGGTCAGTGAGCAGGTCCACTCCACGTGGCCCAACCCGTCCCAACCACAACATGTTTCATTAAGGAGTGGGCTCCATTGTGTTTATATGGAGTATCGAGTTGGGAGGGGGTGGGGGTCATGACCCATCCCCTTTTAATTATAACATTGTAGTTATACATGTGATGCGGGGTCCGTGGGCGTCACGTCATGTCGGACCATTTATATGTTATTTGTTTTTTTTTTAAATAAATCCGGAGATGGGGTGGCAGGCCCTTTTTTTTATATTTTTTGGTTTTAACTAAAAAAACTATTCATTTTCAAACTTCTTGATTTTTAACCGAAGCAGTCAAATTAACGATCCCAAAAATTCACCCGGAATTTGGCCAGAGTTGGCCAGATTCCAGTGGCCGGATTTCTATGAAATTGTCTAGAGTTGGCCAGAATCCGGTGGCCAGATTTCTACGAATTGTGTCCTCCTTAACCTGTCAAGTCATCCAGTCAACCTTAGAACTTTTACCAGCTCTAACTTTCGCATACAAACTCGATTTGATGAACTTCTCACACCGTTGTGATCAGGACGAGGAGATATTCAACCTGAGACTGAGTTTGCCACGTTTTCATCCCTTTGATTTTTGATCTTTCTCAAGCCCTCTTTGTCCTATGTGTGTCCCTGGAGCCACCTGGATAATTCCTCCCCACTAAGGAGCTTTTGGTCCTCCAAAAGCGTCGACAATAACCTGCAATTATTGTGTACAATGTCTACACAAGTGTCCTGAAAAGGTCACCGTTCCATCTCCTTCACCTTTCTTCTTCAGATCCTTAAGCAATGAACCAACACCTGCATTCTCTGCAAACCTGTACTACAATATTCTACAAATTACATGCTCAAATTATGACCAACTATTACCCAAACATTTCCAGACTTGACACAAGTTTATAACACATACTCGATGGTCAATTTTACATCAAAATGGAATCAATAATACCACAGCTATTAATACAAGGCCAAAACATCATTGTTGCTTCATAAGTGATCGAAAATGCATCATCACTTTTACATTTTAAATTGCAACACATGATTTACAACTGTGGCCAATACATCTGGAAAAACCATTTCTTACTCAACAAAGTGAACCATGATGAATGTGATGGATTTGCTTGTTGAACATTTTCAATAACTAGTTTCTACACGGACACTTTGTCCTTCAGACACTACTCTAGATGGAGTCTCCAAGACGTGGCTCTTTGATGGCCACTTATGTCGCAATATGACAATGAGTCTTCATCCTCCAAACCTGCTTTACCTTCTTCTTTTTCTGTTGTGGAGAAAGCATTTCACGCCTCATCCTCCTTTGTGCTACCATTATTTTTCCAACACTCAGCAATGACATGGTTATTTAAACCACAAATAAAAACAAGTTTTCTTCTACCATGGTTTCTATTCATGATTAGAAACATGCTTATAATCAAAATGAACTTGCGAATATCGAGACTTGTTATACCTTCTCTGGTGGTCTCTGGTGCGATCATGGTGATGAGAGCTTGTCTCAGCTCTTCTATTGTGACATGCACTTCCATGGGATGATGGTGAAGTGTTCCCATCATTATTTTCCCCTGACGAGTTCCACAATGTCATGTAGGATCCTGACACCTTCTAACATTCTCCTTCAATGTATCCCAAACCTGTGTATCATGGTCTATGCACAACCTCCAATGGTTGAGTTACGCCTTGGACATTAACGCCAAGTCCTCCTCCTTTGTACCCCATCTTGGTAAGTAGTCTCATGCTAGTTCCTATAATGGGGATCTCCACACTTCCAACAAAAATAATAACATGTGAAGATGAAATTGAATATTTGTCACAATTTTTTACCTCAGATGTTGATTTGGAAACATGTGAAGAGGGCTTCTCTGAGCCTTTGTTGCACTTCACTTACTTCAAGGCCTCTGTCGCAGCTTGCAATTGAAGATGAAATCATTGATTCTCCTCCTTTTCTTCCTATAAGAGTGTCTTTAATGCATCATGATATGTTTGAAGAATTCCATCGTTGCGCTTCAATTCTTCCAATGCCTCTCTCGTGGCATGCAACTAAAGCTGCAATCAATGTTTTTCCTCCTTCTCCTCCTGTAGGAATGTCTTTAACTCAGCGTTATCTGTTGATTGTTTCTCATAAGCTTCATACAACATGTCTGCTTTCTCAAACACCCTGAGAAATTGTCTCGTACATGTCTTTGACATCCTACATTGTTGCACGTTCAATGGTTCATGCTTGCAGTTCACATCAGTAAGAAGACCACTCTGATACCACTTGATCTGGGTAAATTTCTAATACCCTTTTAACCAAGACTTTTTACTTAAACTGATGTGTTATAATTACATTTTATCGAAAGCATTAATGAACACATCCAGATATAATTAAGAGGAAAACATGTCAACAATCATATGAGAAGAAACGCGAGAGGTTTAATAACAGAGTTCATCCAGTGTGGACTACGTCTCTAGGCCTCGATGTCTCGATGGTGTTGGCCACTTCATTCAATGTTGTAACTGGTGATAATGTACATGGATGTTTTTTACTTTTCATACAAGGAAATCCCTCAACATGAGTGGCAAAGTCTCTCCATGATATGTTCCGTTACAAGGAACTCTAACTCATCACAAACCTCCTATCAGCATGATAAATTTACACATAGTGAAAAAGTGTATCCCGCCATCAAGGAAAACAAGGGATGCCACAACATAAATCACCATCCATGATAAATACATACCACATAAATACACATAAATATTATGCATCTTACATCAGCGGGAATCAACAAAAACAAATAAACATGAATAATCTACATCATACATCAAGCAGGAATCGACTCAGGACCTATGTTGCAGAAACTAACACTGCCATCAAGTTTGTGTCACTGAGAAGTGTAAAATCCATATAAAATTTGTCCAATTTGGACACCAAGAAAAATTGGCCCCTCTGGAAATGAGGCTCAATTGTGGTTCCACTGCCCCTGCATATTATTTCAGGGTTTCGCACCTGCCTGCAGTTAAAATATTAATATTTCTCGAACTACGTGGCATTCCTCCTCTTCCTAGGCACACGAATGAAAAATACATTTAAATGTTAAGTTTCGGGCAGATAAAGCAAAACTCGATGGGTTGGCGTAGTGGTAAGTTTCCAAATTAGGAGGAGAAGGGTCAGGGGATCAAATCTCGCTACTCCTTTTTCTTACACTAAGTAGGTTGGAGTTTGTTACAGTGGGTGGGGATCCGTTCCACATAGCCTAACACAACCCAACCCCAACATGTTTCATTATGGAGCGGGCTCTGTTTTGTTTATATGGAGTATGGATTTCGGAGGGGGCGGGGATCATGATCCGTCCCCTTTTAATTTTGACATTGCAGTTATACATGTGGTGCGGGGTTCATGGGGATCACAGCCCATTGGACCATTTATATGTTATCTTTTTCTTTTTTTAAACAAATACGAAGATGTGGTGGCGGGGTTGGTGGCCCGCTACCTCCCTTTTTTAATATTTCTTTTGTTTTAATTAAACAAACTATTCATTTTTCAACTTCTTGATTTCTGAACAAAGGATTCAAACTAACGATCACACAAATTTTCCTATAATTCTACCATAGCTGGCCAGAATCTGGTGGCCGAATTTCTATGAAATTGAGTCCTCCTTAACTTTTCAAGTCATCCACTCAACCTTAGAACTTTAACCAGCTCTAACTTTTTCATACGAGCTTGGTTTGGCAAACCATTCGCACCGTTATGATTAGGACAACAAGATATTCAACCTAAAACTGAGTTTGCCATGTTTCCTTCACTTTGATTTTTTTTCTTTCATAAGCCCCCTTTGTCCTATGTGTGTCTCCAGAGCCACTTGAATCACGTGTGATATCTAGATTTGGTACTGATTTGTATCATAAAATTTCCTCGGGATGCTTATATACATGGGATTATTTTAATGAAAATAGTTCATATGTGTCATGGTCTTGGAAATAAAATGGTTTTCGGGTTATTTTCTCGATTTGTAGCACTTGGGATTTTTACTTTGTTGTCTTCCCTATTGAAATAAATTTCCATGTCTTCAATATATTCACCCATTACTAGTGTGCATGTACAAAACTAGAATAAGCTTCTAATGAGGTGCAGTAACACCAGAAACATCTGCATAGGCATATTGTTAACTGTGGCAAACTATTCCATGGCATAGATACAATCAATCCACTTCCATTCCTAGACCAGGTTGTTACATCAGGGATACCATATTCATGTATATTATATTCACTCATTGACAGGACTATGCATCACATGGCTGAATAAATAAATGTGTGGCTTATACTTTTAAATTAATAATCACCCACTTCCTCTTAAAACTAGTCATCGAGGGTTGTTAGTCTGAAATGTTTCCTTCTTGGTTATATTATTGGTGTTGGCCCTTAGGGCTACGGTGTGAGCCTAGGTATGTCTATATGAGACATGTTGAAGTTAAAATATTAAAAAAAAATTCAATATATTGAAGATGACCACAATTTATTCTTGTGATTCTGTTTATTAATATTTTGAGTCAATAGATTAAGTAGTCGCTCGTAGAATAGGAGCGATTGCTATAATTTCCTTTTCTATATGAGAATTGTTGAGTTGCTAAATAATTCAAAACCTGACACTGATGGGCATTAGCTAAGGGGGCATTATGCACTAATACATGGAGGGGATTAATCCATTAGATTTCCCGAAGGCTTACTCCCACAAGTTGTCCAAAATTGATTGAGGCCAAATGGCCTTCCAAGTGGGGTCTCTATCTCACTAAAAGAGGTGACGCCAGCCAAAGTAGTGCGAGCTAGTCATCATGGATGAAAGTAGAGTACCTCCTTCATAGGAAATAAATAAATATTAAAATGAATCATCTCTCTTTTCGACTTGTTAAGCCGCACTCGTGGATTTTGAAGTCACTTGAGTGCTAGATGAAACACATGTAAGATCAAGATATTTCGTGTCGAATGACTAGGAATCTTACTGAGAGGGTAAGCCACAACCGCCAAGGAGTAGGCCCTTCCTATAAAACTAATGGGTACTTTTATAGAGAGCCTCTCCCATCACATGAAATTAGCCAACTATCTAGCAATTTCTCCATTTATGTTCATGCATATAAACTGTAGTCAGCGAGGTCTACGTTTTCGATTTTTTAGAGAGGATTGCGATGTTGAGAATGTCATGATGAGAGACACGTGCAACACATGAGTGTGAAATTTAATATGTTGCAAGGTGTGTGGTTGTTTCAAATTAAAAAAAATAAAAAGAATTATTTCATGTTTTTGATTAATTAAAAAATAATTACAATCTAGAAAATGGTTTGTATTATAGCCACGTACCTCTCATGCCATGATCCCCTCAAAATACTGAACAACGGGGATATTTCCCTAAAAAAACAAAGCTAAAACTTTATGATAGTGATCATGAGAAGAAAATCATGTCCTTTCTACCACCATAGAAAGACATGTTGCCGCAAAAGTTATATTCTTTCTACACTAAATGGTACTTAGAGAAGAAGCACTAGTAAGGCTAAGTAGAGCTTGGGAATTATTGATTTCCTAGATATTAAAGGTTTATGATTTAACTGATGTTGCTCCACCGACATCATAGGCCATTTCAGGATAAAAAATTATAGGTTCAAGTCCAGTCTGTCAAGGAATAGAGGAAAAATGAAACTAACAAAATTTCAATGCATTTCATTGGTTGATCCTCAATGCATCAAATTCATTTGGCTTGTTCCTTAAAAGAATCATAATTCGATTGTGATGCAATATTTGTGTTAGAATTGTTTAGTATACATAGGCTCTATGCATCAGGTATAATGGGAACTTCTTCATTCTAAAGTAAAAGCTACTTTTAAACGTTTTTATCAATGGTTGACAGAGCGAGACCTACAGTTTTCCCAGTTGAGAAGGGTTATGATTATTGACAGACAAAAAAACTCATGCAAAAAACCCCATGTGTATTTGCTCTTCATTGGGATGGGGATTAGAATCGATGCCAGATGAATAAAAAGTAATGATTACGGAGATTACCAAGCCACAGAAACAGTTGCAGAAGAGAACTTGAAGGAGGGCCACATATATTATCTTCTAAAATAATTTAGGTTAAACATTCATCCCTTTAATTTACTTTATCTTAGTTTTCTTCTAATTTTTTTTTTTACTCTGTTTCTAAAAAAAAAGGATCATACATAATTTGAGTAGTAATCTATTGTTAAAATTTTTGATAAAGACAATTTGAGCAAAAATTAGTGATATGCAAGACTTCATCAATTCATAATTTTAAAATCTATAAAATATCTCTATATCTATACCTTTTTACTTGACTTGTTGTTGTTTATTCATTTAGAGATCCAAAAAATTATCCATATATGTAAGAATATCTTCATTTTGCACCAGTGGCAAAGTGAACCGACAACGGTTAAATGGGAATATATATGTAAAAGAAAATTGAATACATGTAAAATCATACCTTCATATTGTGACATTAAAAAAGTGATCCAGCAATGTCTAAATGGGAGTATTTATGTAAAATCATACCTTCATTTCAATTCCTCTGAGTTACAGAAAGTTAACTAAGAAAGTTGGGACAAGAGAAAATAAACCACGAGTAGAAGAGGAGAATAGTCAAGGAGGAGAGAAGAGAAAAATAAAGAATGAAGAAGGCAGGGAGGGACAATGGAAAAAAATCATAACAGGGTTGTTGGGCAGGGCATAAGGGACGTGATTTAGCATTAGTGCCAAACACCTAGAAGAGTGAAGCATTATGTACAATATTTACAATACAAAATCTGCAACCCCAAAATCATCTAAACAATGCAGGTGTTACTCACGTTGCCTTGTCCTTTGTTATATTTCATAATTAGACTGAATATAAATATCATAGAGAGATCAATAGAAATACATGGCGTGCACTGGGAAAAAACAATCGACTGGTTTTCCCACTGATCGGTTATATAATCTGGGACTGATGTTGTAGCCGAGGCTGAAACTGATAATGTGAGTGTGCCCTATAAGTGCGATTGAGGCTACAGAATCTATAATCATAGTCATGTTTTTTCTTGTTCAAATATTGCAGGCTCTTGGAAGTGGCAAGAAGCATAGGATTCAAATGTGTTTGTTTGATCTCCACCAACAAAGCCTGATACCCTGCGGAAGAAATGTTCTTGTTTCCTCAGCATGTTCTTGTTCTCTTGTGGTGTGGGGGATGTAGAAACAATGATAGTGTATGACATATGCTAGCCCTGCATGTAGAGTGGTGGTACCATACATGTAAAGAATCAGACAAGGAGTAGTGGAAAATGTTTTCGGACTAATGCACCTATGAATTTCAATAACTCTGCTAGAATTTCATACTTCTAAAACTAATGCTAGCATTAGTTTCACAACTCTGAAATATGAATGACTAAAAGCAAGCTACTATATGCTTACTGCCTCTTCACCTCGAGAAGAGGAAAAAACTATTAAAAAATATTAAAATGTAGTTTTCATAGTGCACAGTACACATTGAGGTAAAAAATAAGTAAATATTAACATGAATTAATGCTATATCATTTGTTTCGATTACTATAGTCCCATGCCATACGGAAGCGACTAATAAGGGATTAGAATTCCTTCTCAGACCTTCAGCATTATGAAGAATACTAAATATAAAATAGAGAAAAGGTAATCTACACACTTTGAAATTATATATGTGTGTGTGAGAGAGAGAGCTTGGAATCATATGGATATATGTTCAATTTCACAATTTTATTTTATCTAGTATACTAATATAAAGGATTTTTTTCTCCAGCTCAATCATAATCAAAATCAGAAGCATGTATTTGTCACTTATCACATGTGCTAGGGATTTTTCTAAAAGTACCTAGGTCTTATCTACTAGTTTCGTTCTTTCTTAACATGCGCCAAGAAAAGGCAGTTTGGTTCTTTCATGAGTTTGATTATAGTTTGACACACCAATATATGGCTTTTGTTTTATGGTTAAGCTAGAAGGTACACCTTTTTGATTCAGCAATAGTTTCGGTCACAACTTGGTGTGGCTCCATGGGGGTGCTTCATAATAAATATATGTTTTTTTTCTACTTCCATAAAAAAATTCATGTTGTAGCTAAGTTGGCATTAAGCCTTTTTCAACACAAGAGGTCATGAATTTGAGTTTTGTCAGGTTCGTCAATAGTTTTATTTATTCCTCAAGAGTGCATTTTGTTGCATGCTTTGAGAGACTGAAGAAGTGAAAATTTTCAAACACATGCGAGAAAGGTGAATTTTGTAGACAACAAACTTAAACTGTGTACTTCATAGAGAAATTAGCTTTTATAGTGTTTTATGGGTCAATTTGAGGGAAAATTTAATTTTTTTAAAAGGGGAAATGGATTGAATTTTCTTGTGATCTATATGGGTGAAATGAAAATTCATGGAGACAGGTTTTTTTAGGATAATATTTATTTCATTTTTTGTTTGATTTTTATAGGACATTTGAGGAGGTTTAATGTTGGCAAAAGAAAAGAATAATGATGTTTGAACAACTAGTTAAAATTGTTCTTATCTTGTAGATTTGGAAAAGGTGTTTATTGTGTAGAGCTTGTGGATCCAATTTAAGAGATTGTGAAAAGTGGTCCACTAAGTTTTGTGAAGGAGGTGGGTGTCCCCATCGAGGTTGATGTGCCAACAAGGTTTAAGCCTATAGTAGGTTGGTGCTTGCAAATCTATTTTGGGGGTTGGTTCCTCGAGTAGTTTGGTTCATGCAAATTTATTTTTGGGGTTATTTCTTGCAAACATACTTTGGGGGTTTGGTGCCTCTAGCAGGTTTGTGCCTGCAAATATATTTTTTGGGTTAGTGCCTTGAACAAGTTGGTGCCTCTAGTAGGTTGGTCCTTTCAAAATGATGTAATAAATGATTGAAGATCAAATTCTTTGCCATTTTCTCCCAAAATGGTTTTGTCATGCATTTGGATTTTTCAAGCATTGATGTCATAATGACGTGTATAGATGATCTATCACTTTTTTAATCATGATCAAATTGTAAAATTGTTTAATTTGGTTTAATTGGTTCACACATTGATTCACCACCTCCCTTAGTGTGATTATTATTCTGACAAGAAGACATGAGTTGGTAAGATCACCTTAAGCACTAAGCATCATGAAGGAGGTCCTTGAGTCTCAAACCTCGAATTGTGGCCTTGTAATTGAGAATGGAATGGAGGGGAAACCTTGATGTTGAATCCAAAATATCAAGTGGGCTACTGGGCTCCGCATTGGACACAAAAAATATTTAAAGGGAGGTTTTGGTCTCATATCTCAAACTGAAAATTGAAAATTTGATAATGGGGCAGAGATGAAAACCTAATTCCAATGCTTGGAGATGACCTACACTAGTGGGCTACTCTAGAAAAGATAATGATGAAGGTGAGCCATGGGTCTGAGACCTTGGACTATAGATTTGGAATTGAGATTGGAAGGTGAGCCACAAATCTCAAACCTTAAAATGTAGACTTACAATTGAGAAATATAGATATAATTTCCCTATATTCTTTGTCCATGATATTTTCTCTTTCTCTCTATTATGTGGCTTGCAACTTCCTTTTATTTCCCTTTCCTATTTAATGTAATTTGTTATTGAAGGTATTCATCCTATATGGAATATCCTATTTACCATAACATTTAAAATATTATTATTTTATATAAAAGTAAAATTATTATTTAGTTGTCCATGGGTTCTTGGATAGATGGTGATAAGGCACTCTGATAAAGCACTCCTTGATGTGAAGTCACCAGTTCAATTCATCGCCCCAATCGAGGTGATCTATTGGACATGATTAAGATGTAGTCGTGCCAAGCTCACCAAAAAAAATATTATTTAGTTAATTATTAGAATAATTAAAAATTGAGAGATGATCCAGGTGGATATTGGTGGCCATCCACCTATTCCACTTGGACCCCAACCATTGTTTCTTTCATTTTTTCATTTTCCTTAATTGTAGCACAATTTACTATTTTTGGCATTTTTTCAGGTCCTAAACTTCCGGAGCTGTTTTGAGGCCCTAAACAACGTTTTTTGGGAAATATTGGTTCAATCGAAGGTGTTTCAATCACTCAAAATTCACTATGAGTAGTTTTATTCATCAGATAGATATTTCTAATAAGTTACATGTGCGTCAAATGAAGATCGTATGCCAAAGTTACGACCCTGAGAAATTGATGTACCAATTTACCCCAACGGGGCCCATAGTTTGGCCTTTCATCTCCTTGGGTTAGGTTTTTGGATGTTTAGGGTTTCCTATTATTTTTCAATAATAAATAAGACTTTGAACCTCACTGAAACACAGTTCAGAGGCCTGTAGCCACCACATCTCCTCTCACAAATAAGCTACCAGCACCCTAGCTAGTTTATTTCCATTATGTTTGTAAGCATATTTTAGTTATGTGATATTAAAAAAATAAAGTCTTATTTTTGCTGCATATTTTTGTTTATGTGTATTTCTGTATTTTATTGTATTCCTACATAAGTCTAGATCATTGTTATCAGAGCAGTTTTATCTTTCTTGATCCTTCTTTGCATGTCCCCAACAAGGTCAGGGTATAAATTGTTAGGGCTCAATCTAGTTGAACCTTTGCAAGATCATCCTTGCAAACCCTGACGAATGCCCATGGGGTACGAAAATAAATATGAGGGAGTAGGAGATGCTATCAAAATATTGCTCGAGGAGGTTCTCAATAAACAAAGGAACGCGATGATGGATAAATGTTCCCAGATCCTTCAATAACTTCCCACTGGCGGTGCATCTACATCCAACAGCCACTCTAGAGGCGCAAATCCTTTTAAGGTACAAGTAAACTTTTACATTCCCATATTTGAGGGCCAAATATATGAAGATGTCATAGATAGATGGTTGAATGTATTAGAAGTGTATTTCTCGGTTCATTACTTTTCCAACTGAAAAAATATTGTTTTTTCACTCCTCAAAGCCACCCCCATGTTAAGCATTGGTGGGAAACCTACTGTGAGAAAAATGACGAGAGGGAAACCTCTCTTTTTTCTGCTTCACCCAGTTGGAATTCTTTCTGAAAAACCATCAAGTAACAATATTATCCCGTGGGGAGATATGAGGCCAATTAAATACAATGGACTAAGTTCCAATAACAAAGCGATCAAGGTGTGCATGAGTTGACAAATTTGTTCCATATCCTATGCACAAAATTAGGTATTAAATATTTGCAGAAACATTTCGTGCTGAAGTACCGCAGTTTTATCCACAGATACATTTAGGAGGAGATGGATTTCCATGAAATATTCTCACTCAGCGTTGCATATCGGTATGATGCCAAGACTGAGAAGAAGTTCAAATAGAAGAAGAAAGATTTTTGATCTGCAAATCAGAAGAAAGGGAAAGGTACCCCCAAACCGTAGAACAAAGGACAATGCCAAGGTGGGGCATCCTAAGATAACCTACCCAAGCTGGAAGAAAAGAAAAATACTACGAAGTCAAAGAGGGACACAAGAAAGTGGTGTCAGTTCCATAATAGCTCCACTCACAACACAAGTGAGTGTTTTTCCAAGCAGTCACTGGTGGCCGAGTTGAAATCTTCTGAATCAGATGCATGCTTCAACTGTGAATTAGAAACTGACAAGGGGAATGATAAAGGGAATAATATTATCTATGTGGAGCCCATGCCACTATTTCCACCATGAAGATCTAGAAGGGAGAACTAGAAGATCTAGAGGAGGGGGAGTGCCTCTTCCATTCCCAGATGTGGGTAAAGGGTTCCCCATTGTAGTTCATTGTCGACAGCAAGAGCCAAAATAACCTCAATTCAGTAAATATTGTGAAGTGGCTAGTCTTGCCGACCACATCACACCTACAGTCATACACCATCAGGTGACTTCACCATGGATGATATCTCTGTGTCATCCAGTAGTGCCACCTTCCCTGCAGCATCAAGCCCTTCATAGATGAGGTATTATGTGACATTTATCCACTTGATTTTTCTGATGTATTATTAGGCCCACCATACTTTTGGAAGCGACATGTTGTGTATGAGTCCCAACCTCATGTTGTTATTGTTACTTTGGGAAATAAGTTGTATAAGATACCAGAGGTAGCACCACCTTCCGCCATCTCTTTGGTTACTACAAAACAATGCATTAAACTCATTTCCAAAAATGGGGAATTTTTTTCGTGATAATCCACCCTTAGGGAAAGAAGAATACTTTGGCTAGGACCTCGAAATAGAGCTCCTCTGCATGAAAAAATATATGGAAAAGGCCATGGAGGAGTACGAGGAGATCTTCACCTCACCTGTAGGGGTGCCTCTGCACTGTCAAGTCAAGCAACCCATCGATGTTACCCTAGGTGCACCACTTCCTAATGGACCAATATATTAGCGCTTTGTTCTAGAAAATGACGAAATCAAGAAGTAGATTCAGGAGCTACTATAGAAAGGTCACATCCGGAAAATTTCATCGCCCTGTGGGAGCCCGATTGAGTTGGTATAGAGGAAGGGTGGGACTTGGATACTCTGTATTGACTATCGGGTGCTAAACAAGATCACTTTCCAGAACAGGTACCTGATCCCACGCATTTATGACCTTTTGGACCAAATCAGGGGGGTAAAATACTTCGGCAAGATCGACATGAAGTCTGGGTATCACCAGGTACCAATCGAACCCCCCGACCTGTGGAATATTTCCTTCAAAGCCAAGGAGGGAATTTTCAAATGGTTGGTCATGCCTTTTGGGTTGACGAATGTTCTCGCAAACTTCATGAGGATGATGGATGAGATCTTGCAGCCATTAACCAACTCATTTGTAGTAGTGTACTTGGATGACATCCTGATCTTCAGCCTGACCTAGGAAGAGCACCTCCACCACATCCAACAGGTCCTCCAAACACTGTGGCAACACAAGTTGTGTGCCAATTTGGAGAAGTGAACTTTCAGGATGACCCAGGTTCAATATCTAGGATACATTATTGATGAGCATGGGGTGCATGTGGATCCAACTAAGATCCAATTCATTCAGGATTGCCCAGCCCTAACCACACTAACAGAGCTCTGTAACTTCCTTGGTCTTGCCAATTTCTACCGCAGGTTCATGTTGGGATTCTCTCATATCACTTGGCCCTTGAACCAATTCACCAAGGGAGGAGAGAAAGAATTTTATTTTGGTCTGAATCTCAACAGAACATGTTCATCGAGTCGAAACATTGCCTCTGATCTGCCCTAGGGCTCACATTACCATAATTTCAATAACCATTTGAGATTTTGAAATATGCCTCAAACTATGCTATTGGGGAAGTTCTTACTCAATAACGGAAGCGAGTTTCATATCACAGTAAGACATTGTCTAACACAGTCTGGAAGTATCCTACTTATGACAAAGAGATGTATTCCATTGTGCAGGCTTTATGAAAATGGAAGCATTAAATTTTTGAAAAGGAAATGGTCATCCACATAGACCACCGACCCCTGCAATTCATATAGACACAAGGGAAGTTGCAGAATGATCACCATCAGAATTGGTCCACATATCTACAAGAATTTCATTTGAACATCGAGTACAAGAATGGAAGCACCAATAATGTTGCACGCTGCCTTAGTCGACCGTTGATCGTGACGCTAACCGCTATGCTCAACTCTTATGGGAACGAGAATTATGATTGGCCACTTGTCTACAAGAGCAATCTAGAATTTGGCCACAAATACAAGATGCTCTTGGAGGGTAAGAAAGTTCCAAAATTTCCCCTCTAGAATGCACTATTATGTCACCTATGACACCTTTGTGTTCCTTGAATTGAGCATGCCAAGATGATTTGGGAAGCGCACTATAGTTGAGTCACAGGGCATTTTGGGGTCAAGAAAATAGTGGCAGTACGACAGAATTATTTCTATTGGCCAAACCTTTGCGTGGATTTTAGGAAGTACATCAGATCCTGCAGTGCCTGCGCCATTACCAAACCAACCATTAAGCAACAAGGTCTCTGTACTTCGCTACCTACCCCTAGTCAACCTTGGGAATCCATATACATGGGTTACATGTTGGGCCTTGCCTCTACTAAGCATGGCAATGACTATTTTTTCGTGGTTGTTGACAAATTCTAGAAGATGGCCATAATGACATCCTGCAAGAAGAATATCACAGGAGAAACCATTGTTAAACTCTCCCTTGAACGAGTGTGGGTACACTTTGGGATCTCATGGTCTATCATCGCAGATTGGGACAATAGGTTCCTTAGTACATTTTGGTATAGCCTCCGGTCAATGCTAGACACCAAGCTAACCAAGTCCACAGCTTTCCATCCCCAAATTGAGGGCCAGATAGAGGTCGTCAATAAGATGATCGTACACATTTTGTGCATGTACAACTCAAAACATCCAAGTGTATGGGATGAGAGCCTCCTGTAGATACAACAAAGCTATAATCAGTCCCTCCATATCTCAACTGGCCACAACCCCTTTCAATTGGGCTTGGGATTCCATCCACTATGTTCCATTTACATATCCATGCCATTTGTAGCTACACAGGCCGATTCGGCTCATGTCGAGTCTCAAGCTGACAAGGCGAAAAAATTCATCAAGCACATTAAGCACACTTGCCAATAGTTTCATGACATATTTGACAGAGCCAATGCTAAGTACAACCAGCGACATGATTCACATCGGGTTCCACACAACTTCTAGGTGGGTGACAAATTGTGGCTACATTTTCTGAAGGAGCGCCTCGCTGGACCCCACCGCAAGCTTTTCCCACTTCGATATGGGCCAAACACCATCACCAATGCTATATGGGGACAATGCCTTCAAGCTCAATATTCCACCATTCCTTGGTTTGCACCCAGTTTTCAATGTGGACTACCTTTGGCCCTACTTTCCACCTCTACTTGACACATACGACATGGCATAACAACTCAGACCAACATATTTAAACCCAAACTACATGGAACAAGCCATAACTGATTGGATGATAGACACATAGATAAAGAACACTCACCAGTAGAGGATCCAAGTACATCGAGTTATCAAACCAGGTCAACTCCTTCACCAGGGCAAGTAGCTCACAAGGGACCAAGTTGAGCAGAAGATTCCTCATATCGTGGAGGAACTCAACATAATGGGGACCATTGCTTCTTAAGGGGGGATGAATGATCCAGGTGGATATTGGTGGGCACCCTCTTATTCCACTTGGACCTCGACCATTATTTCTTTCGGTTTTCTAGTTTCCTTAACTGTAGCACAATTTACTATTTTTAGTATTTTTCTAGGTCCTAAACTTTTGGAGCCGTTTTGAGGCCCTAAACTACGTTTTTTGGGAAATATTTCTTCTAGTGAATATTATTTGAAGAGTGGGAATTCACTGTTAATATTTTTAGTCCTTAGCTACCTTTCTAATGAGGTATCATGTGTGTCAAATAGAGATCGAATGCCAAAGTTACGACACCGGGAAATTAATGTACCAATTTACCCCAACGGGGCCCATAGTTTGGAGTTTCATCTTGTAGGGCTACATTTTTTTATTTTTATGGTTTTTGATTGTTACTTAATAATAAATAGGCCTTCAAGCCTCATTGTAACATATTTCATAGGTCAGATGATGAATCTTGCCTTTAGCAATCTGACCTAGGTCTTCCGCTCCACCTTATTCAGCCTCTAAGCACACAGACCGACCCTGCGGCCTCACTTTCCACCGGCCCTGCTGAGTTCCCCCCGAGCCCCCACAGTGGAGCTAGATGGAGGCCCGCTGGATCCATCCTTCAGAGACCTCGTGGGAGGGATCTCCTCCAAAAAATATGTCTCATTCTTCACTTTTTTAACCACTAGCTCAGCCTTCACTGGCCTTCACTCCACATTCGGTTGCCTGAACTATACAGAAGCTAACGTTGATTCATAGTAGGACAATGGAAAAGAAGTGCTGGATCATTCCACGAACCCCTCTCCCACAATACATGCTCCCCGCTCTACGAAGAGAACAGAGAAAGATGCAAATGAGGAGAATATTCCAAAATAAGATTCAAATAAGTTGAATGCATGCCATCCCAAAGAAACAAACCCTAAAATTAATCATCCAAGACCCTGATGTAGCTATCTATAGGGAATACATGCAGGAGCATGCGATTATCTACAAATTCATGGGAATATGGCTTAAGGAATGATCCCTAAAAGAATGTCCATCCATTCTAAATGGAACCCAAAGGGAGAAATTGATATGAAACTAGGATCCAAGGGCTTCTTCATGCTAGTATTTGACCTTCTGGAATACCGTGACATAATATTTAAAGGAGACCCCTACTTCTTCAATTCGGTGGGCTTTACATGAGGTTCTAGAAGGAAAATTTTACCTGGGAAAAATAGGATTTCACGAGTCCCTGTGTGGGTGAGGCTGTACTCTCTACCCATAGATTATTGGGCAACCTCTGTGCTAAAATCCATAGGATATTAACTAGCAGAATATATAAATATGTCTAATGGAACTAGAAGTGAGCACTACATCTCCTATGCCAGAATACGTGCTTATATTGACGTCTCAGGAGCTGTACCTCAAGTGATCAAGATAATCTACAAGGGTGAAGTTTGGACACGAAATATTGACTATGAGCACATACCCTTCAGATACAAGAAATGCCATGAGCACGAACACATTTTCCGTAACTGTCCTAAAAAAAATATTTAGCAATGGAAGATCATACCAACAAGAATGACGACCAAGGATACACAAGGACAGGAAACAAGAGCAGAGAAAATAAAAGAGCATACATAAAAAAATCTCCACTCAAGGTCACCCAAAAAATCGAGTTTGAAGTTATAAACACCATACAGGAGGAACAAGGCCCTCTTAGCACAATGGAAGAAGAACATAGATAGCATGAACATTCCACAAAAACATCACTATGGATACTGAAATCCAAAACTTCAGCACACTGGAAATAGAGCAAAACCAAGAAGATATAGAAATGGAGCAGGTTCATGAAATACCCACACCAGAGTAAAACGTGATTGAAGAAGTATTGGTGGGAGTAGATATCCAAAAGATAACAAAGGAATGGAATAAAAATTGTATAGAGGCCATCCAACATGAGAAAATTAAAAAATCGGAGAGGCGTGCCTCCTATAAGAGGGAATGAATCATACCCCAGAGCAAAGAACCATGGGAAAAGCTTTAGACAGTGGTATTCTTGCCAACCTAACTGCAGGGAAATATTTCCCAAAAGGGTAAAACGGGAAAATAGGCCATAAGTCCACGAGCCAACTCCTTCAAGTGCTAGGATTCCATCTCATCGATAAAGGAAATTTAAGAGCTATTACCCCAACCCCCAAAAAGTTATCAATGATTTGCGCTTCTTGGAACATAAGAGGACTTAACAGTCATGGAAAAGAAAATAATTCTTAAAAATAGAATAACTTCTGAGAAGACAGATATAATGATGTTGTAAGACACCAAGAGTGACCTGGACAACATGGAGTTGATTCAGAAAACTTGCTTCAAAACTAATTACAACCATGTAGAAATATCTTCCACTAGATCAATAGGAGGTCTCACTACCCTATGGTAGGACTCTCACTTTGAGCTCTTCGAATCTGTAGCCTCTAGATATGACCTGACCATTGTCCTGAAAATCATCGGCACCTCAGAGAGAATCTTTGTAACCAATTTCTATGCTCCATAGACCGTTTCAAAAAGACTTGAGTGGTTAATTATTTTGGGTAAACATATGAGATCCTTCCACCATCTGCTTAAATTCCTAGCTGGTGACTTCAATATGATAGAGAATATGGGGGAAAAACTTGGTGGTCTAAGGAAGTTGGATAAAGGCTCTGAAGCCTTTCAGGCCTTCATTAATGATCTAAAGCTTATAGAAATCCCCAAAAAAAATGGCGCTTTCACCTCGAACAAAAGGAGAGGAGGTGACAGAAATATTGCCTCTAGGCTCGACAGATTTCTCCTCTTGGAGTAAATATATATAAAATATTAGGAAACAGAAGCGTGCATCTCCCCTCAGGTATACTCTGACCACTGGCCCATTTCTCTAAAGGTCCAGATTTCTGATGGTCCCAAAAATAAACCCTTCAGGTTAGAGGCCTTCTAGCTTGAGAACCCATAATTTATGTCCAAGATGAGAGAATGGTGGGATACTCCACAACCCACCCAAGGCAATAAAATGTACAAATTTCAGAAGAAAAAAAAATGAAATTTATTAAAACTAAAATCAGAATATGGAATAAGGAAACTTTTGGAAACATCATCTCCGAGAATAAACTGATGGAACTCAAATTAGAGGCCCTGTAGCAAAAAAGCATTAGCAATGGAATGAATGAGAAGAGTAAGAAATATGACCTACAAATTCAAAAAATATGGGAAAAAAGGGTTTCCCAAGAGGAAAAACTATGGCATCAAAATACCCATATAAATTAGCTGAAAGTTGGGGAGAAGAATATTGCTTTCTTCCATCACTCCATGATCCAACACTTAAGGCACAACAAAATCCTCAGCCTCAAGAATAAGCAGGGTAATATTATCAATACTCACAAATATTTGGAAGTAGAACTCAATAAATACTATGGTGATCTCTGTTGGACTGTATTAATAACTATTAAATGACTAAGATGGTATACATAAATTATCAATCGAGAGAATCCTTTTATCTCAATGACAGTTGCACTGTTTGTGCCGATACATCAAACCAGAAGCAAATCAAAATAAAGAAGAATAATCGTTGAATATATTGGTGAAACATAACACTCATGCAGGAATAAAAGTAAACTACAGGAATGTGATCATGCCTCAATTAAATGGTACCTAGTGCACCACACAACAATTACACTAGCTGGTATTTTTAATCATGTCTGTGTAACAACATAATAATATCAACAATGAAGTAGATCTACTTACAGCTAGAACAACAACAACAAAACTTCCACTAATATGCAAATAAAATAAGAAATATGGTACAACTACTTTAACCACTGCAGTCGCTGCTAAAGAGGAGGGCCCTTCCTCCCTAGCAGGGCGCAGGAAGAGATAGAAACTAAATGAAAATTAAACCATACAACACATGTAACAGTAGAAAAGTTATATATATGTATTAATGTGACCAATTTTACAGAGCAAAAAGTAATATTTTTCTCCACCAACACCCTGTCCCCCACGGTTGAGAGCTATATAATGGTTATATGTTCAAAAAAATGAGGAATGAACGAGTCATGAGAATCTTACAATTCTCATGCTGATCAAGATAAGATACATATAGTTACAACCAATTCCTTAATAAAAAGTATGTCTGGGATAATATGGATTACAATAAAAACTACCTACAAGTTTTCATCCTAAAATATAATATGTAATGACTTCTACAACTGTCGTGAAAAATGAAAGCTATAGTGTAACAACAATTGACGACAGGTCAGCATCCGGAAGTTGATGATATCCAATCAGCAGTACAACTCCAACAACAACTTCTAAAAGCGGGTCTGTAATGACACCATGATGTAACAACATCGTAGTCTAACAGCTCATTGTAACAACACACTTTAAGCTACTTCTGTACGCCTAATTCTCTAGGTCTTTTGTGCTAATAATAACATCTAGAAGGACAACAAAAGACCAGATAAATTCTTCCAACATTAATCCCAGTTAGCCAAAAAAAGGAAATGATACATCATAATAATCAATGAAACAACAAGATAATGAAATAAGGTAAAACGACACTATTTAATATAGAAAAGAAGGGGAAAAGGCAAACGTAGTCCCAAGGTTTGAGGTCACAAGGTAAAAATGGGGGAAATAGATGTAGGAAATAAGTACAAAAATGGCACCCAACATCTCCCCCAGCTGAAGCACTTGAATGTCCTCATGCAAAAATCTCATCTCTGTTGATAATATCTCTTGTGCAGGTTAGTGAATTCATAGGCACTGATTGTGTCTTCATCTGGAAACATGTACCCTTGAGTAGCCATCAACTATTGTGTCCAATACTCTTCTTCATATTTGCTTAGTTCATAAAAAACTTGGTATTCCTCTATTGGTATCCATGTCGAAGGGAATTTAAATCTTAGCCAAATCCAAGAAGAGCCAAGGGTCTTTATTACCTGGGCATATGCTGGTACATGTGTAACAGCTATTACAAAGTTCTAAAATGCAAACGGGTCCCCTTGCAACAGCTCAACACTGTTGGCTTTTGTACGCTTCAGACACCCAGTCAGGGCTCAACTCTTCATTTGTGAAAACTGATTAAGGAAAAATTCCATGATCCTTCTTCTGTAGGTGGGAACAGGTTCCCCCATCTCAGGAGTTCTCAACATCTTTCTAAATTACCACGTTAATTCGGTGTCCCATCCTAGTTCTGCTTGGATCCATAATGTTGTATTTTCTTCATTAGCATCCATAGATTTTGTGGACAGATGCCACTCAATATGATTCCTCATAAATGACATGAAGGCTCGTAACTGCAAATCCCCCATTTAGGAGAATATAGTTATTACAATTTTCATACTTGCATTCTCACATATGATATTGTGCAAAAATAATTCGCACAACGGGCTTTGTTCATCAAAATCAGAATCATGAAAGACATTTAAAAAGGTGCGGGTGGAAGAACCCATAGAGGGTCTGTTCTCCATGACGAATGTGTTGGTGGATTTGGTACAGAAGTGTATAAATCCACACTTTCTTAATAGGAGTGGTTGTTTCCTCTTAAGTTTCTGGTCATAGGCAGATAAACAAAAGAGTTAGCAGGTTAGTGAACATGCCATAAAACAAAACACACTGGATAATGATATAGTATGCATATGTAGAGAGAAAACAAAAATAAACTAAACAAATAACATGAATGCTCATATAGAGTCCAAAAACACAATAATACTAATGGTGGCATCTATGTCCCATATTATTTAGTGCTATTAGGAATAAAATATAGAAAGTTTACACACTTACCAAGGGGCCCTTCGAACTAGGGAGTTATAAGACCCAATGCAAAGACCTTTTTACCTCCGAGTTGCCTTCGTGCAAGGTCCGTCTCTCTACTCCAAAGGATTGGATTTTTTGGCTGGTCAAAAACTAAATCCCCTCTTTACTTCTTCTCCGGATCACACACTATTGGTATTGCTTGAAGCAATTTTGGCCAGCATAACAATGTGCTCTCCATTTTTTCATCTCTTGGTGGCCTTTTATAGATGTACTCAAACTCTCCTTCCCTCTCTTGGTGCATTGGTTGATGGTGACCCAAGACAGGGAGGTGATTCCATTGTGTGCCACATTATCCCATTGTGTTCTCTCTTGAGGTCCCAAAGAGCCTTAGGTAGTTGTCTTTTGGCAGCCTCAAGTGTGGGATCAATTTCCTGGAGTGTGCCTTGTGGTCCCAGAAAGTGACTTCCACCACTCTCAGGTCCACGCGGACTTTTGAGGAAATTTGTGCAAGGGCGCTCTTATTCAAGGAAAATGTGTGAGAAGGAGCATTTTTCTAGTTTCTTGAGTGCGCAATTTGATTTTTCTTCTCGACCTTAGAGATTTTTTAAAAATTTCAGATTCTCTAATGTGTCTTAGCACTGTAAATCCTTTTGCCTGACATTTAATAATTACATATTTGCTTGTCTAATTTTCTAGTGATAACAGTTTCCCCCTAATGTGTGAGGTCTAGGAAGAACTATATAACTGAAATAAATTATAGTTTATTTTCTTTGTACTATGTGGAGAGAGAGAGAGAGATACCTGCATGTAACAAGGATTTGGAAACACCTTACACTGGGTCAAAGAGCGACCATGTACTATGGGAACCCTGCAAGAAATGGTATGATACAATAAATACAAATTTTCTACGAGGAGGGCATGTCCCATGCTTGTAATTCTTTGGCTAGTTAAAAAAATCTATTTGACAGATACAAATTTTGTCTGTCACTAGTATGGTAGTGATCTACTGGTTGATGACGATGATTTTGGATGACCTCAGGCACGTTTTTTCTTTCTCAATAGGTGGAATTTTTTACGCACATATGTAAGCTTGGTATGGCATATAAATGCACATTATACACATGGGTGTATGACTAGACCTTCTCGTGTAAGCATTGCTGAAAGGGATTCTTGTAATGGCATGGGTCTTCGATGAATTTGATGTAATGACAATGGTTGTAAGGTATGATACCATCTTCACATGAAATCTTGTGTCGTAGTCAAATGTCAGGAGGATCGATGACATCTATGGGTGATGATGTTTCCCACAGTGCCAACCAAGGATGTCCCTTTTGTGGTGAGGGGTGATCCAAGGTACCGCTTCATTTTTGGAAAATAGGTGTTGATGTTGACAAAAAGGAAGCCTCAACCAAACGAGAGAGTCATTGATGAAAGGGATTAGGATCTTGGATGTGATAGGTTTAATATAGGAATGATGGCGAGGGGTGAGTGAAAAGTGATGATGGGAATTCAGTGGCCCAAGGTCAGAGTATAAAAAGAATCTTGGCGGCAGTCATAACAATTTTTTATGGGGAAATCCCTAGAGTCGATAGGACGTCCAGGGTGGGTATATTTGGTTATGAATGTCATGGTGGCTTTGGCATGAAGGGTGTGATACTCTGACCAACGGTGACCAGGGACTACTTCCATGAGAGAAAAAATGGATGGATGAGTGGGGGACATGGTTCACCATTTGCAGTCTTTGTACACTTACCAAAAGAAGGAAATATTGGGATTTGGATTGTATAAAACACAAAGATGGGTGCTCCAAAACATAAAAAGTTCTCGCTCACTGATGGTGTGAGAAGGGTGTTTTTGCTGAGGGTGCGGGCCCCATTGGTTAGTCTCTTATGTGGGGGTGACGAAGCAGATGGAAATTATTGTAGATGTACTATGCTAATGTGATTATGGTAGGCCAAATGCGAGATGCAATGGTGTGCTTTTGATCTTCTTGAAAAACATAGTAGTCTAGGAAAGTATTTTTATTTCAATATGGTAAAAATTGACCTGATGCATGGTGGGTGAATGGGCATGAGGTGCTTCCCAGACTAAAGTGGTATGGCCATGGTGTCATGATTTTTGTTATATATGGTCTACTTTGAGTGACGGGTGCTATGGAGGGGAGGCTCTATCGAAAAACAAGGATGTTTGTCATGTGCAAGGTTGGGAGATGACAAACATGGTCAGTTGTTTGGAACCTAAGGTTTATTTCTTGTGGAGAAATGATGTCAGGATATGTAGAGTTTTTCTGGGACTCTATCATGTTGAGGGTAGAATGATACCTACTCTGGTGCTTTCAATGGGTGGAGCGATGGATGGTTTGCACAATACTTGCAAAAAATTACCCCAAGTGAAATAATCTTCTTCATTCAACTAGTATTGAAAGACATGTTCTAATTGAAAATAAAATGAGAGAGGGCATACCTTCCATCACTTAAAATATATTTTTTCAGAAGTGTGAATGTGAGGCACCTCCATTGGGCATTATGAGGTGTTGATCGTTGTGTTTCTTTCAGTCCTACAGTTGGGCCTTCTGAACTCCCGTTATGGTCCTCCAAACATTTTGAAAACAGCAACATATAGGCCAATATGGCTCATTTCAGCTCATTTGTGACATTTCAATGTTTGATGTTTTCAGAGGTCAGAGGCTTTTGCGGAGCTATTCTTACCGTTGCAATCAACCTGAGTACCCAGGACTTATGATTCTTGAGCCAGGTAATCCCCATAACATCCTACATTTTAACTTTTTTCAGTGTGTCAGTGTCAAGGTCCGTATAGGATGGGCTTGTACAGATTCCAGGTCAGCATCTGCATTGACCGCGCGAGTGATCCAGGCACAGGCACGAATTTTTCACGCAGAACCAAGGGTTTTGCATGAAATTATCGCACCTATACCATCTTTGAGTGCGTATTTTCCACATCTGTGGAAAAAATGCATGCGTGTCCCTCATACTTAACTGAGGAACAGGCACACAGAAAGCCAAAGAAAATTTTTGAATTTTTTTTGGAAATTTTTTCAATTTTTGACGCCTTCAGTGTCACTGATGTCTACCTATTTTGATGACATGATGCTGTGAAGGGAGAGGGATTGGCCTGACCTCTGAGCTTCTTTGGAAGTTTATTCTCATGCGGGCCAGTAGTTGGCGTGCTCGGGTCTTCTCAAATTCATGCATAATTACTTCTTACAATCACACGATCATCTTCTATGTTACCTGATCCAATGCTGGAACATGCGATGTAAGGTCATGGTGCTGTGGGGGTGCAACCTTAATATCCATCCCAAGATGGATATCTGTTTTGTGATCAGGTTGGTGCCTTAGGGTGAGGTGCTTCCTTATCCGCTCCCCCTTGGGAGAGTGGATCTTGAGCGGCTCTTAACTGGCCATTGTGGCAGGGCACCCCTTACAGAGGTGTGCATTGTGATAGCTTCGGTGAATGACCTGGATGAGTGGTGTGATATGGATGCTATTATGCGACTATCGGGGTCCTCTATGCCCAATCGTGCGTCAGGCCCATAGATTGGTGTTTTGCGTTGTATGAGGGTCGGGTACTTTTTAAATTTTTCCCTTTTTTACTATGATGGGATGATGGCTCAACTTTCAAAGGTCATGGAGGGATCAAATTTATTTACATATGTGAGTATTCTAAGTAGCATCATGTATGAGCGAGTGGTGCTGTTGAGGCCTATGGTGGCTATGCCTGCTGGGGGACCTCGAGAGCCTCGCATGAGGAGGTGGGCCCCTGTGATGCCTCACGGAGGTGGAGGTAAGGTGGGTCATTCTTGGAATGCCACCACAGAGGCTTGGTTTGAGGCCAATCCTCAGATGTTTCTGTAATTCCCTTATGTGGGGATGGACTTCCGTTGAGACCCAGACATGGGTCTTCCTGCTGGGTATCCATGGGGGCCAACATGTATTTTTTTATGTTTTATTCTGCACTTACTTGAGTATTTATGTTTTCTATGTGTATTATGATGACACTAACATAGTTTTGCTACTCTTGCAAAATTTGTCGAGGTTGGGCATCCTGTGGCTCGATTGGCGGGACATCATCTGATACAAATTCCTCGAGGTGTTCCTTGCATAGGAGGGGGACAGGGAGGAGCTCCAATACAGCCTCATGGTGGAGCACCTGGCAGGGAGGCTGGTCCTTCGGGGGAGGGTAGTAGCTCAGATACTACTGAGAGTGCTGCTGAGCATGCTCGTGCCAAGGTGGTGGACGCTCGCGTTGCAGAGTTGACTGAGCAAGTGGCTGCTCTAGAGGTCAAAGGTGAGGTTATAGAGGATGCATGGGGTCAAGTAGACCACTTGAGCTAGGGGATGCCTACTTGAGGCTTTGTGGATGACCTCAAAAATGCATGGTTAGAGACTCTAATGGGCTAGGAGAGGGGTTATTCGTTGATTTTACGTCGGGTGGCGATCTTTGTTTTGACAACGGCTCAATTGTTGGTACCGAGAGTGGCTGTAGGTCCAGATGCCCCACCTGGGGGAGAACCACCCTAGAGTCTTTATTGTACATAGGGAAAGAACCCATTATGAGGATGCTTCCCTTATTTTTGTCTACTTGTATATTTTTATCTTTAGGTTGACTTACGGGTCACAGATACTATTTTTTGTACTTAGACACATACATTTTTTGGTATATATGAGAGAGATTTTTTTGCGGCTCTACATGGTGTGTCCCCTGTTTGATGAGTTCCAGGTTTGTGCACTCATCTATGACGTGTTCATGTTCATCGCACAATGCACAGCGTATGATAGGAGGGGGAAGATGAACGACAGTGTTTTAGGTGAATATCGTTCCTCCTGTAGGTATAAAATGTCGTGAGGTTCATCTCCAGCTGACTGGATGGAGGGATCCTCCTGATAGGGTTTCTTGATGGCATGTAAGGCATCCGTGTATTGTGGAATTTATGGGAAAAAATAGGTGTAATTCCTATAAATGCCACAAATAGTGTATGCATAGTTGGTATGCAATGCCTTGCCTTGATTTTTGGTGACTGGTTCCTTTTTACGGGAACTTGTTGCCACAATATTTACCGCAGAGATAAGGAGTGGTTTTAACTCGTCCAAATCTGGGAAGATGTGGGTAGGGTGTCCTACTATGTTGCATATGGTGCAAGGTTTTAATTCCCATTACATGGTGGGATTTTCTACCTTCTTCCCTTTCTTATTGGTGTTTTTGGTCGTAACTATCGGTTTTGCGATCAGAAATTCCTTCACAAGGATGTTTGCAACATACTCCTGAATAGTTGGGGCTTGCTCAAGATTTAGGGGGATTAACCTTGTAGAGGTGATGTGTGAAACTCCCATTGTGGTAGGTGGGACTAGGTACAAAACTGGGATTGCAAATAATAAGTTTGGTAGGAGCACCATGGCCATGACCTGTTGTGACACAAAACCAGCGGGGGGAAGAGGAAAGGGGTTTGGGAGGTGGATTAGGCTAGAGAGGTTGTCGTGGCCGAGGACTCAGTGTTGTTACTGCTCATCTCCATGTCTTGACTAGCTTCGGTGCTTGATGAGGACATCATGCACATCAGAGCCTCTATGACATGAGATGATGAATCTGGTATAACTAGGAGATCTCCTAGGAATGACCCAAGGATGGATGATGGTGTGAACTAGCCGGGGCCATATTCTTGGTAGTGTGTAAGCATATTGGTAGATGTATCTACATAGGGTATAATGACACCAATATTTTTTAGGGGTCACTTTTCATTGTATGTCAATTGGTCAATAGTAATGATGCGATCCTTATCCTGGAACATCATAGTTTGGAAAACGGAGGAGACTATGGATGACATGGCATACATATAACTCTAGCCAAGGAGTATATTGTAATCCAGTTGAGCTTCCAAGACTTCAATGTCTATAAGGACCTTCTTGTTGGCTAAGCAGACCAGGATGTTTTGGTAGGGACCAACGAGAGCTGAAGGGTGCGCGTCGTATTCTCTAAGCGTGATGTCTGATGGCTTTAGTTCCAAAGACCCTAACTTCTACCAGACATTCTTTGACACGACGCATGTGTATGCACCATGTTGTATGGTGGATGATGTTTTGAGGCCTGACTGCTGGTATTTGGAGAAACCAGAGCTGAAGCCTAAGGGTGGATTTGTCACAAATCGAAAGCCATTGCCCCACCCATTGAATTCAGCAGAGGAATGCTATTACCTCTTGCAGGGATTCAATGGCTTTCTTGCTGGAGGGTGGAGGATAGTTCGGATTATCTTGATTTTATGGTTTGCGTGGTTGTTCTTGGGAAGGTTAACAAAGTTCACGTATTCTCCATGGGTGGGTTTTGTGCTAGGTAGGCATATGCAGTTTCTCTTCAGTTTATGAATTCTGCTCAGGGGGAGCTCTTCCCTCGCAATTTAGGCGACATGGGTCCCTGCGATGAAGGATATGGATATTGCGATGGTTTTATGATGACGCTATTGGTCATGTTTTAGAAGAGTCTCTGAAATGACTTATTGTAGGTTGGGATATTACGGATTAGAATGATATGCGTAACCGAGGTACTGAACGTTGTTTCTTAGGTTATTTTGGGTCAATGGCCCAATCAAACTGTCTTTAAAGTTCAATGTGCCTGTAAATTCTTTGTAAGTTTACAGGCACGGGGCATTAGGCATGATATTGTAAATATATCATGACTACGTATAGATCAGCTAGAGCTGTTGAGCCTTACTGATGGCGTCCTCTTTGGATATGGGCTTTTGTGTTTCCACATCATTTGAAATCTTTGTGGTGAGATTTTTCAGGAATAGGTCTGAAAAAACTCGATCATCAAGTTTGGATTTGCATAAACTACGATGTCACCGACATTCGTGGAGATGGTCTAAGATGTGGCCGGTGGGTGTCTGCATAAAGTGGGTCAGTAGTTCCATCCTAGAATTGTGGTGGATGGGTAACTAAAAATAGGTAAGGAACGCAGTAGTGAGGGCGCTAAAAGTTCCAAGTGTAGCAGATGGTTTCTCCACATACCATTTCGCAGTTATTCCAGTTAGGTGAATTGAAATATTCTTAGTCTAATAGTATCCTAAATGATGTTGTTCGACATGGAAATTCATGACATGATTTCCAGGGTCTTCCGCTTGCTTCCCTTTGAACTTTGGAATGTCTGAAGGGAGCTTCGTGGGCATGGGTGGCCATGTAGGGTTGTGTGCAATAGGGTTGTTTGTTAGCTTGGTTAAATCTGGCATATTTAACGAATTTAATAATGGTGACTGCGAATTAAGAGCCATTGAACACTGTGAAGACATATTTTTCTGGTTAGGTATAGGCTTTTTCTGCGATGTACACTACTATGAATTGACTTTGTTTCCCGAATGGGTAGTGCTCCTCTGCCCCCTAGGGGTTGTGGGAGGAGTGGTATGCTGAGACCTTGTGGGGGTGTACACCGGCATGGCATTGGGTGACTGACAAGGGTTCCCAACTAACGATGCCCCAATAAAGGATGAACCGATAAGGGTGGAAGTGTTCTATCTTTGATGCCTAAATGGTGAAATACCTAGAACCCCTCCCAGTAATGGGGGGAGGTCCAAAATACATCTAGAACAACAAGGTCCCGTTGGGTCCATTATGGTGTCGAATAGGTATAGTTTTCGAAATATTTGAGGGGATAGATATTATAATGAAAGAAAAAATCCGATCACATACATAAAACGAAGCGAAAAATGAAAGGTAATTTTTCCCTTTAGATTGATCCTATGTGACCAGTCAATCAAAAAATATCGTTTTTGTTGTTTTCACGTATGATATTCAAATCCTATAAGACCTAATCATCGTTACACTCTAAAATTTAACTGGGCCTTCAAAAGATATCTTGCGAATGCTGGCACAATGTCTCGAAAGAACTGGCGATGCCCCTAGTCAATAGATGAAAATCGACCAAGGTAAATGTAGAGGATCTAGAGTTGCCTGCACCGTCACCTATAGGGAAGGATGCCCTAGTTTTGGCCACTAAGTACCGTTGTCGCATATGAGCATTTGAGTCTTGATATTCTTGGTAATTCAACTACCAGTACCAAGTATTAGATTGGTCAGGTAGCCCAATATAATACCGCACGCAATGGGCCTAATCTTAACCCCCTATGAATCGGGTCTCTGTGGCGCTTGGGTTTTCTTTATTGTGGGAGGATATACGAATTTAAAAGTTCCCTAAAAATTCAACTTCTATGTTTCAATATGTAAACTGACCAAGGCATCTTATTGGCTGCCTACCCCCTTGGTCCTAACTTAAACTATAAATGATATTGTGGCCCCTATGGGGATAGTTTAATGAGTTTAGTTAAGTTAGTTTTAAGGTGGCTTTGATTCACTTAAGGTGTGAAAGTGTGTGAACAAGAGGTGAACAATCACATAGTTTTAACATGTGGATATGCGACGATCCTTTTCAAATCCCCTATTAAGCTAATTTTGGTTGTTCCTTGCTCAAAAGAAAAATATGTGCGGATATGGGCCGCTTATAATGTTTCCTAGTTAATCTAAATGGTCAACCAAAGGGAGATGGAAAATTATCAGCAAAGAGTATTCATATGCTTGCCTAGGGTCACCTAAGGGTGCAAAGGTAGCAGATATTACTTTCTCTCTAAGGATAATTAAATCCTAGTCCCCAATCCTAGTGCCAAAAATTGAACTAAAATTAATGAATTTAAACTAGGAAAAATGAAAAAATTTAGCTAAGCATGTGTGGACTAGGGCCACTTACTGTGGCTAATTAACTATGTGTTTTTGGTGTCGATATCTACAAAACATAAATTATTTTATAATGCAAGTTAATTTCCCCCTACTTAAACTATGTGTTCCTTTGCGAAAATAAACTTTGAAATTTTAAAACTAACACCTAAAACTACTGAAATGTAGCCAAGGGTGAGTTTTAACAAGTCATGGGACACCTCACATAGTGCTAGTAGATTTCTTATGGGCTGCTATTCACTTTAAAAACAATAAATGAAGGTAAATAACATAAATTTTCTGCCTCTATTTTCCGCGCACAAAAGTCTCACACAGGTGCGCAGTCTACGAGAAAGTCATTGTTGAACGCGTGTGGTCGGGCGCATATGTCTGTGTAAAAGCCATGCAAATTTACTGGAAAAAAAAAATTGGAGCATCTCAGCTTCGGCCTCTCATTGAGGGTGAACAAGCAAAGAAGAAGAGAAAATTGGTTGTTCAAGCCAAACTCCAGAGCAAAGGAAGAGGTCTCTATAAAAGGCACAACCAAATTAACTAGGAAGTAAAATCAGTGGAGTTTCCAATCTTATGTTGGTGGATTTGGTGCACAAGTGTACAAATCAACACTTGCTTAAGAGTAGTGTTTGTTTCCTCTTAAGTTTCTAGTCATAGGTAGATAAACAAAAGAGTTAGCAGGTTAGTGAACATGCCATAAAACAAAACACACCAGATAATGATATATTATGCATATGTAGAGAGAAAAAAAAACTAAAATAAATAAATAACATGAAAGCTCATATAGATTCAAACAACACAATAATCCTAATGGTGGTGTCTATGTCCCCTCTTATTGAGTGCTATTAGGAATAAAAGATAGAAAGTTTAAACACCTCCCAAGGGGCCCTTAGAACTAGGGAGTTCTAAGACCTGACGCAAGGAAGTTTTTACCTCTGAGTTGCCTTGGTGCAACTTCCCTCTCTCTACTCCAAAGGATTGGATTTTTTGGGTGGCCAACAACCGAATCCCCTTTCTACTTCTACTGCAGAATACACAATTCTAGTATTTATTGAAGTGGTTTTGGCTATAATAACAATGTTCTCTCCATTTTTTCATCTATTGGTGGCCCTTTATAGCTGAATTTAAACTCTCCTTCCCTCTCTTAGTACATTGGTGGATGGTGACCCAAGAGAGGAGGGTGATTCCATTATGTGCCACATTATTCCATTGTGTGCTCCCTTGAGGTCCCAAGGAGGCTTAGGCAACTGTCCTTTGGTGGCCTCAAGTGTGGGATCAATTTCCTAGAGTGTTCCTTGTGGTCTTGGGAAGTGACTTTTGCCACTCTTATGTCTGCACGGTGCTTTGAGGAAAAGTCACACAAGGGCTCACATATTGAAGAAGAAAGAGCGGAAGGCGCATTTTACCAGTTTCTTGAGTGCGCAATTTGATTTTTCTTCTGGACCTTAGATATTTTTAAAATTTTCAGATTCACTAATGTATCCCAGCCCTATAAATCCTTCTTCTTGACATTTAATAATGTCATCTCTTCTTATCCTATTTTCCAATGATAACAATGGATTTTAATTGAAGCAGATAATAGCGTTCCCATAGAAAAATGGGGTGGAATGGGGAAGGTCGCCTGCACCCCAAAAAATTGAGGGCAAGCTCATGGAGGTTTCTCTTATCCACAGTCAGATCCTGAACCTACTGCTGTAACAACAAAAACTGTTCCTTCTACTTCTTTACGACTTCCTTCCGCTTAAACTCTTCCCAACCTTTCTTCAGTTCTTCCTTCATCCATTTTTCTTGTAAAGAACTTACCTCCTTCTGATCTTCTTTCAGTGAGATCACCCCGTCCCAAAGGGAGATTGCCTCCTGTTTCAATTTCTACAATTTAGAAATCAACAAAATTCTCTCGAAACTCCATCCTGCGGTGGGACTCGACATTCCTCTGCATTCAACATCAATAGTGGGTGTAACAACCTCTATTGGATGGGTCTGCTCCACCTCTATCGTTGCTTCTTGTGTAACAACAGCGTCATCAGTGGGTTCTTTTGTATCAGCCCCTTTATTTTTTCCTAGGATAGCCTCTAAACCCACTGCTTGTTTTTCTGTAATAGCAGTGGTTTCCACAAGTTCTTGTGTATCGACTTCTAGGTCGATTACTACAGGAGGCTCTACTTTAACTGCCAGTTCTTGTATAATAGCAGTATCCTTAGCAGGTTCTTGTGGGATAGCCTCCCGAAGTTCTATTTTTGTCTTCATTGAGCTGGTGTTTTCCTGAAAACCCCTATACCCTGCTATTGTTAATTCCTGAGAACATGCTATGCATATGGATACTAAAATTTCCTTTCCCTCAGCTAATCTATGTTTCAACTATTCATTTTCATTTCTTAAATTTTCAATTTCTGATAGTAGAAAATGAGTTTTGTCCTTACCTGACGAGGAGGGTTCTTGTCCTTATTCTTCTAGTCCTTCTGCTTCGTTCTTCTTCTCAACCGTGGGCAGTGGTTCTGTTGGAAAGATAACTCTCACCCTCTGTTTTTGGCATCTATCTCCAATCAGCTTGTTAGTGGATTCTTTTCCAATTATGAACCTGATGGGGCAGGTTTGGGCTTCATCTTTTGCATGAATTCCTTCTGAATTCCCAGCCTGTTTGTCTAGCTTTTCCTAGGCCTTTTCCATTTAAATTATTCCTAGCTCCTTCCCTGCTAGCATAGGGAAACCAACACAATCAATTTGATAATTCCATGGTTGGTCACACAAGCTTCAGGATGTGCTGTTGACTTACTCGCCGCAACCATATGCTTAATGTTTCCCAATGGGAAAAATGGGAGGTTGATCTTCTGCTTGTGTCGAAGATGATTTAGTAAAGGGAAGTGGTAATTGAAGAAGATTGTGGATCTTCCCTTGCAAGTAATGTACTTTATCACACCCAAGGAAAAAATTTCCCATGGTTGAGGCAGTGATAATCTATCAACCCCTCTTCCCTTATTTTCCAGTCTTTCCTCTCCTTCAAGAAAATCTTCCTTCAAAGAAGGGCCATTAAATTTCCTATTGAACCATCTGCGTCCTTCAGCTAGCAATGTGGTCACTTGAGCAATCACCTATTCTGTTACTTCAATTTGCAGGCACCTGAATCGGGTCTGGTGGTCATTCAAATTCTTAGAGAATAGAATTGCAATAGCCTCATCCGAGCCTTCCAACCTCTGAAAATTTTCAAGCCACCCTAAGTCCCTAAATACTTAATAAGCTTCTGGACAATTATTCAAAGCTTCCATGGAGTCTGGATCATGTATTACTGATGCTCCTCCCATTTTGCTATTACTCTCAATCACTCCTTATGCTCGACCAACCGTAATATCGCTGCACAACTTGTTCTCTCTCAACACCTTGATCTGCTTATCCCATATTAAGAATTTCGGACAAGGATACAAGAATTCAGCTAAGGGAGGTGATGAGAGGTGAAAATATTTTCGAATTACTAAATCATACTTCGCACATTCCTACATTAATGTATAATTATATAAAATAATAGGATTTAAGTATAAATGCCTTTTCCGTCCGGACTTGGTGATAATTGGTTATCGTGATATTTAATTTGATGCATGAGGGATTAATGACAGTTTCAAGGTTATGGATTTCTTGCAATGATTATGATATTTATCACCCCCCAGCTTTAATGGTGACTACCGCCCATGGTTGTCACGGGAAAGTCATAACTTTCCATTAATCATCAAACTATTAAATGATGATGTTACCTTTTTAAATGATGTATCTAAGACGATGTGAAGGAGGAATTTGATGTGATGGCATGACTACTTCCAATGATCGTGGCGGTCATGCTTGACTATTGTAATTATTGTTGCATGTCAGAATAACAACGAGATAGGAAACATTGTTCATGGTTTTCGAATGTTACATGTGTAACAGGCAAGATAGCCACTATGTTATTCTTCAGAAAACATGATAATAAAGAAAAATATATACATAAAAAAAAAATAAGTAACATCATCTTGTAGAATATGCTGGGAAGGAAAGATGATGTTTTGAAAAAGTGAAAAAATTTGGTTGTAACAACCACCACATAAGTGGTTTTCAACTATTAAAAATTGTCTGACTGCACCCCAAATAGAGGTTTTCACAATAAGATTTCTATTTTGGTTATTATTATTATTATTTTTAAATAGGTGTAACAGCCGCCACAAGAGTCATTTTTAGCTATTACACTTATTGGAATTTCAAATTTCAGGTTGCGCACGGGAGCATTCCCCTGCTGCTATAACATAAATATTAAAGTCCATGACAATGTCAACAAATGATTCCTTTGAAGCAGGTGGATGATATAACCTCAGACAGTTTCCAGTAACTAGTAACAATGTCTTAGCACTATCAATGGTAACTAATTTTACAGTCCTATTGTCAAAGACCATGTCTACTTCATAAGGACCTAGCCATCTAGTGTAGAGCTTGCCTTTGAAATCCTTGAATATTGAAGCTTACAAGAGACCCCAATCTCCTTTCTGAAATTTCTTCTTCTTAATGAACCTGTCATGCCATCTATCTCTTTGCTACTGAATGTTGTATATCTGCTGAATGGTAGCTAACCATTTCTCTTGCAACTCATTGAACTAGTTCAATCTCTGTCTTTGCATTGTTCTTGAATCTATATTGACCTATAATGTTGTTATTAATGTTATTATTTCGAAATCTATGGGTAATAAAGGATTCTTACCATACATCAATTCATATGGTGAGAAGGTTGTATTATTCCTCCATGTTGTTCCGTAAGTCCATGGCACCTCTGGAAGTTTTTCAACCCAATTTCTTCGGTGGTTGGCTACTGTCGTTGTTAACATCCCCTCAAAAACATTGTTGGCACTCTCCACTTGACTATTTTCTTGTGGGTGATAAGGTTAAGTGATCCTATGATCAATTCCATACTTCTCAACCAATTTCTGAATCAAATGAGATGTAAATTGAGGCCCACCATTTGTCATGATCTCCTTGGGTATTCCGAAGCGAACAAAAATATCTTTGAAAAGGAAGTTTGAAACAACCTGCTCTGTAGCTCTAGTTAGTGCCTTGGCTTTGACCCACTTTGTGACGTAGTCAGTGAAAACCAATATGTATGATATTTGTTGTGATGAAGGATTAATTGGACCTACAAAATCTAGGGCCCATTTCTCAAATGGCTCTATCACTATCTGAGGTTGTAACGACATCTCATCTTATTTCAGAGGCTGGCCCATCCTTTGGTAGCTATCACATCCCTTAAAAATCTTCTTGGCATCCTAGAATATATTTGGCCAATAGTACCTTGTTGAGAGTACTTTATACCTTGCTCTCTTTTCTATGACGTGCCCTCCACAGGGTTCCTCATGACAAGCTTTCAAGATATCAAAGACCTCATCTTCTCTAACACAATGCAGAATCTGAAAGTCTGGTCCGGTGCGATAAACATTTCCCTCTATCCAGGAGTAAGTAGCACTCTACTATATGATCTTCCTTTTATCTTTGGAAGATAAATCGTGTGGGAATTTTATTGCAACGAGATAGTTGGATATATCTGCATACCATGGTGAGTGAGTAGATATGGTAAAAAGATATTCATCTGGAAAAGAATCCTCAGTAGGATTTCAGTTATCACCTATAGTTAACCTAGAAAGAAAATAAACAACCACATTATATTTTCCAGGTTTATCTAAAATAGTGATATCAAATTCCTATAACAATAATAACCATTGTGTAACTCTACCATTGGTAATAGGTTTATTCATTAAAAATCAAATTGCAGTGTGATCAGTGTGTAAAAATACTTTATACCCGGTGATGTAGTGCCAAATTTTTTTGATAGCATGCACTACTGCTAGGAATTCCTTCTCAGTCACTGTGTAGTTGAGCTCAGCTGCAGTTAAATTCTTTCTAATGTAATAAATGGCATAAGGTTTCTTTTCCTCCAGCTGCCCCAAAAAAACACCCACGACTATGTCAGATGCATCTATAGTGATATGGAATGGAATTCTCCAATTTGTTCCTCACAAAACAGGTGTTGTTGTTACACATATCTTTAACTTCAAAAAGGGTTGCTTACCCTTCCCTATCCACACAAATTCCACATCATTCATGAGAAAAGAAAACAAAGGAGATACAATTTTTGAAAATTTTTCTACAAATCTCCTATAGTACCTTGCATGTCCCAGAAAGCTACGTACCTATTTTTGAGTTTTGGGAGTTGGGATTCTCGAGATTACCTCAATTTTTGGAGGGTCTACCTTGATTCCATATGCCAAAATGAAATGTCCCAGCACAATCCCCTTGGTCATCATCATGTTGCACTTCTCGGTCCTAAAAGAAACATTAGTTTGTTCATAACGTTCCATTACATTTTCTAAATTAACTAATGTTGTTTCAAAGGCATCCCTGTATGGTGTAAAGTCATCCATTAAGATTTCAAGACAATCATTCAAGAGATCCGAAAAGATAGACAATATTTCCCTTTGAACATTTGTTGGTGCATAGCAAAGGCTGAAAGGAAGGACTCTGTATGCAAAGGTACCCTGTTAGCACTGAAAATGTTAATGGTGTAATGGCCATTGCGTCACTATTTTCAATTTTTTCTAATGTCCTAGTCTATGTCGAAGCTTGAGTCATTTTCAATAAAGGTAAAAAATGAGTCTCAAAATCAAGGTACTTTTAAGTGAATAGGTGTCATTAATGTTTTAGGGTCACAAAATAAGTTAAAATCATTATTTTGACTTATGTCAGTGCCGAAGGCTATTCGTCATTTGGGTAATAAAGTTGTCATCATCTTGTCTGGGATAATAGTTACCTTTGTTTTAATTTCATTGTCAACACAATAATGTAATGGAGGGAAACTATTTCTCTAAATTGAAAGTCATATTATTGACACAGTGAAAAGTGTTGCTATTTCTTCAAGGACCTATTCATAGTGGTAATTTAGTGGAAAGAGCAATGATGTCACTGAGATTTTGGTTATTTCATTTCGGAGGTAAAGACAGTTATTCCTCAAGCATATAGGAGCAGGAGAGAATATTTTAAAGGTAAGGATCATTCATGTTTGAAGATCATTGAAGGCCCTATGCTATAAACATCATTATTCTTTTAAGTAATATTAATTATTATTTGAACTAAGGGGATTATTATTAGTGAATGGTTAATTTACCTATGTGGCTAACCTATAACTACCTCACCTAATTAAAGAAAAAATCATAGTAAGAGGAATCTGACATTTAATTATAATGTGGAGTCTTAAGCCTAGTGGGATGACTTGGCGCTTGTTTTGGAATTATTTCAAAGAATGCCATTACTCCTTGCCATAATTGCAGGTGTGAAATCAAAGAAGAGAGCTCAGTGTTCACTCAACCAAAGTCCTCTGTGCAGGCTACAGGTAAACATAAACCATTCCTCCAACAAGCAGTTTCAGTTTTCAAAGCAGGCAAACCAAGGCTTCGTGGAGAGTATTGCAACTAGAATTGAACAACTGTGTTTGTGACTAGTCTAGCTATTGAAAGAATAGGAAAAGGAGGAAATGTCAATAGGTCAAAGCCAGAAAGTACAAGATTCTTGGATGTTAGGGCTAAACCACAGTTCAAATTTTCTGGCTGGTATAAATTCATACAAAAGCTTTCTGGGTATAATGTGGCTTTAACTAAGGCTTTTCTTGAGAGTTTCGATGGTAGAAAGGTCAGGTTAGGCAACAAGACATTCAAAAATTCCAAGGAAATCATAGCTCATGCTACCCAAACCTCTACAACTGGTGAACGTTGGTTTAAGAGAAAAACGCTACCCATAGAAGTAAGTCTCTACCTTAAGCCCGAACATGTTAATATTAAGTGGAATCCAACTGCACACATTTCTTGTTTTAAGGCCAAGTGGCAGTATGTTATCACCTTAGTCCAAAAATACATCACATGCGAGGGTAGGTTTTCCTCTGTCCATCGTTATGATTTAAGATTACTTTCTCACATTTCAGGAGATAAACCTCTTAATCTACCCTATTTTCTATATAAATCTCTTCTCAAAATGTCACTAAAGCTATAGGAAATGCCAAACTACTCTTTGCACAACTTGTATCATAGGGGGATGATTAAAATTTTAATTGTATATCATATTAGAAAGAAGAAAACTACTTGGGATAAGGTTTTGAGAGAGGAGGGGTTTTTTAGGATAAATTCCAGGAGAAGGGTAGGGAGGCCCGAGAAAAGAGACACCCATGAGCAAACTAGTGCTACCCCTGTTTCACACAGTTCGCCATCTAAATTTGTACATTCGTCGGTCTTCTACCAAGTTAATCCTACCTCCATCTCAGTCAAAAGGCCAACTAGAAGCTTGATTAGGAAGGCTGCAAATCCTATGCCTATGCCAGCAGTGTCACCAGTTAATGAAGTTCATGTTAGTAACTCACCTAGGGAACCTCAAACCCTAAGGTATTTCATGAAAGAATACAAGAAGAAACTGCAATAGAAAAATTCAATGTCTCCTAAAAAGTCTATGTCAAAGGACAAGGAGAAAATAACCTCCTCTTCACGAAGCCAACCTAAGAAGAAGTTCTTCATGGCAGAAGAACCAGTTGAATTCAACCCTGGACTTCTTGGACCTAAGCCTATTTTGTCACTAGTGGAAGTTAACCCTGGTATGAAAAGTCCAAGCCATGTTCCTAAAACATCTCATCAAGCACAACCAAGTAGTGGTACTTCTCTCACACAGTCCACTCTCTCAAAGGTTTTTCTTTCTCTTAAGGAGGGAAAATAGAAAATTCCAAAGCCCGTCATAGAAGAAGAGCCCACTTTGGCTCAATTAGTTTCTTCCATTGGTTCTTCAATCAAGAAGAGAAAGAAAAATGTGATACACTCCTATTCCTCCTCTGAAGACATCAATGACCTTGAGTACACATAATCAAAAGATCAGGAGGGAGAGTCTGGTAGAATCATGCATGGAGGTAAGAGGTCCAAATTCATCCCTAATCCTGATGTCAAGAGACCTCATAATAGACCCAAAAATAAACTTAGTCTGAACAACAATTTGATTGCGAATCCTAAATTAAGAGATGAAATTATCAACATTGGAGAGAGCCCTGAAGACAAAATCAAAAAGTAGAAAAAGACTCAGTCAATGAGTCAAGCAAAAATAAAAAGGTCAGATAAGAGGGTGACTAAAGCAAAGGCCATCAGGATGTTTTCCTCTATTCTGGACCTCGGATGAATGAAGGAATAGGGCTGCCTTGGAGAAACCTTTTTGGGTTACTGTTCCATGTTTTCTGGATATAGCTACTTTTTCTGCGAAGGTAGAAATTATTTTGAATACCAGCATATGATGGAAAGGGGCTACTTTTTGGCTTGTTGTCATGATGGTGACATCAAAAATATGAAGTGGAGGATTTTTTCAGTTGCAATGGATGCTGCCAGGTGTCATGTATCAAGTATTCTCCGAAATTCCAGGGTTCTTTTTTTCATGTCTGAAGGAGAACAACCACATGTCACCCTCACTGCTTTTACACTTTTTGTTGAAGATTTTTTGCACCAGAACAGAAGAGTGGTCTTCAAATAGGTTGTCACCTCATACAAATATTTCAGATTGAAAACCTTCATGATGTTTATATTATTTTTAATATAGCACTTTGTATTTAAGTTTTTTAAGGATAAGTCTCATCTCTTGCATGAGATTTTAATAAATTTTCAAACAGATCTACCTCTTTTATGGAGATGACAGTATCATATTTTTTATATATATGACAAACTGATATGAAGAAAAGGTTTGTGGTTTTAGAATCTTGCTTCATATGATCAGTAATATTTTTTGTGAATGAAATGGAATGATACTATTGAGGAATTATTACCAATATGTTGTGTGTATTGTCAATTTTACATGTGTTTCCATATCTTATTTCCTTCAGTTTCAGTTTGCAGACCCTCATGTTTTTATGTGTTCTTATTAGTCTCTTAATATGTTCATGTTTTTTATCAGTTTTTGTTAGTCTCACACAATGAGCATTCCTGGTAAAATATATATTATAACAGTGGAGAGAGAAACACTCATGATATTTATCCTTCATAATATTTCAGTGAGAATATTCTAAGACTAGAAATAGCTTTCTCTTGATGAAATATTGTTAAATTGTTACTTTTGTTAATTTCTACCAAATGCAGTAGATTTCTGATTTGCAGACCTACTGTTTCCTCTCTCACCTTACAGTTTCTTCTCCTCATAGGCTACAAGCTCACTCTTTGCTATCACATCAGGCTCCAATACCTTCATTAGTAGAACTATGGATTCAACTGAAATATATTTTCAGTGAATGAGAGTTTAAACCACAAACCATTCTCATAAAACAAATCATTAAATTGACTTACAATTTAGGATGTGTCTAGTCAGGCGCTTGCTACATTCCAAGTGTTGATTCCAATGCCAATAGTACCCCATGGGTAGGTAAAGGTTCTCTTGTCTTAGTCTTCTAGGGAAATCTGTATTTAATTATAGCCACTGAACCCATCCAGAAATGAAATTTTTTTTCCCAGAGAGAGTATCCAGGACGTGGTCAATGAATGGTAAAGGGAAATGGTCTTCTTGGGTGGCCTTGTTAAGTTCTCTATAGTCTACACATACTCTCCAATTGTCGTTATTTTTCGAAACAATGACAAGCAGAGATACCCATTGACTGTTAGAAGTCGGGTAGATGAAACTAGCATTAAGGAGCTTCTATAATTCCTCTTTCACTATCTCCTTAAGTGTAGGATTCATTCACCGCTAAAGTTGTCTAACTGGTTTTCGACACTCTTTAAGGTAAATGCAGTGAGTGTATAGGCCATGATGGATTCCTTTCATATCAGTATAGTCCCATGCAAATGCATTTTTATATTTCTATAAAAGTTGTATCAACAATATTTTCTATTCAGCAGTCAAGTTATGATTAATGTTTAAATATTTTCCTGGCTCAATTTCAACAGGACTGTTGTCAGTATGCAGAGTAGTTTTCAAATGTTCAATATTTACATCATATACCTCATATTATTCCCTTGGATCTCTAATAGAGGCAATAGAGCATGAATTTCTAATAAAACTAGTAATAATGCCATCCTCTATTTCATCCTTAAAGTATTGTGCTTTTCCAAGTGTGAGGAGAGGGAGGGAAAAATCAAATTTAGGTTCAAATTCATCCCACCAGGGACTATTCAAATCCATATGCGGTCTCACTGGGGGGTAAAGGTTCAGGTTCCTAGTGGCTTGCCCATCTGAGATCACCATCGATCTGGATCTACATCTGATATATGCATCTGTAGTGGCTAGCCAAGGTCTCGCCAAGATTAAAGGATTACCCTCGAGGTTGGATTTAGTTTGTAAAATGATAAAATCAGCCAGATAATTCCAGGAAGCTACAGTGATCACCACATCTTCTATCATTCCCTCAGGCTTGATACGGGATCTATCTACTAATTCAAGCACTTTAGGTGTAGGTCTAAGTCCATGAAGTCCTAGGGAGATAAAAAGATCTTTGGTCATTTTTTAGGTCCCTATATTACTAGTATAGTCCCTTATTGTTGTTAGTGTAACCCCCTTATTGTTATTATTGTACCCTTGTAACCCCCATTTTGTTATTATTGTGCCCTTAAATTATTATTGTTAGGTTGGCTAGGATTACATTGTGGCCCACTAGGATCACATTATGGCCCCATGGACTCCTATATATAGAAAGGAGGTTTTGTAAATTGTATCATCCAAGAATTGTTCATTTATGTAATGTATTGGAGGTTTCCCCCTCGAAGTGGCTCATTTCTAAGGTGTTGATATCTCTTTTCTTCTCTTTTTGGAGCCGGTTACACAACATTTGGTATCAGAGCTTTGGATTCTAGGTTTCGCTGCTCCAAACAGGTCATTGTGGAATTTTTTGATATAACCTTACCTGCTGTGCTCGTGCTGAAATTTTTAGGGTGGAAAGCCGAAATCTTTAGAGGAAGCTTGTCGAAAATTTGAGTCAGTGTTAGTATGAATTTTCCGTCGAAGTGTACAAAAGAACCACTTTAGCTCGGCCAAACTAATAGCTCCGTCGAACAAATAGTTCGGACATCTTCAGATTCGGCGATTAGTAGTTAAAAATGTCGTTAACAAACAGATCTATAAATGGGAAAGACATTAAGCAAGAAAGCAAAGAGTTTGCTCCATGCATCCAACAAGACAAGATAAGAACACGATTTTTGAATGAATTCTTATGTTAATAGGCACCTGTGAGGAAACAAGAAGGTGGATCTAGACCCTCAATGGGATGGATTCTTTGTAGTCTCAAAGACTTCCGTATCTAAGCTTTCTCAGAGATGAAAGCACAATGCAGAAAAAGTAGAGCTCAATGGGAGCAAAATGGTAGAAATGAGACCAAGTGTATAGATCCAGAGTGATCTAATAGGCAACAAAAGGTGAGGAATGATGGGGAAGAACCCTCCTATTTATAACAAAATATTGGGTCATTCTAGATCTTTGTGCATGATTAAAATAATGTTAACCAAATCTAGATCCACCTTTATGGAATATTTTATTATTATTTGTTGGAGGGAAAGGGTGTTTGACTTGGGTCAAATCCCTTGATTAGTGAAGAATAAATAAATAAATGATTTATTTATCTTTTTAAGTGGTTGGGATATAATCAAATAAATAATGATTTATTTAATTAATGGTGGTTGATTTGGTCATATTTAACAAGGAATATTATTTAACACTATTCTTAGAAAATAATAATAACGATGGGTTTATCTCATTAATTTCTTTGTTTTTGGGTTAAACATGACTGGGAATAATAATTAAATTATGGTTTAATTAATTATTCCTTTTGGGGTCTCCTAATTAACATAGTGAAAGCAGTTTTACTTGGGGTAAAACTGGTCTTACATGGTGTACTTGGGTCCATCTAATGATGAAAGGTTAGATGACCAAAAAATGGTGTAAATGACGTCTTCAACAAGTAAGTGAAAATGAGAAACGTATGACCGAAGTACGTTGTAAGAACACAATCACTAGACAACAAAAAGGGTGCCGCAGAGAGAACCGTGAGGTAGATAGTGTGAGGACTAGCCTGAGGAGACGAGACACTCAGGTGCAACAAGTCTCTTTTATGAGGGGTACCCGTGCCGAAGGCGGCGGGGAGGTATGGGGCCCATGCCCACCGAGACAAAGTACAAAAGAATAGTGTGTCCAGTAAACAAGGGACCGAACCATAGAGTACAGTTGGCATAATCAGGAGCCAGATAAAAATACAATGAGGAATCTCACATACATGCTGTGCCTGGGATAACAGCCAAGACTAGTACAATAATATCTAAGTACATGAGATAAATACAACCCAAATGCCCCCTGTAAATGGGGAAGGGCTCACAAAATCTGACTGATACATGCAAATCGAAGAGGTGCTACAAGTGGCTAAGGCCAACATCATCAAAATCTGGAGCGGCATCGAAGGCTGCAAAGAAGAGGTCATCCGGGCATGTGGGGGGATACCTGCAGGGCCACCCCCTCATGAGGGTTGAGAATTCTCACACACGCCGGAATCATCAAGAGTCATTACCGGGTCACCGGGACTGTCCGCATACGAATCTCACTGCGTCGAAAGGAGTCGAGAAGGACCAAGTCAAAGGGAAGTGAGAGATCCCCCCGCTCGACCGAGGCACCGAACAAGAGCAAGCTGAACCAAGGCACACCGCCCTCTGTACCTCGACCCTCTCGAAATACGAAATGTGGCGATGTCGACAGTATGAGTGTCCACCGTAGGTGAGGCAATGAGAGATCCTCAACTAAGGCACGAGAGAAGAACAACAGAGCGTACTGGACAAGATCGACACTAATGATGATGGTGGAAATGGAAAGGATGGAGTGGCGAATGGACGACTTCCCCTGTTAGAGCATAAAGGGCATGAATGACATGGCAGCGACTGACACAATATCGAAAGGGACAGAGGACAGTGGGGCTGAAGGTCATGATATGCGACACAAGAGAGGAACCAAGCAAAGAAGAATGGAGGGCTATAGTGGGGTGCAAAGGGACGTAGGATAGACTCCATGAATGCAATGATGACTCAACTTGGATGCTCTAAACAAGGGCGACTCGATAGTGCTGCCACACAGTGAAGGCCCCAATTGGGGACCATGGAAGCATGAGTACAAGGTGGGCACTCATGACGAAAATCGACACGAACATGGACGAGTAAGGGGCGATATGGTGCCCCAAGTACAAGTGTCGTAAGTGAGGAAATTCGATTTTAAGGAGCGGTGAAGTGATCCTTCGTGGAAAAATGTGTCCGGGTGAAGCATCAAATCACCAAAAACTAAGGAAAACCTATTTGAGAGCTCGGTGAGATCTAACCAGCGGTGCTGACGGTTCGTCGAACGGGGCTACGGTGTGGTCGCAGCAGTCGAAAGAAGAAACAGGGGTTCTCTTGTAATGAGGTGGTTTTCCCTCCAAAATCATTCATTTGCTAGTGTTGCTGTGGTGAATGTGGAGAGGAGAGAAGGCCATAAATCTTGCGGCGAACGTAGCGGACAAACAGACCGTTGGATTTGAGATCTGTCAGTTGGAGGTAAGAGGCCTAACCTTGCTCTTGCATTTTGGTGGATTAGATTTAGCTTTAGGCCCAACACCTTGCAGTCACCCCCCCTCACTTTCCCCACACGGTCGCACTCTCTTTTTGTAGTGGCATGCACTCTGTGATTTGTGTTCTAGGGCAAAAAGTGCGACCTCGGTCCGTAAAATGGCGCAACTGCGTCCGGGAGATGAGAGGGGGGTTTGGTGCTGTTGTTTGGTCGTAGTTGGGTTTTGTAGTAGTATATGGTTTTCCGTATCCGTACCTCGACAAAATAATGTGTTTGTGTGTGCGGCGAAGAGTCGCGCGGGTCAATCGGGAGAGAGAGGGATCTGGGAACACCCTCGGACAAGATCCGTGCGGATCGGGTAGGCGTTCGTCGTGTATTGGCCAGATTTGGGGTTCTCAAGTTTGTGGAGAACCCGTTGATGAGAGCAGGGGAGCCATTGCTGGCCCGGATTATCAGTTATTGGGATCCAGATCAGGAGATCTTTGTAGTGCAAGGGCACAGGATCGAACTGACGGTCCAGGATGTGTACTTCCTGACCGGTCTCCCACCACTGGGGATCGTGGGAGACACGCAGCCAGTGCTGCCGTGGGGGCGGCATATCATGGAGTTCGTGGAACGCCATTGTCGACCGGGTCTTCAAGTCAAGGGGACTCGAATATCGGTCGGGGATTCAGAGAGGCTAGAAACCCGTGCAGCGGGCCGGCACCGTGTCGCGAACTCGGCAGTTGTGCGTTCCATCACATCAACACCGTGTACAGACAGTGATGATAGTGGGAGAGTGTGTTGAGTGGGACCTACTATGGGTGGGCCCAAATGATGCTAGTGTCGTTAAAACGACAGTTGTCGCTCTGCAAGCGGCAAGTGAACCACGATTGCTCGTATGGGACTTTATTGTGCGCCTTTTTCTTTGAGAAGATCCCGACCTTGCGGCCTCGTGTACAGCTTCCAAATGGGGGCCCGAGAGAGCCCAGGATGCGCCGGTGGGGGTGGCTACTGTGCAGAGGAGGAGGAGGGGCAGTCGAGCGAGTGTTTCGACCTGAGTTCTTTGCCCATTGGGATCAGATGCCGTTATACATAGACCATCACCCGCATGGGGCGATGAGCCACGGTGGGGATCAGTTATCTCACTTCCGCGTCCGGTTGAGTCCTGGGGCCCGATGGTAAGTGACAAATTGCTATTCTTATATGGGCATGTTAAAGTGTTTGAATAGTAAATAATGATACTAATTCAGGGACTTTTGGTATGCAGATATAGCACCGGTAAAACCGGCCAGATATATGGGACGACCGGCAGCGTCTGGAGCTACAGGTCCGAGTGGATCGAGAGCAGCGCAAAATGAGGGTGCAGCCGCCCTACTGGAGGACATCTGCCGTAGATGTGAGCAGCTGTTGACCGGAGTATCGGAGCGCGGGTGGCAGGATTTAGACGACCAGTACATAGAGCCATGTGTTGGTATCCCCTCGGAATGGCGAGGTATCATGCGGCGCATGGCGATGGCCGGTCAAGCTATGCATGATCTACATGCTGCAGGGGCAGAGCCACGGCCCAGGAGCCCTCCGTATACAACAGGGGCACAGTGGTGCCCCTTCGATGTATGAAAGGTGTGGTGCCTTTACAGGTATGGAGGGGCATATGGTGCCCCTCGCCTTGATTTTGTTTGTAACATGTTGGTGGCATGTCAGATGTGTATATGTATGGAGGCACATGGTGCCTTCGCTTTTTGGAACATGCTATGGGCATGTCGTATGTATCGCAGTAGATGGACTCATCAATATATGGTTTACACACATATTATGGATATGTATCGGCTTTTTGATGGTTGATTTAATGTTATTGTCTTGTATGAATTGTGTGTGATAAATGCGAATCTAGAACATGGTTTGCAATACTATCCACGTAGTGATTCTGATCTCTGGGTACATGGTTGAAAGTTAAGTGGTTTCAAAATCTATTACAATAAGAATTTCACTCGTAAATAGCGTCGTTAAATACCACTTAAGCAGCACACGATAAACACCATTGAGTTGCATTACAAGAAGCAGGAATCCAAACGAACGTGCATGGCTGGGACACGATGCAAGAGGGCATCGCCTAATAGGCCACGCACCCATCATATTCGACCTGATTGTTGGTGGCAGAACCAATGCATACCCCGTTAGACAGAACGAGGTCATGCAAGGGGGTGAAGATGGCCCACCCTGCCGAGGCAAGATTCCTGGAGTAGCGACTTGCACCATCGGCATAACCGATAAAGGGTGTGAACGGGGGGTCCCGCAAAATGGTGTGACAAGACAATAAATGAGGGGATGAAAGGAAATGATGGCAGCGTGAGGGTACAGAAGTCATCGAGCGGTAATGGCAGGAGGAAGGGGTAGGATGATCAAGACTCAAACAAGGTGGTGTATGAGAGCTATCGGAAACATGGCGAGGACTCGGGCTGCGGAGGTCAACAGAGACACAAGTGGAGTGATCTCGAGTATGAAGGGACACAACAGGGGAGGATGCAGACGGGCTAGGCTCCGAGTGTCGTGCAGAGGAGGATAGGGTAAAGCATGGTTACCGTGGACTCCGTCATCTGAACATCAGGGGGAGGGATGACAATGGAATCGGGAGGATCCTCGGGTTGGCCTGAAGCATACTGCGCGAGGATGGGAGAGGCAGATTGATTCTGTTCAACCTAGTACTCTCGAATGACCTCTAAAGATGCGCGATAATGCGCCAGGTGAGGACAGCGGTGGGAGTAGTGGCCATGGACACCGCACAATGCGCACGGTTTGTTGGTGCGGAGAGTCTTGGGGTTCTTGGTTACGGACGAAGGGGAGGCTTCAGGGGCCGTAGATTCGGGGAACGCGACTTTAACCATGGGTTGGATACGGGGCAACTCGGGACAAGCATGGGTGGCATGACCGGCGACATCGCACAAGACACAGGGCTTGGCAGGTTGGGGAGGGGTCGGGTCAGTCGTGGTGGTCTTATCTTTTGGTGCCCCCTTACGGGCTTTTCGTTTCTTCTCAGAAGCTGCCGCGACAGGAGAGGGATCCTGCGGAGGTGCTGGAGGCACAGTAGCAACGGAAGAAGCGAGGGGGACCGGTTGGACTGGTGTCAAAGCCATGTAGGGTTTGGGGTGACCAGGAGGGGTGGCGGCTGGGGGATCAAGGTACCACCGAATGCCCAAGGTCGTTAGGAAGGGAGAGGTGGCCACATTTTATCGAATTTACTCCGGAGTGGGGAGCCAAGAAGGGGATCTGGCTCCAACAGGTACGGGCCGAGGGACGGTTCCGAGATGGTTAAGGCCGGGGAACCGAGCCGTGGGGGTAAAGGGGTTCAAAGGATACCACCGTAGGAGGAAGGCCGGTATGAGAGGTCCGGCTACAGAAGTATGGCTAGGAGCGGGTTGCGGAGGGTGAAGGGGCGGTTGCGGACTAGCCGAAGCAGGCCGTTTGAGGGTGGCCTGAGACGATTGCATCATGCAAACATTTGACAAGTTGGGATCAGGGATAGGAGGAGGGGGGAGACAAGGAAAGGTTCCAAGCAGGGAGGATTCCTTGTAAACGCCGGGGGAGACACTGGTCAGGGAATCGACAGTTTGCTTGTTGGCTACAGAAGAGATGGTGGTCTCGGGTGAGGCCTGAGAGGGAGGCTCATGATATGTCAACTGGTCAATGGTGACTATGTTCCCATTATGGGGGAAAGACATCTTGCGAAAGACCGCGGATGGGACAAAACAGACATGGGCTAAGGGTAGTAGCCGCCCACAGAATGTTGTGTCTAGAGGGGCGAACGCACTTCGACGTCAACGCAACAACACGGCGAGGGTGATGGGAGCATTACGAAACAAAGTTAACAGGGTCGGGAGGCATGACCGTCCCACGCCGAAGGGTGATCGTGAAGGCCGGGCCGAGATCCGAGTTACCCAACCGAGGCGATCATCACATGCTGTGTGGATGCCGGGTCATCAATTATACACCGGGGACATGCGATGCCCGGGGATTTGACCTGGGATTTGGAAAGCAACGGAAGGAGGAAGAGGAGGATGGTCCGATTGAGTGGCGTCAAAAACAATCATTTGGTCATCAGTGCGGTGACTGGGTCAGCGCCTACTTGCGATAGTAGAGCCTTCTTGAGAAGGGCACGACCGGAGGGACTGGAGGAGTTCCAGTGTGGAAATGGCAGCAGGGGATTGTGCCAAGTCATCTACTATATTATACGAATGAGCAGTTCGACCGAAGAGCATTTCGGCACAATGGGCCCTTTGGAATATTTGGACAGTTCCCGGTCATGTTTGCAGGGATGTAAGGGGCCATCGGATGTCGAAAGAACTAACTGGAGAACCTCGAAGATGGAGTGCTCGGGAGCAGGCCGAGCAAGGAGGTCGGGGCACCGCGTAGTTCTAGTTTGAAGGTGAAGGTCGACGAAGGGGAAGGATCGGAGCGCATCATAAGGATCCTGCAATCGCAGGAACCGCAATGGACGAGGGGGTGGCTACGGGTCGCTGTGTCATAGCCACGAATCCTCGTTGAGGGAAAGGACCGAAGAACACACCGGGCTGGGTAGTGGCCACATTAGGAGGAGCATGGGGGGAGGCGTGTTGTCCACGCAATGTGGCTTGAGACTCCCACATCTGCCGCATCTGGGGTAAGAGAGGACAATCGTGAGTGTAATGACCATAAACACCGCAACACGAACATGGCTTGTTTGTGCGAAGCTGCCTGTCCGGCCTGGGCGGAATGCCCTGAGGCTGGTTGCTAGTGTTAGGGTCCACACCAGAATTGGGTCCTCGGTTACCGGGGGCAGATGAGTTCTGGTTGCCTCTCCGCCTTCTTTGAGAAGAAGGGGGATTAATCGCACCCTGCTGTGCAAATACTTGCCCTGGAGGGGGTTGTAAGTGCTGTTGCGGGTTGTGAGGAGGCAAGGGAGGCGGAAGCGCATATGCTGGAGGAGCTGGCGCACCAGGTTGTGGATAAAAGTAAGGGTTGGGTTGGGCGACATTGAGGTAAGCAGGAGGTTGGGCAAAAGGAGGAGGCATGCCGTATCCTGGATACATGTTGCCGGGAGGGGGAAGATTGCTTGAGGTGCTGGCCCCTCCCTGAGGGAGACCATGGCTCATAGGAGGGTGAGCAGACGGGTGGGAAAGAGATCCAACAATACCGTCGGCGGAATGAGATGCCCCCGGGGCGTTAGCGCCACCGGGCCTGGGGATGTCAGGCAGAACGGTATAAACATAACCAGATTGAGCGTAGATCAGGTCATATTTTAAAGCTATTTGGAGGGCGGCTTCTTCAGATTGAGGAAAGTGAGAGGCGACATCTTTGCCGATGGGAGACGGGAGGGTGCGAAGGGACCAGTCCATGTAAACCCGATCTTCAAAGGGAGGGGCTCGACATAAGCTCCGTCTTCGTCGCCATTCCTGAACATGGGCAGAAAGGCGTGTGGAAGAGGATTGCTTAAATGAAGTCAAGAGCTCCGTACCGGTGTCGTATCGGAGAGGGAGCTGGAAGTACGACAAGAAGGCTTGGGCAAGAGTCTCGAACGTGGTATGGGAGGAAGTGGCCTGTTCGACATACCATTTAGAAGCTTCGCCGGTAAGTGTGCGTTGGACCAAACGAAGACGGATGGAGTCATCGGTAATGGAGTTGGAGGAACACCACATGTGGAAAGACCGGACGTGATTGGTTGGGTCTTCGCCATTAAGGCCCTCGAACTTAGGGATATCAGAGGGCAGCTTGGTGGGCATAGCGGGCCAGGTAGCATTGTGGTGAATAGGGTCATTAATCAACTGATGGAAATCGGGGAGGCTGAGGCCTGCAATGTACGGCAGCACAGGGGTGGCCGGGGTAGTGGTTGTGGTGGTTCCGCTAGAAGTGGGGCCGGCATTGGGGCCGCGAGAACCGCTAGCGTTAGGCCCTGGACCAGACATAGTGAAGGTAATAGGGGGAGAACCAGAAGGAGAAGGAGGACCCGATGAATCAGGAGAGGAGTCGGAGTGCGGACTCGAAGGTGGGCCCAGCTCGGCAACTGTTGGTGCGGAAGCGAGTCGATCGAAACCTTGACCCGGGAGTGAAAGGCCAAGAAGTCTCAAGGAAAGCGCCTTATGATGTGATGTGTGAGGAAGAAGCCAAGTATGAGCGAGAAGAGACGAGAATGAGAAAGAAGGTAGAGGCGGAGATAAAGTGCGGTGACAATTGGATTTTAGAGTCTTTGCCCCGGCCCGAGTTTCCAGCTTGACCATCTTCATGGATTATGATATTGGTGTCACGTTATTTCAGTGCACTAAAGCCCTTTGGGTGTTGAGCAAAGAAAGTGTCTTTCGCGTATTGAAAATAAACCTCTGACAGGTAACAGGAAACCTTGAAAAATATGGCTGACGTATGCATCTATTTAACCCAAGAAGGTGGGTCTCTCACAACTATGCTGAAAAGAAAGGGATAAACTATGTAAAACACACATAAAGGGAGCTCAACAGATCTAGGGTCAAAAGGGACAGGGATCTGGAGGATAAAGCTGCAGGCAAGAGGTGCAGATCACAGCCAAGAGACAGAGGCAAGGTGGCTGGAAAAAATAGGGAAATCAGCAAATAACCGGAGGGGGGAGGCGGAGGCCTTCAAAGGAGGTCCAAACAAAACGACAAGAGGTGATTTGAAAGGAAAAAGGGCTGATTTCAATGGATCTGAAAGGGAGGTAACAGATCTGGAAAAGAGGGGGCTGAAGCTCTGAAACCGACGGCTGAAGCAGCTAAAACTCTTCCACAAAAAGTGGAGGGTACTAAAGCCCTAAGGGACTGGGTTCCCACTTAGATGGTAAAACGGATCAGATCTTAGTCGAGCGGGTGAGGTGTTTGGAAAACCACAGCGGAAGCTACTTGACGGAGACGGAAAAATTGGAAAAATCTGCTGGGGAAAGCGGGTGCGGTTCGGCAGTCGAGTTGGTGCGAGAAAACGAGGGGCTGAAAAGTGCGACCTGGAGGTCCAGGTCGCGGGTTTAGGGCCAAAAAGTGCGACCCCCCTGTTCCGGTTGTCTCGGCGGCAGATTTTCAGAAAAGTTGCCGTCTCAGTTGCGGCTGGTGTCGCTTACCTGCGCAATAGGGCCAGAAACACACGGAAGTTAGAAATTTTAAGTTTTAGGGTTTTATGTGAGAAAAATGACATAAAAAGAGGAAAACTAAGCAGCTGAAAAGAAGCCCTAGGGCCTGAAGTAGCTGGATATGCAGGAATATGAAAAACGACAACGGTCGTAATTTAAAACCCGTGTGGAGTCGCCATTTGTTAGTATGAATTCTTCGTCGAAGTGTACGAAAAAGAACCACTTTAGCTACGCATAACTAATAGCCCTAACAACAATAGAGGTTGCCAAACATCTTCAGATCTGCGATTAGTAGTTAAAATGCTGCAACAAACAGATCTATAAATGGAAAGACATTAAGCAGTAAAGTAAAGAGTTTGCTCCATGCATCCAACAGACAAGACAAGAACACGATTTTTGAATGAATTTTTGTATTACAGGGCACCTGGGAGGAAACAAGAAGGTGTATCCAGATCTCCTCAATGGGATGGGTTCTTTGTAGTCCTCAGCACTTCAGATCTAAGCTTTCTCTCTCTTGTAGATGTAGAAAACCCAATGTAGAAGATAGAGCTCAATGGGAGAAAAATGGTAGAAAATGAGACCAAGTGTATAGATCCAAAGTGATCTAATAGGCAACAAAAGGTGAAGAATGATGGGGAAAACCCTCCTATTTATAACAAAATATTGGGTCATTCTAGATCTTGGTGCATGATTAAAATAATGTTAATCAAATCTAGATTCACCTCTATGGAATATTTTATTATTATTTGTTGGAGGGAAAGGGTGTTTGACTTGGGTCAAATCCCTTGATTAGTGAAAAATAAATAAATAAATGATTTATTTATCTTTTTAGGGAAGTGGTTGGGATATAATCAAATAAATAATGATTTATTTGATTAATGGTGGTTGATTTGGTCATATTTAACAAGGAATATTATTTAAATAATTATTCCTAGAAAATAATAAGATAACTATGGGTTTATCTCATTAATTTCTTTGTTTTTGGGTTAAACATGGCTGGGAATAATAATTAAATTATGGTTTAATTAATTATTCCTTTTGGGGTTTCCTAATTAACATAGTGAAAGCAGTTTTACTTGGGGTAAAACTGGTCTTACATGGTGTACTTGGGTCCATCTAATGATGAAAGGTTAGATGACCAAAAAATGGTGTAACACTTGGTTCACAATATTTTCAGAGATATGATCTGTGGAAGTTAGGTCTTTTTTCAGGCTCCTAAACAGGTCATCGGGGAATTTGCGCTATAAATTGTTTTCTACAAAGGTTCAGAATCTGAAATTCATATAGTGTGAAGCTGAAATCCTGAGGAAATTCATCAAAAAAATTTAGAGCTTGGTTCACAATATTTTTGGAGATATGATCTGTGGAAGGTAGTGCGTTTTGAGGCTCCTGAATTTCATCTCAAAGAGGTGATTGTGGGAAAAGTTCAATAACTCTCTCTCTGGGCATCAGATTGGAATGCCATAAAAATTGGTCACAAGTACACAGACTGTAGTTTCTTGGATATCAATTTCAGAGATAAAGGACGAAACGGTGACACGTGGCAAGTCGGACAAGTTCGCTCTACTGAACCAGTCCATAATTAAGTCATTGTGGGAGATTGGACACAACTTTGTCTTGGAGAATCCAAATCAGGTCAGGCCTGTGGCATTCGAAAGATAATTCAAAGGGCTATGTTGGTACCAAAATTAAAATATTGAAATTCTGCAATCACAGAGATAATCCAATTTAAATATCGAGCTCCTCAAAAGCAAGAAAAAGGTGTGTATTTTTTTCCGAATTGCATAAGTCTTGTTTGAAGAATCAATTTGAATTGATTCCAAGGGCATATTGTAGAATAGATATCAGTATTGGGTTCTGAAAGATGCCTCGTAAAAATAATTCAACACCCATTAAGCCTTCAAAAGGGTCTACTATGACTCATGAAGATGAAGAATTGCAACATGATTTATCAAAATTACAAGAGCAAGTGCAACAAATTTCACTCTCGCAAAGAGCAAAAAAAATGAAATGGAAGTTTTGAATAAAGGCATGGAAGAGAAGATGGATGGTTTGAAGAAATGCATGGAAGCTAAGATGGATGGTGTAGAAGCTAAGATGGATGGCATGGAAGCTAACATGGAAAACATGAAGAATGATCTAAAAACAAACATCGAAGGTTTGACAAAGTTGATACAAGAAATGTTTCCTAATGGTGAGAAGATAATAGAAGAACCTCATGATGAGAACAAAATCAATGTTAATTGTGATTTGATAAACTCTAATGTTGGCAGGAAGAACCACCATATTCCAAAAATGGATATGAGGAAGTTTGATGGAAAGGATCCTGTAACATGGATACTACAGATGGAGCAATATTTTGATCTCCATAATGTGCAAAACACACAAAAGGTACGCATTGCAACTTTACATTTAGAACAAAATACATTTGTATGGTATCGATGTCTTTGCTCCCGTAAAAAAATTGTCACTTGGTCAATTTTTACGGAGGAAATGATAGCACATTATGAGGATACAAAGAGCAACACCTTCTTTAGCCAATTGATAAATCTCAAACAAAAGAGTTTAGTGGGGCAGCACATTGAGGACTTCCAAAAATTGAATATAAGGGTAACTGATATTCCAGAGGAACACAGGATCGATCTCTTCATAGGCAATTTAAAGGATAACATCCAACATGAAGTTCGTGTTTTGGAATCAGATTCATTGGAGAAGGCATTCAGGTTGGCAAGAAAAGTTGAATGTAAAATAATGGCGACAAGGAAGCCTACCACTCAATTCAATAAAGAAGGAAGTGTTGCTACGCCTAGATTTCCACAACCTACAAGGTTGACACCACAACAATTGGAAGAAAAAAGAGCAAAAGGGCTTTGCTACAGTGGTGATAGCAAATACACTAAAGGTCATAAGTGTGCTGAGAAGAAATTATTTTACATAGATTGTGAAGAGGAAGAAGAAAATGAACAAGAATCTTCAAAATAAGAGGATATACACCAGGAACCAGCCCTAGAAGAGGAAGAAATGAATCCGATCATATCATGTAATGCATTGGTAGGAATTACCACTCCTCAAACTCTCAAGATAGAAGGACATATCAAGAAGAAAAAGGTAATAGTGTTGATTGATTCAGGTAGTACCCATAATTTTATTCATTGTAAGGTAGCCAAGGAATTGAATTGTTTCCTATACCCAGCACCAGAATGTCAAGTGATGGTTGCAATGGAGGAACTATAAATTGCTCTGGAAAATGCCATAATATCAAGCTAACCATGGGGGAATATGTATTGAATATTCCAATGCTTTCCATTCCTATGGGAGGTGCTGATGTTTTACTAGGAGTACAATGGTTACAATCTTTGGGGACGGTAGCTTTTAATTTTCAAGAACTTTTCTTGAAATTTTTTTCAGAAGGAAAGGAAGTCGAATTACGGGGTATTGAAGGGAAGCCAGGAAGGATAATAAGCTCTAATGTGATGACAAAGCTTCTAAAGAAAGAACAACGAGGCGTAATTGCACAATTATGCTCACTAGAAGTTCCGACATCAAAATCATCTATTTCTGCAGATCTCCAACAAGTCTTGGACAATCATTCCAAGGTGTTTGAAACTCCCAAAGGACTTCCACCTATTTGTGATCATGATCATGCTATTCATTTGATTCCAGGAAGTGTTCCTCCAAACATCAGGCCTTATAGATATCCTTACTTCCAAAAGAATGAAATTGAACGTATGATTGCAGAAATGTTAGAGGCGGGTATAATTCAACCTAGTCAAAGTTCTTTCTCTGCTCCTGTAGTATTGGTACACAAGAAGGATGGATCATGGCGAATGTGTCCGCATTATAGGGAGCTCAATAAGCTCACCATTAAAGATAAATTTCCCATTCCTGTGATTGATGAATTATTGGATGAATTACATGGAGCAATTTATTTTACCAAGTTGGACCTTCGTTCAGGATATCATCAAATTAGAATGAAGACTGAAGATATTCCAAAAACAGCATTTCCAACTCATGAGGGTCATTATGAATTTTTGGTCATGCCTTTTGGCCTTACCAATGCACCTTCTACATTTCAAGGGTTGATGAATTCCATTTTCAAACCCTTCCTTAGAAAATTTGTGCTAGTATTTTGATGATATACTAATCTACAACAAGTCTTGGAAGGATCATGTTGAACATGTTGACAGGGTGCTCAAACTATTGCAGGAGAAACAATTATATGCAAAAAAATCCAAATGTTTCTTTGGAGTACAAGAGGTGGAATATCTGGGTCATATTGTATCTCACGAGGGTGTTAAAGCAGACCCTAACAAAATTAAATCCATTAAGGAATGGAAAGTCCCCACAACCATAAAGCAGTTGCGAGGATTTCTCGGGTTAACAGGGTATTATCGCAAGTTTGTTAAGAGTTATGGGAGAATAGCAGCACCTCTAACAACATTATTGAAGAAAGATGCATTTTCATGGACTCATGAAGCAACTAAGGCCTTTGAACATCTTAAAGAGGCAATGTGCCTAGCATCGGTCTTAGCTACGCTAGACTTCACAAAAACATTTATTGTGGAATGTGATGCCTCAGGAAATGGAATTGGTGTGGTTTTAATGCAGGAAGGAAGACCCATTGCTTTTGAAAGTCGTCCAATCAAAGGAAAGTATTTACATAAACCTATTTATGATAAGGAAATGTTAGCAATACTGCATGCACTAAAGAAATGGCGAACTTACCTAATGGGGAGACACTTCAAGGTAAAAACTGATCATGATAGTCTTAAACACTTTTTGGAGCAAAGACTATCTTCAGAAGAGCAGCAAAAATGGGTCACAAAGATGTTGGGTTATGACTTTGAAATAATCTACAAAAAATGAAATCTTAATGTTGTTGCAGATGCACTCTCAAGAAAGAATGAAGAGGTGGAAGCATTGCTTTGTGCCATTTCTATTATCCAACCAGATTGGATAACTGAAGCAAGAGATGAATGGAAGAAGGACAAAGATGTATGAATACTCATTCAAAAGTTGCAGCAAGATCCTAGTACATCTGATACATTTAGTTGGAAAAATGATTCCTTATGGTACAAAGATCGCTTATATCTTTGTAAGAATTCCCAACTAAAACAAAAGATTCTTCTGGAATTGCATACTTCTCCTTTAGGAGGACACTCAGGATTTTTAAAAACTTACCACAGGGTGAAGAAAGATTTTTTTTGGGATGGCCTTAAATCTGATATTCAAAAGTTTGTGGCGGAATGTTTGGTTTTCCAGCAGAATAAAGTGGAAACAATTAAGACCCCGGGACTTCTACAACCTTTATCCATTCGAAGTCAACGTTGGGAGGAGATTTCAATGGATTTTATCATAGGTTTACCTAAGTCTGAAGGAAAGAGTGTCATCATGGTGGTAGTTGATAGATTTACCAAGTATGCACACTTTTGTGCATTATCTCATCCATTTAAAGCAAGTACAGTTGCTACTACATTTATGGACAGAATTCAAAAGCTACATGGAATCCCAAGGGTCATTGTGAGCGACAGAGATCCCATTTTTACTGGAAATTTTTGGACGGAGTTATTTTCTTGTTTGGGTACTCAATTAGCTCATAGCTCATCTTATCATCCTCAATCTGATGGTCAAACATAGTAAATAAATGTTTGGAAGGATATCTTCGTTGTTTTGTATCTGATAAACAAACACAATGGGTCAAGTGGTTACCTCTTGCTGAATGGTGGTATAACACTTCCTTCCATACTGCAGCAAAAATGACCCCATTTATGGCACTTTATGGATATCATCCACCATCCATCACATCATCTTTAAGGAAAAATTCGAAGGTTCAAGCAGTGGAAGATCACATCGAGCATCAGCAAGAAGTTCTCCAACTCTTAAAGGATAACCTGAATTTGGCACAAAATCGAATGAAACAACAGGTAGATCAACATCGCAGTGAGAGAAGTTTTAATGTAGGAGATTGGGTATTTTTACGGCTACAACCATACAAACAAATGTCCCTCAAGCAAGCTAAGAAGGATAATAAATTATCGCCAAATTACTATGGTCCTTACAAGGTGTTGTGAAAGATTGGTACTATGGCATACAAATTGGAGCTTCTTGTTTCTTCACGAGTACATCTAGTTTTCCATGTTTCATGCTTAAAGAAGGTTATAGGTGAAAATCTTCCAGTTCAAACAATATTGCCAGAACTTGATGAGGAAGGAAAAATCATATTGGAACCTGAAGCGGTCATGGAAACAAGAACTCGAAAGCTACGGAATCGATCAATTTCAGAGTATCTCATCAAGTGGAAGAACTTAACCACTGAAGATTCTACATGGGAGGATGAGAATTTTATACAGAAGCACCCAGAGCTACTCAAGCGTTGAGGACAACACTTTTTTGAAGGAGAGGGGCATGTTAGGTCCCTATATTACTAGAATAGTCCCTTATTGTTGTTAGTGTAACCCCCTTATTGTTATTATTGTACCCTTGTAACCCCTATTTTGTTATTATTGTGCCCTTAAATTATTATTGTTAGGTCGGCTAGGATTACATTGTGGCCCACTAGGATTACATTATGGCCCCATGGACCCCTATATATAGAAAGGAGGTTTTGTAAATTGTATCATCCAAGAATTGTTCATTTATGTAATGTATTGGAGGTTGCCCCCTCGAAGTGGCTCATTTCTAAGGCGTTGATATCTCTTTTCTTCTCTTTTTGGAGTTGGTTACACAACATCATTACATTAATGGTTGCCCAAAAAACAATCAGAGATTCAGTTATGGGTTGGTCACCAATATGGACAGTTACTGTAAAATTCCCTTGGTCATTATATTTATTCAACAATGGTTGATCAATCATTAGTCCATGTTGAGAATTTGGAGGGCTGGTGAGTAATACAAATTATCTTCTTGATAATTACTTGTGAGCTTTCTTGAGTTACTTATGTCTTCTTCTTTTCGCTTCGTTAATATTCCATCAATTCAACTATCAAAATGCACAAGACACAAAAGTTAGGCTCTTAGAGCTAGGGAAAAACCTCTCCCTCCTAGAGAGGAAAACCCACAAATAATTCTTCTTATAGTTCTTCAAATGAAAAGTACTATGACCAATGTATTGGGACTCCGTAGTTTGCAAGATTGGAAAGTACAAACACTGTAGAGCCTACATCAAAACCGCTTTGGAATCTGAGGACCTAGCCATCCTAGATTCAGAGAGGGATCTCTTTATGTATGTGTTTAAAGATATAATCTTTAAGGCTTTTAAATATGACTTTATGCTAGCTATGAAGAATAGGGGTTTTTGTTTGTTTTGGTTGGGCAAGGATATAATGAAGGTGACGAAAGCCTATATGAAGGGTGAAGGTGTAAGTAGGTGAAAGAATGGTTCAGCTGATAAGATAGGAAAGGAGCAACATCAATCCATTGGGTTATGGAATCATAATAGGGTTTAATTGAAACAGAAAGGTTCAAGAGTGGTCCATGGGGCAAGTCATCTATGTCAAAGGATCTCTTTAAGTTGATTTTATGGAATTAAACATTAAGAAATGGAGTGAGGGAAATCAAACAGATGAAGAAATAAAGAGCAGCCTAAGATCAAGTAAGTACTTTGAAACTATCCTACTTTTGGCATGCACTTAAGGGAGAGACACAAAAGTAATCTAAGATCAGGTAAGTACTTAGAAACTAGCCTTCTTTCGATGTACTTTCAAGAGAAAACATTTAAAAACATAGAATAGCTTAAGATCAAGTAAAGACTTTTAACTTAGCCTACTTTCAGCATATTCAAAAGGAAAACATTCATGATAAACACAAAAAGTAGTCTAAGATCAGGTAAGTACTTTGAAACTATCCTGCTTTCAACATACTCTTAAGGGAACTTTTCAAAGAAACTATTGGAGAAGAAACCAGCGGACAGGGCTAACCATAGAATTTTGTAGCTCAATCTTTAATTAGTAAACTTATCAAGGACATTTAAAGATAAAATCTCAAGTTGTACTCAGGAAATATGGGCTTACCAACACTTCACTGGTTATACTCTATTGAATTACCTCCAAATTAAAAATCAACAGAAAACATAAAGGATAAAGATTTTCAGTGAGATTTAGGATAATTCAGAAGTAAATCCTAATCTATATTTTTGCTATTATTTACCAGAGAAAAGTGGACAGAATGGAAACAAAAAAGAAAATAACAATTTACAATGAGAAACACATCACCATTGACATAGACCAAGATCCCATAAATCAACTATTTGTATTTGATGTTCAAACCAGTTACAATCTTCAAGTCCAATGGGTCTTTACAGCTTCAAACTTCTCATCTCAACTTATGTGTCTTCAATTAAAAATAGAGCTAAAGCAGCTTTAGAAGTTATTTACATGGAATAGATATCCAGAGACCAACCTCTATAATGTCTTCTACAGTAGTATTTATAGAAGAATGAGGAGGTGGAGTGTAAGAAGGGTTCATTAGTTCAATTAATACAGAGTAATGGTGCCTTGATCTTTGGGAGGCTTAAGGAGAAGAGATGACATGTATTAACTCTTATTAATTTATTTTACATTAAAGTTCATCAACCTTAGTTACTATTGTTGACTTTGGGGGCTTTGGTAGGCTAGTCATAAATTCTGAGCTGCATCTATCAAAAATATTTCTGACTGTGTCTTAACTGTGCCTTGTTTTGATGTAATTAGGACTACTAGTGGTAGAATAGGTTGATGAGGAAGTAACTAGCCTCTCTGATTTGGCGTGCAGAGGCTTCTCTGTTGATCTGACTGTTTTTCACGTAAAGCACTGATTTGGCTGTGTACTATGCCTTAGGCTTTTTTAAGCCTTTTTCGATCATCTTTATCTTCAGTTGTGCTTTATCCTTCTAAACCGCGGATTAAAATATTAATCCTCAATCTCCTGATTTAATCCCTTAACTTTGATCTTCTGCATTGCTGACTATACAAGTTGTTGGGGTTTACTGATCTGGAGGATTTGCTCATTCGTCCAAGGAATGCTTCGTAGACCGAGACATGGAATTCATCCCCTCATCTGTCCCTTTTTGCAATTGATATGTGCTACAGGATCGCCACCCTGTGCGTTTATGACACCCTAGTGACTGTGGGAAACCTGATCAACACCGCCATAAAAACCTGCAATCAACACTAATCATATTATAAAAACCTACATATGGGGGTTCCAACTGCTTCGGAAGCTTGGTGAATGGTGGAGGAGCGGTGAATATGCAAGCGAAGGGGTTTTGCGGGAGAAACCGGCGAAAACGTAGTTCAAACTGTATTTGGGGCAAACTGGGCAAAAAGTGGTTTTCACAATACCACAGGTGGTTATCGCACGACCCTCGGGCGATAAGTGGTTTTTTCTAGATGCAATGTGATTCCATTGATCGCTCACCACGTGGCTTTTGGAAAACTATCGGTATCACATTTCTTTGGAGTGTTAAACTCCAGGCATAAAAATTATGCGATATGGAATACATGCCATTGGATGAGGGGGAGGAGATCTGACGGTGCAGATTGAATGCGATGAAAAAGTTGCACGGGTGGGTATGAAAGTGGAATAAAGGTGGCAACATTCGATAGGGCGGACATTGTGTGTGGTGGATGGTAGGCCCCGGTGGAGTTTGGTCATCGGGTTAGATGGGGACCGTCAGATTAAAAGGATCGACGGAGGGGATTCTTTGGCCGAGGCGAGATTTGGACAGAGGAAAGGTAAGATAGGAGGCGCGAGAGCTGTTGATCTTTAAAGATCAACAGTTGGGATTATTTCTCAAACTGACAAGGTAGGGATAAGGAGAAAGGGAAAATAGGAAGGGAAAGGCGAGGTTTCATGGGAGAACATGAAACTGAGGTCAAGGGAAGAAGGGCTTATCGCATCAGGTGGAAAGGGGGAAGAATATAACAGACAAATAAATAACGTCGATGCGATGGGGGCTCAAGAAAAGGTGTAGGGGCATGGTCCCATGGAGGGGTGTGTAACCAAGGGCCAAGAGGGAGGAGCTTATCGCATCAGGGGAAATTTTACAACGAAAATGTGGTATTTTCAGGGAAAAATCTGATGCGATAGGGTTAGAGGGGTTTTCGTTGAAGTGCTTGGTTATAGCGCCCAGACGCATGGAGGGGAAGGGTCAAAGATTTTAAAGCCCTTGGGGGCTAGAACCTGTGTGTCAGAAAAGGGCATTTTTAAGGCAAACAGTGTGTTTTGTAAGGGTTTTTTGGGGTTTCGATAGACAAAATATGAGTTTTTAAACAACCAAGAGGGATTTTTTATGAGTTTTAAAAGGGATTTGAAAGGTTCCCTTCGGATCAATGAGGATAAAATGAAGAGATAAAGGGGATTTTTCAGAGGTAAATGGAGGATAAAAAGGGTCAAAATGAGTGAGTGACATGATGAAAGAGGGGTTGTTTAAGGAACAATTTTGCAGGGCGCACCAGGTTTAACTTGGTTTTATTTTAATGAAACAGCAGTGAAGAGTACTTTCTAAGTTCAAACAGCACAAGAAGACTTCAAGAATGAGTAGTTTTTCCATAAAAACAATCTCTTGAAGGCTTAGGACTTGTTTTTATCCATCATTTGCTCAGTCAAAAATTTACTGATGGCTAACAGTGGCTCCACTTGGGGATGGTAGCTCTTTGGAGGTGTCAAGAATCTTCAAAATTTGATCTCTGGGATATAGACTTGTGCCTTTATCCATTGAAAACATTTTCTTCTTTGATCATGCAGCTTTGAAAGATGAGCAGTATTTATATCAAGCAGAGCTATTTCCCAAACAATTACCTACACAGCCTACTTCCTAACATTTTCTCTTCGGCAGGTGCATTTGGACTTGCAGACCTTGAACATCAACATTCTATTCTTTTTTTGAAAGCAGGAAAAACTACTCTAAATCTACCTTTATTTCTTCCATGAGTTTAGATTAGACTGTTGAACTCATATATTCTTTACCTAAGCTACTATCTGCCAGGATTAGACTGTCTGAGAGATTTTATTCTCTATTCTTCTAAAACAGAAATTTAAACATAGTCAAATCAAGGTTAGGTGGTATGATTTGCCATGATGTCTATGGCTGTATGTACACGCTACACACAGACTTTATTTTTCAGAAATTTTTAAAACAAAATTGTGAAGGCTTAAGATCTGAAAATTTTAAAACATCCTTCAATTTTCACATGACTCAGATTTTAATCTGTTTTGAGTCATTCCTTTTCTTTTTCTCTTGGTTCAGATTTTGAGCATATTAGAACCAATCTTTCATGAATCTTATAGGTTTAGATTTTCAGTTTGTTTGAACCATTTTTTTCTATCCTAATGTAATCTACTGATAAGCTAAGATTGAACAGTTTGGCAAATCTTCTTCACTAGCATACCAACAGTAAATTGAAATCTATCTCAGTCATGATTAGGCTGTATTACTAAAATAGCATTGTTGTTTTTGGTAGTGGCATTTAAGCTTACACACTTTCAAATTTTCTTTTCTTATTTGGTATGGGGCTGTACCTTTCTTGTTTAATTTATGCCCTCTTTTTCTTTTTCTATTGTTTTTGTCTTTTCTCTTTCTTCAAATTTGAAAAAAAAATGTTATATACAATGGATAAAAAGCCTTCAAAGTAAAATATTAGTCAACATAAATAATGTTTGAGAACCCTGCCATTAACAGGACCTCCAAAGTATTCAGCTCCATCGAACTCTTGCAGAAAAAATGCATTGTTTCCAATATCAGATTGGATGAGATAAGGGCCCTGCCATAAGTTATCAAATTTTCCATGTTTGCCCTTATCTTCTCTTCTTGAACCCCATTTCAAAACTTTATCACCAATCTTGAAATCACATGCCTTGGTTCTTCTGTCAAACAACTTCTTGATGTTTTCTTCTAGTTGTTGTGCTTTGATGTACACTTCCTCTCTGGTTTGTTGTAAATGTATAGTCTGGTTTATTCTCCTTGTTACATCATTATCTCCAGACTGTACTTCCTGGATCAGCTTCATTACTGGCACCCCTAAACTGGTTGGGAACACTACATCAGTTCCATATACTAGCTGGTAGGGAGACATTCCAATTGACTTTTTCACTGTCCATTTGTCTGCCCATAAAGCATGCACTAGCTTGTTGTGCCATGATTTCTTGTTATCTTCCAGCAACTTCTTGATAATGTTTACCAGACTTTTATTTGATGATTCTTCCAGTCCATTACCTTGAGGGTAATAAGATGTGGAATGACCCAATATAATTTGATACCTGTGATAGAATTATACCATCTTTTTAGGCCCAAATGCAGTGGCATTATCAGTTATGATATTTCTAGGACAACCAAATCTAGACAGTATATGAATTTCAAGGAATGAAATAATAACTGAGTCTGTGGCATTCCTAAAGGGGAGAGATTTTATCCACTTGGTAAAATAGTCTGTTGTTGTGAGGATCCATCTATGTTGGGAAGCTAAGGGAGGATGGATTTCCCCAATGGAGTCTATACCCCACTATTGAAAAGGAGCTTCAACAGTGATTGGTTTCAGAGGTAAGGGAAGCAATTTTCTTTTGCCTTCAAAGATTTAGCATTTGTGATAGGCAGTAATCATCTTATGGACATCTTGAAAGAGAATGGGCCAGTAATAACCAGCTCTAAGGATTTTGTTGGCAGTTTATTTCCAGTAGAGGTGGCCTCCACATTCTCCTTCATGAAATTCATGCTTGATCTTATCTGCATCATTCTCAGGAAAACATTTAAGCAATAATCCACTAGCATTTTTCCAATATAAACATTTATTCAAAATGCAGTAATTTACAGCTTTTAACTTTAAAAATCTTTCCTTTTTTTTAGACAAACCAGGAGGAACATTGAGATTGAGAAAAACATACAAAATGTTACTATACCAACATGAATTCAGAAAATGATCTTCGATAATTGGAGTTAAAAACTCCTCCTATTCATCTAATGCAATAAACATGTTTATATCAAGAGCTTGAAAGTTGGATTCAGCCATAAATCTTGCTAGTCCTTGACCCTTTATGAGTTTAGTGGGCTTGGTTTCTAAATCATACTCTAAAATTATAGCGATCCACTTTTCTTTTTTTCCATCTGGATCTTGGGTCAATATGTCGTTCACCACTGAATGAGGCACAAATGCTATGATGTGGGAATGTAGAATGTAAACTCTGAAGTCTTTTAAGGCTTTGACTAAGGCAAAGGCTTGTTTTTCCATTATGTTGTACTTCATAGGTGCATCTCTTAATTCCTTGTTGAAAAATGCAATGGGCTACTCTTGTCCATTCAAATTTTTCTATAATAGGACAATGGCCACAGAGTGTTCTAATGCAAATGAAAAAAGAAGAAATCTTTGGAAAAATCAGGACTGACAAGAACTGGTGTTTTGGTGAGTGCTTGTTTTACCAGTTCAAATGGCTTCTTTGCTTCTAAGGTCCATTTAACTCCTTCTTCCTTTTTAAGCATGTTTGTTATGCTTCTAAGGAGTTCAGCTAGATTGGGTATGAACCTTCTCAAGAAATTAATCTTTCCAATGAAAGATTAAAGTTCCTTGATGTTTCTGGGATGGTTGATTTGCAATATGCCATCAATCCTCTTTGGGTCTATCCTTATTCCTTCTTCTGATATGATATTCCCAAGAATTTTACCTTCTTGGAAACCAAACAATGTTTTCTTGGGATTCAAGGACAGCCCAAATCTTCTGCATTTTTCTAAGACTTTTCTCAAGTGTATTAGGTGTTCTTCATCTATTCTAGAATAAACAATTATATCATCAAGGTAAATCACAATGAAGTAACCTATTTCTTCTGAAAATGCAATATCCATGGCTCTCTAAAATGTGGCACCAACATTCATTAAACCAAAAGGCATTTTAAAATACATGAAAGTACCCTAGGGTGTAGTAAAGGTTGTTTTAAGTTAATCATTAGGATGTACCAAAACTTGATTGTAACCTGAGAAGCCATCTAGCAAAAAAATTATTTTAGAACCAACTACCTTTTGTAAAATATGATCCATTTTGGGCAAATGATAGTTGTCCTTTAGTGAGGCTTTGTTTAAGTTTCTAAAATCAATACAAAGCCTTATCTCTCCTGTTTTCTTCCTAACTGATACAAGATTAGACACCCACTCTGAGTATCTAACAGGGACAATAATTCCAACATCATACATTTTTTTTATTTCCTTTTCTACCAGAGGTAATTGAACATGGTTGATTTTGTGCAATTTTTTTTTTAAAACGTTTCTGGTTTTTTCTGAGGGGTATCTTACGCTGAATTATTTCTGTATCATATGACTTCAGATCTTTATAGCTCCACGCAAAAACATCATAAAATTCTTTAAACATCTCAATATATTTCAATTTAATATGAGCTGGTAATGTTTTAGACAGTTTGATAATTTTGGGCTTTTCTTCATTTCCTATGTTGCATTCTTCCACTTTAGATTCTATGGGTTCCGGTTTTGGATTTTTGGCCACATCATTCAAATAAAATAATTCCTCTAAAGTGACTAGTCCTTTTGGCAAGATTTGGTCTTTAGATTGCAGCACTTCTAAGTCTTCATTTTCTAAGTCTGTGCTATTCTCTGTTTTATGATTGCGTTCATAGGTTAACATATTTATTTCAGAAATATTGGGAGACTTTTCTTCTTCAAAATGTGGGTTTTCTTCAATAAGATAGTCTTCATCAAAATCTGAATCTGAGTGTGGTGTTTCAAATTCATTTCTAGAGTATAGGAAGTCTTATATTTTTTTATCTCCTTCAAAAACTTGCCAGTATTTTTCATTGTCTGGGACAACTGGTCTAAATTTGACTTGGGTGGTGCATTGCTTGGTTTCATAAGGTGTAAGACAAGTTCTAGCAGAAGAGGCTAAACCATTGGCAAGGACATTTTGGTTTCTTGGGACAAAGAAAAGTTGGAATTCATCAAATGTTTTTAGCAAGTCCATGGCATCATCTCTATAGGCTCTAAGTCTGAGGTGTTTAGCACTATATTACCCATTTACTTTCCTAATAATCAAATTTGAATCCCCATGAACTTTTATCCTCTTGGCCCCTAATTTTTTCAATAAATGCAGGCCTAAAATGAGAGCTTCATAATCAGCTATGTTGTTGGTACATTGAAAGTTTAATTTCTAGGAATGCCCCTCAGCATGGTTGCTTTGAGTATTGTGTATCCATATGCCTGCCCCTACATCATTTTTAGTGCAAGACCCATAAAAATTCATGTTCCAAAGAGGAATGTTTTCATATTTGAGATTTATTTCATCATTGTCCTCTTTGTCTTCTTCATCATTATGTTATGTACAAGGGTTTGCACTACGCTTTTCTGGATTTTGTTCCTCAAAGTTTTCAATGTTTTGAGGTTTCACTCCTTCACTTTCATGATCTGTTTTATGCTTATGACTGTTGCGGACCTCAAGACCTCTAATTTGTTTGCTGTAAATTTCTAAATCAACAAACTGCTTTTTTGTTTCCTCTCTATTTTCCTCTTCATCGATTACTGTAAGTACATGTGATGAATTTACATCATTTGATGATTTTTCACTGATTAGCTCTTGCTCTTTATGAATATCATCATTGAAAAGAATAAAAGAGTCAAGTTCGGTGTGTATGGAGTAAAGATAAGAGTTTTCCGGTCTCTCTTGGCTACTCACCATGTATTTCATGTGTATTTCCCTATAGAGTCTTCTAGGTTGACTGAATACATGGATGGTGGCATAAGTCATATCCATTTGCATAGTACCTTGTAACTTAGCACCCCATGATCTTGAAAGGAGAATGCCATACTTGGGGGGTATATCAGCCACTACAATTTCCATCGCTAAACACTTGGCTGGTATTTGGGCTAAGTTAACACACAGATCCTTTATTAGGCCTAGGCACCTCACCCTACTTGAATCAAAGGAATATAAATCTTTGTAGGGTCTAGTTACCTCCAAGTCGAATCTTTCCATTATCACCCTGGGCATGAGATTGTGTGATGCTCTTGAATCAAGCATGGCATTGTGCAAGATATTGTCATGAATGTTTAAACTGATGTAGAAAGGAGGGGTTGTTCCTTCTTGAAATTTTCTTTCAATTTTTGGTCCAAAAATGAGCTCTGGGGTATCATCATTTAAGTTAACTATGTCATGAAAATCTTCTATGTTTAAGTATTTTAAAATCTAACCCCTATATACATTTTGAGTGAATAATTTTGTAAGTGGGACAGAGATTTTGATTTTGGATATTTCATTCTCTAGGCTGAAAGGAATCTAGTTTTTTAACATGTTTAATTCAGCCTTCTTAGTCACTATTTCATCAGCAAAAACATCATGCTGATTTTTATTATTTACAACAGTTAGAATAGTTTTTTTAGGATCATTAGCTGAGGTGCTAGTGCTACTGGGGTTAACACTCTGTTTTTCATTGGCTTGAATTTTTTTCCCTTTGTTCAAATTAGAATTTACAGCCATTGTTTTATGAGTTTCTACTTTCTTTTTGGGTGTATTTTCAGGGCTATTTTTGGCAAATTCATCAGAGGTTTTGTTCTTGGGAGTTTCTTGATTATTTTTTCTTTTGAGGTCATATTGTTTAAGTGACCCTATGATGGAATTTTCATAGAATTGTTCATAATAATCTGTTTGCGGTCTTCTGTCATCATGAGGTGTATATAGACCTTGTTTTCTTTCATGAAGGAAATCATAATCCTCATTGTTTACTCCCAGCATGTTCATGTTGTCATCCTCTATTTGTTAAATTATTTCTTCATCCTCATTTACATAATTTTCTTGGAATGGAGGTCTGATTTGTTGATCATCCTCTCTTTGTCTGTTTTGAGGTTGATTTCTCCTAAAGTTCTGATTTTGATTTTGAGATTGATTTATGTTTTGCAGAGCTGATTGGTTTTCTCTAGATTGTGCTCTCTCAAGTATGCTAATATTTTTCATCATCTCCTCCATAATTCTCTCCATTTTTTAACTAGATGTGGAAGGTGCAGCTTCCTCCCTAAATGATACTTTCTTTTCATTCCTCATCCTAACTCTTTTCTCAATCAGATTTACTTCCAAAACTAGAGCTCCTTTCTGCATGTCTTCTAAAGTCAAGGGGTCTCTTTCTCTTAGCTGATAGGACATTTCAGGATCAAATCCTTCAGGAAATTTGGCCAAAACTGAGCCTTGTGGAGGTTTAAATTTTGGGGGTAGGGCATTATAAACACTATTGAACCTAGTGCAATCATTTTGAACACTTTCCCCAGTGTTTCTTTTGAGGTTGTTGTAGTCTGAAAGTATTTGGAGAGAGTTTTTTCTAATTTCCCATTTGTTTAGGAATGACTGATGGAGAGTCTGGAGATCATTAATACTATGCGGGGTTAAGCATTTAAACCATTTTATTGCTTCTCCCCCTAGACTTTGAGCAAACAATCTGAGTTTGACAGTTTCATCATCTATCTCATTTATATCAAAATAGTCATTCATCTTTACCACATGTTGTGAAGTATTAGTAATACCACTAGCATCATATAATGGTATCTTGGACTGATAGTCCTGCGACAGATTGACTAAAGGTAAAGAAAGGACTAGAGGGGCATACCATGTTACCATGATAGGAGGTTATGGAAAGAATGAGGGTTTTTAGGTGGGGGATGTAATATGGGAGGGGGTTGATGGAATGCAGTGGTTTGAACAGTGGGTGTATGGATAACAAAAGTGGATGGACCAGCAAGAGACTGTTGAGCAGATCTAGGATGAGAGAAACCAAAATTATGAATGAAATGGAAATCAAGAGGGGTAGTTTCTCTGCTACTAGGATGTTCACCTCTATCTTGGGATGAAGGTGGAGACTCAAAATATATCTGATCTATATCATCAAGTGACCTAGTTCTGAATGGGTTTCTTAAGTCAACTTGTGAATCTTGTAGAGCTGTGAGGTTTTTAGGAACATAATTAGCTCTATGGACTGGTCTGACAACAGTTGAAGTTTTAGACTTAGGATATTTCCTAAGTATACTTTATGGGTTATCAAATATCTCAGGAGGGTTTGGGTCAAGATAGGCTCTAGTATGAACTCTTCTAGAAGCCACTATGCTATGTTTTCAGACCCAATAATAAGAAAATTTTACCCAGATATAACAATCTTTGTTAGGCTAACTGATCTTTTAATAAGAAAACTTAATCATCAAAGTTTCCTATGCTAATTTTGTATGATGTTATGACAGTAATGGGTTTCCCAGTGCAGTATTTAGGTCTATTCAAGATTGTGGAGTCAACAGGTGGAAATTTTAGCTTTAAAAGGTAAAATATTTTATGCTCCACCACCATTAATAGGTTTGATTACCAATCTCAAATATTTTTGGGTTTTTTGAGTTTTACAGTCCCATGGTTTATGAGAGTGTCCTAAATCTATTTCAACACTTAACTACTGTGATGAGACAAAAAGAGTTCACTCTGTGGCTTACTTAGCTCATTTCTTCAAGGTTTGATAAGGGTATGTTAGAATCCTAAGAAGTACTTAGATTGCGATTGATTCAGAAAAGTCATATCATGATCACCAATATGCTTGGTAGTGCTTGAGGAAAGCTTCTTATTCTGTACTGAACATTGAGTTTTTGTTTTAAGGATTTTACTCAGAGTCCCCAGTATGGTTGCCAGTATGTTGGGACTCTGTAGTTTGCAAGATTGGCAAGTACAAACGTTGTAGAGCCTACATCAAAACCGCTTTGGAAACTGAGGACCTAGCCATCCTAGATTCAAAGAGGGATCTCTCTATGTATGTGTTTAAATATATAATCTTTAAGGATTTTGAATATGATTTTAGGCTAGCTATGAAGAACAGGGGTTTTTGTTTGTTTTGGTTGGGCAAGGCTATAATGAAGGTGAAGGAAGCCTATATGAAGGTCGAAGGTGTAAGTAGGTGAAATAATGGTTTAGCTGATAATATAGGCAAGGAGGAACATCAATCGATTGGGCTATGGAGTCATAATAGGGTTTAATTAAAATAGCAAGGTTCAAGAGTGGTCCATGGGGCAAGTCATCTATGTCAAAGGATCTCTTTAAGTTGGTTTTATGGAATAAAACATTAAGAAATGGAGTGAGGGAAATCAAACAGATGAAGAAACAAAGAGCAGCCTAAGATCAAGTAAGTACTTTGAAACTATCCTGCTTTTGGCATGCACTTAAGGGAGAGACACAAAATTACTCTAAGATCAAGTAAGTACTTTGAAACTAGCCTGATTTCGATGTACTTTCAAGAGAAAACATTTAAAAACATAGAATAGCTTAAGATCAAGTAAATACTTTTAACTTAGCTTGATTTCAGCATATTCAAAAGGAAAATATTCATGATAAACACAAAAAGTAGTCTAAGATCAAGTAAGTACTTTGAAACTATCCTGCTTTCAACATACTCTTAAGGGAACTTTTCAAAGAAATTGTTGGAGAAGAAACTAGAGGACAGGGCTAACCATAGACTTCTCTAGCTCAATCTTTAATTAGCAAACTTATCAATGACATTTAAAGATAAAATATCAAGTTGTACTCAGGAAATATGGGCTTACCAACACTTCACTGGTTATACTCTATTGAATTACCTCCAAATTAGCAATCAGCAGAAAACATAAAGGATAAATATTTTTAGTGAGATTCAGGGTACTTCAGAAGTAAATCCTCATCTATATTTGTTGTTCTTTACTAGAGAAAAGTGGACAAAATGGAAAAAAAAATAAAATAACAATTTAGAGTGAGAAACACGTCACCATTGATATAGAACAAGATCCCATAAATCAGTTATTTGTATTTGATGTTCAAACCAGTTAAAATCTTGAAGTCCAATGGGTCTCTACAGCTTCAAACTTCTCATCTCAGCTTATGTGTCTTCAATTACAAATAGAGCTATAGCAGCTTCAGAAGCTATTTACATGCAACAGATATCTAGAGACCAACCTCTATAATGTCTTCTACAGCAATATTTATAGAATAATGAGGAGGTGGAGTGTAAGAAGGATTCATTAGTTCAATTAATACAGATTAATGGTGCCTTGACCTTTGGGAGGCATAAGGAGAAGAGATGACATGTATTAACTCTTATTAATTGATTTTACATTAAATTTCATCAACCTTAGTTAATATTGTTGACTTTGGGGGCTTCGGTAGGCTGGTCATAAATTCTGAGCTACATCTATCAAAATATTTCTGAATGTGCCTTAACTGTGACTTGTTTTGATGTAATTAGGACTGCAAGTGGCAGAATAGGTTAATGAGGAAGTAACTAGCCTCTTTGATTTGGCGTGCAGAGGCTTCTCTGCTGATCTGACTATTTTTCGCGTAAAGCACTGATTTGGCTGTGTACTATGCCTTATGCTTCATTAAGCCTTTTTCTATCATCTTTGTCTTCAGCTGTGCTTTATCCTTCTAAATCTTTGATTAAACTATTAATCCTCAATCTCCTGCTTTAATCCCTTAACTCTAATCTTTTGCATTGCTGACTATATAGGTTGTTGGGGTTTACTGATCTGGAGGGTTCGCTCATTCGGCCAAGGAATCCTTCATAGACCAAGACATGGAATTCATCCCCTCCTCTGTCGCTTTTTTCAATTGATCTGTGCTACAGGATTGTCACCCTGTGCGTTTATGACACCCTAGTGACTGTGGGAAACCTGATCAACACCGCCATGAAAACCTACAATGAACACTAATCATATTATAAAATCCTGTATATGGGGGTTCCAATTGCTTCGAAAGCTTGGTGAATGGTGGAGGAGTGGTGAATATGCAAGCAAAGGGTTTCTGCGGGAGAAACAAGTGAAAATTCAGTTCAAACTGTATTTGGTGTGAACTGGGCCAAAAGTGATTTTCGTAATACCACGGGTGGTTATCGCACGACGCTTGGGCGGTAAGTGGTTTTGCCCAGAGGCAATGCGATTCCATTGATTTCTCACCACGTGGATTTTGGAAAACCACCGATATCGCATTTCTTTGGAGTGTTAAACTCTGGGCACAGAAATTATGCGATATGGAATACATGTCGTCGGATGAGGGGGAGGAGATCCGACGGTGCAGATTGAATGCGATGAACAAGTTGCACGAGCAGAAATGAAAGTGGAAGATAGGTGGCAGCGTTCGATAGGGCGGACATTGTGTGTGGTGGATTGTAGGCCCCGGTGGAGTTTGGTCATCGGGTTAGATGGGGACCGTCAGATTAAAAGGATCGACGGAGGGGATTCTTCGGTAGAGGCGAGATTTGGACAGAGGAAAGGTAAGAAAGGAGGTGCGATAGCTGTTGATCTTTAAAGATCAATGGTTGGGATTATTACGCAAAGTGACAAGGCTGGGATAAGGAGAAAGGGAAAAGAGGAAGAGAAAGGTGAGGTTTCATGGGATAACACAGAACCGGGGTCAAGGGAAAAAATGCTTATCACATCGGGGGGGAAGGGGGAACAATGTAACAGACAAATAAATAACGCCGATACAATGGGGGCTCAAGAAAAGGTTTGGGGGCATGGTCCCGTGGAGGGGTGTGTAACCAAGGGCCGAGAGGGAGGAGCTTATCACATCGGGGGAAATTTTACAACTAAAATGCGGTATTTTCAGGGAAAAATCCGATGCGATAGGGTTAGAGGGGTTTTCGTTAAAGCGCTTGGTTATAGCGCCCAGATGCATGGAGGGGAAGGGTCAAATATTTTAAAGCCCTCGGGGGCTAGAACCTGTGTGTCAGAAAAGGACATTTTTAAGGCAAACAAGGGGTTTTGTAAGTGTTTTTTGGGGTTTCGATAAACAAAATATGAGTTTTCAAACAGCCAAGAGGGATTTTTTATGATTTTTAAAAGGGATTTTAAAGGTTCCCTTGGGATCAATGAGGATAAAATGAAGAGAGAAAGGGGAATTTTCAGAGGTAAATGGAGGATAAAAAGGGTAAAAATGAGTGAATGACATGATGAAAGAGGGGTTGTTTAGGGAACAATTTTGTAGGGGGCAGTAGGTTTAACTTGGTTTTCTTTTAATGAAAAAGTAGTGAAGATTACTTGCTAAGTTCAAACAACACAATAATATTTCAAGAATGAGAAATTTTTCAATGAAAAAAATCTTAGAACCTATTTTTAGCCATCATTTACTCAGTCAAAAATTTATTGATGGCTAACACAATGCTCAGACCCTTGACTTAGATATGCTTCCAAGACCTTGATTCAACTTCTTCAACTTTGATTCTTCTTTTCACCAACTTGCTTGGTTCTGCATCAGTTCTGGAGACATCGAACTTCACCTTGTATATGAATAGTACTGTGAACACCTTACACATTCACTCAATCTTGTTGGTTGATCTTTAACTTACACATAAGTCTTCTTTTGATGAACAGTCCTTTCCATACTGTAATGGTACCCTTTCTTTGTTCATCATAATTGATACACTTCGTTATTTTAACACAGTTTTATAGTCCTATAATCTTCACACTAAAATGCAGTTCTATCACCACTTAACACAAAATTTTCCTCGTACTTGACACAATCCTATTTATGCACTGTAACATGGTCCCATATCCACACTTGTAAACAATTCTATTTCCGCACACTGTTTCTTCTTCGAGCTTGAACTCAATTCTCACTTTGTACTGATTTCAGATATGCATAATCGTAATGATAACATATTTAACCTCGCATTTCATCCTCATATTCTCCTGAAGTTTTTCCTGCAATTGTTTTACCAAAATCTTCTGAGTTATTCGAGCTTTTCTCTTGTACTTCACATATGTTACAATTTTCTTTTATCTGCACTTACTTCTTGCAGGTGTCTGCATTCATGTCGTGCGATACATCTTCTATAGGTTCAGTGAAATCCACACTTTTTGATCTAGACAAATCTGCAATATTCTTCCATCATTCCACTGTAGTCTTCTTCCTACACCATTATTTTAGATCCGTAATTAATATTGTACCTTTCAATCCGCACTGTAATCACAGAGATATGCTCTTGTAATCTCAGAGATATCTGCATTTCTTTCTTGCTTGCTTAGATTGATCCGTAGTCCAGGGTAATATATAGTAGACTGTTCACATATTTTTGGCCAACCATGCAAATGTAATTAGGCTGACTTTAACACAGCATGTAGGCTGACATGAAGTGTAGCATTTTATGAGGTATTTCTTCAGCAACGTTGAAGGTTGTCTTTACTCTATTATGGAGCTTGTGTACAAAATTATATGAGGGATGTTGAGAGCTTCTTTAGAAGGTATTTAGAGCATAAACATATAAATTATATCCTTCATGTATAGGACACTCAGTTCAATTTATTCCTAAAAGAAAAAAACCTTGTAAACATCAACAAGAATTATTTCTACATAATAAAATCTTGCTCATGAAACCCATGAAGAAAGTACACCAAAAATACATTTTATTATATTTGACTTCTTCTTTACATAAATTCATAATTACATATTCAACATGAAGAACAACCTAGTTACACTTTTCAACACTCCCTCTTAACTAAGGTGGTATTCATACAGGTACAAGTTTACTTTCAAACTAAAGAATATCATAAGAAGAATCATATTGGTAATCACATCTGTATAATATCATATCAACCAACATTTCCCTAGTGTAAGGCCTTTACTAATAGCCCCATCTCTCAACGAGACAATGGGCTACAATGCTGGTGACACACATGACTAATAGACACCATAGGCATTTTCTATCCAAGGTACATAGACCACCTAGATGTTCCCAGAGTATGACCTTCTTGGAATATTCTCTTCTTGGGTAGCCAGCACTCAAATAATATCGGTCCACGACTAATCTTATATTGAATTCCCTATCTCATTCTCAAAGAGTCTCGAATTCAAGATGATTACCCAATCCTCCATTCTGTCTTCCAAATGAAGACCATAATGATGTGTCTATCCATTCTCTTCACATGGCCTTCACTAAGAATTATGACTATTAGTCCTGGTCTAATGCATGACACATGTAATAAAGAATCACATAGGTCAGTCCCTTTTAACAAAGGAAGGACATACTTCAAGTTTGTTCCAAGCAAGAAACTTACCACCAGGCTCCCTTTCAACTAGGGTCCAGCAGCAGCAGTGCATCTACTCATGAATAACTCCTCCCCTTGATGTCATGGTTTTTTATATTGAGGAATCTTCAACTTTTGGTTTCATAGGGCACATATCATCCATAACTTTTAGTCATGATTCATTTCCACTATCATAAAGTGATTCACCAGTATTTCTCATTTGGTCCATGGTTGTGCCATGTTTCTTTCCTTCGAATAATTTCCAGGGATCTTATATCCTTTCTCATGATTAGAATATCTACACAAATTCATCCAAATAAACATATACATATGAGCTTTTAAAAAAAAAATTACCTCAGTGATGATATTTCACCATGAAATCTTCGTGTAGGCATCAAAATCCTTCATACAGATTGACACATCTCTTAATGATATGTTTTTCCAAGGGCCTTCTTCTTTACCATAGTTCCATCAAGGTCTACATATCTTCCCAGGAGATCTCCTAGTCACATCTTCTTGGCCTCCGGATGTTAACTGCCACTTGACATGGTTGCATTTCATGATATCTTCCTCTCTGCACATTCTTCATTCCCAAGAACATACAACGTTTCTAGTTTCTCGATAATATACAACCACCTCATATTCCATGAGGAAATATTATGTTGATTTCATCTGTCCATGCATTGAGAGATACTCCTCCATAGATCATACTTCTAAGTACAGAAGTCCATTACCTACAACCATATGACATGACTTCACAACATCCAATGTAAGCATATAAATATATACATACCTCATACCTTTTTCCCTTGAGTCATCCTGAAGCAATTTCTCAAGAATGAAGAGCTTCATTCCCTTGGCCTGCTTCATAAATATGTCATCACATCCCAGAAATATGTTTTCGTGATGACCCTTGCTCTTGACGATTGCTTTCCATTAATAATGTTTATCAAAGAGGTTTTCCTAGAGCTAATTCACAAGGAGATCCTAACATGCATTGATCAAGATGCTACATTTCCTCCCATCATACAATCAACATAAATCACTTAAAGGAGAAGATGATCTCAATCATATTGGAGATCCCTTGCTTATTATTTCTTAGATTTCTTTGCATCAATTTATTTTTCAGAGACATGGGCTTCTTTCCTATTTCTCTTGTCCTTTTTCAGATTAAGGAAAATTTATGTTATAATACCCACGTTCATCTCATTCAAAGCATCGTGCTTTTTCCATACTATTATGAAGACCAATCTTACTGAATCTTCCTTTCTTTCTCAACGTGACTGCAAAGGCTTTATTCCCTTCACTTGATCCTGTAATACCTTCGGATTTTGAATCTTGTTTCCTCTATTTTACATAGAGACCCTAAATCATGGAATGGTGTGGCTTCCTTCCTCCAGTATAATTTTGAAGTGAACTTTCCACATTCATTTGGCACATGATTCTCCCTCTTCCTGTAGATGATCTCAGAGACATTGCTTCTCCTACAATACCCTCAGAGAATAGCTCCACCAATTTCTCATATATTATTTTTGATGATTCTAGATTTGATACATCGGAGATGAGAGAGTATTTTACAAATTCTTTAAGAATATTTTGGGCTCTTATATCTCCGTTCATGTATTTGGCATGACTTCATTGTCCTTGTTTTCCATGCAAGAAAGTTTGAAACCCTAACCAGTTTGTTGCTTTCTTTTGCAAAGAAGACATTTTTGATAGATATAGATAAAGTCATATATAATTACTTGATAGAGTGACTTTTTCCTTCAACATCTTCCTTAATGATGAAGTATATCTTTATAAATTGAAGTCCTCCTTATAACAATGTGTTGAATGTGAATCTTTGATAACAGATGATTAATTTCCTGATTGAGTTGATCATTTAAATGGGATAGGAGATCTTGAAGTAGTTAGAGAGTCTTCCTTTTCAAACTGATTTTATTTTCCAACCCAAACTTTTGATCTTTTCTTCCTCAAGTGTCTCCTTTGTCTAGCAGCCCTTGGTTTTATCACTTTAGCTCTAAAACCATGTTGAGAATTTGGAGGGCTAGTGATTAATACAGATTCCCTTCTTGATTATTACTTGTGAGATTCCTTGAGTTACTTATGTCTTCTTCTTTTCTATTAGTTAATATTTCATCAGGTAGATTATCAAAATGCACAAGACACAAAAATTAGGCTCCTTGAGCCAAGAAAAATCCTCTCCCTCTTGGAGAGGAAAACCCGCAAACAATTCTTCTTATAGATCTTCAAATGAAAAGTACCATGAAAAATGCTTAGACCCTTGACTTAGATATGCTTCCAAGACATTGATTCAGGTTCTTCAACTTTGATTCTTCTTTTCACCAATTTTCTTAATTCTGCATCAGTACTGGAGACCTTGACCTTCACCTCTTATATGAAGAGTCCTATTCACACCTTACACATTCACTCAATCTTGTTGGTTGATATTTAACTTACAAATAAGTCTTCTTTTGATGAACAGTCTTTTCCATATTGTACCGGTACCCTTTCTTTGTTGAGCATAATTTATACACTTTATTCCTTTAACAAAGTTCTATAGTCCTGTAATATTCACACTAAAACACACTTCTGTCACCACTTAACACAAAGTTGTCCTCGCACTTGACACAGTCCTATTTATGCACTGTAACACGGTCCCTTCTTCACACTTGTACACAATGATATTTCCGCACAATGTTTCTTCTTCAAGCTTGAATGCAATTCTCAATTTGTAATTATTTCAAATATGCATAATCGTAATGATCTCATATTTAACCTTGCATTTATTCCTCATATTTTCCCAAAGTTTTTCCTGCAATTTCTTTACCAAAATCTTCAGAGTTATGCAAGCTTTGTTCTTGTACTTCACATATGTTATAGCTGCCTTTTATCCGCACTTACTTCTTGGAGGTGTCTGCATTCACGTCCTTAGATAGGTCTACTGTAGGTTCAGTTCAATCCACACTTTTTGATTCAGACAGATCCGCAATATTCTTCCAGCATTCCATCGCAGTCTTCTTCCTACATCACTGTTTTAGATCCGCACTTTATACTATACCTTTATCCGAACTGTAATAACAGATATATCCACTTCTAGTCTCAGAGATATACACATTTTTTGCTTGCTTAAAATGATTCGCAGTCCAGGGAAATATATAGTAGACTATTCACATATTTTAGGCCGACCATCCAAATGTAATTAGGCTGAATTTAACACATCATGTGGGCCGACATGAAGTGTATCATTTTATCAGGTATTTCTTCAACAGTGTTGAAGGTTGTCTTCACTCTATTATGGAGCTTGTCTTCAACATTATTTGAGGGTTGTTGAGAGCTTATTCACAAGGTCTTTGGAGCATAAACATCTAAACTAAATCCTTCATGTATAGGACACTCATTTCAATTTATTCCTAGAAGACAAAAACCTAGTAGACATCAAGAAGAAGTCTATATACATAATAAAATATTGCTCATGAAACCCATGAAGCAAGTACACCAAAAATAAATTTTATTATCTTTTAATTCTTCTTTACATAAATACATAATTACATATTCAACATGAAGATAGACCTACTTACACTTTTCAATAGTTTAGATAGCTTCCCCATAACATAGATAGTAGTAGGGTCTTTCGGCTTCCTTCTAGGATTTTTGACACCTAGATATCTCACTATTTTGGCATAGATAGGTACTTCCTTAAGAGCTTGTAATAGTGGAATGCATACATACAAATTCTATAATTCCTTGAGGAACTCAGATTCAGTTTGTGAGGATGGCCCAGTTTCAATTAATCATTTAGGGTATGGAGAATCCTAAACCCTAATAGATGAGTTAGTTGTGACAGATGCACCAGCCCTGCTCGAGTTGGATCATGTAGAAACAAAAGGCTTTCCCGAGCTAGCTGCTACAAGTGTAACAACAAGTATTGTATCAGTTGTTACAAGTGTAACAACTATTTCATAATTGACTATATCCTTTCTAGGTGACTTACATTCTTCCTTAGTAATGACGGGAGTATGTTCTGGTGTGATTAATTTTCTTGATTGAAGATGAACCCCATTAAGCCCAATAGGATTGATAATATAGTCTGGAAAATAACTTGGGCGTCTATTCTCTGAGATGTTGTATTACTCAGATTGGGGTTAGGTTTTATAGTTAATTGGGGTCAGAGAAGAGGTGCAGGAGTTTGAAGAGGGGGAAGTTGTAACAACTGTTGCATTGGTAGTGAAGAGGACACTGGACCTTGGCTATTACCTCGAAAATTCTGACTCCAAGGATAAGATTTCAATGGAGGATATTGTATTGGTGGAGGGGAAGGCCACTGGTTCCATGGCGAAGGAAATTGTGTTGAGGAAGGAGTAGGATATGGCCGTGGAAATTGCTGACCATTATAAACATTATTCCAAGGATTAAAAGAGGAAAAATATAGAGGCATACCTGTAGGTCGTGGCTACCATGGTCTCTTTGATCCGATGAAGTAGGAAGAATAGACATCCTCGCTTGATACCTTAAGCACTTATTTCAGTCTAGGTAGTTTTGGGCATTGACCAGTGGAATGCGCCAATTCACAGATGTTGCACAAGATGGCACTATTCAGTCCAAATTCTCTTTCCAAATTTTTCTTTTTGCATCAAGGGAAAAATATTTCCAAATATGCTTCAGCTTTTGCTTGTGCTTTCTTAACTTGTATCGTGGTAATATGGGTAGAGAGAGTACTGAGGAGGTCAGCCTTAAAATCCTCAAATATATTTATGATCTCTGCTCTATTTACTCCTCCACTTGTGGAATTCTGTATCTGAACTGGAGGGTCCCAAACTAAACTTCTTCCCTTGACTGATCCTCTTGAACCCCGCAGACAGAGCATCATTATTTCTTCAAGCAATTCTTGCGATATGTCTCCTTTTACCAATAGATTTAAATGCTCCAAACAATCATCTCTTATACCTATTAGGAATATAGGTTTCAGGATTTCCAGGACTAAGTTACAAAACTTACACCTTTTTAAATTATAATGGAATTGTTCCATGTAGTATTCGAATATATCCTCTTCCTTCTATGTAATTATAATGATTTCTTCTTTCAAATCCCTGGTCCGACAATAATCCTGATACTTAAAAAGGAAGGCCTCCCTTATGTCATTCCAGGTTCGGATCGTGCTAGCACCCAGTCTCATGAACCATCCTAATGATGCTCCTTTCATAGTAGCAAGAAACAATTTCATCTTCTATGTGTCTAAAGTGTAGTCATAACTCCTACACAACACATGGAACTTGAACATAAAGTTATCAGGATATTCGAAATCCATCCCTTGAAAGAATGGTATATATGATAAAGGAATATTCTTCATAGGAGCTTCATCCCCTGTCACCAATATCGGGAATTTAAAATTATCAGTACCATATGTCTTAATATTCTCATCCCCGATGGCTAATCCTTCCTGATGGGATGAACTGACCTTGGAATATGCAGGGGATTGAAAAATAAATAAAGGATCAGGCTGTTCCAAGACCAATTGTTTCACTGCACTATCTGCATCCAAATGATGATCAACTTGTTAGTGACAGTCTTTGCAGCCTCCCTCCAGTGATCAAACATGCTCTTACAAAGTGATTTTAAGGTGTCAAGGTCAAATTTTGTCATTTCAATGAGTCTTCAAGAAACATTTGGTCACTAGGCATTAGGTCTAGGGTTTGTTTTTACTCCTGTCAAAGTTGTCCATGTCGTTCCATGTCACCATTCAGCTGAGTGTGCCATCATTCATAGGGTTTTCATCATCATTTCAGGTTCTAATGGATCATTTTACACCTTGTTCATGCTTCAGTTGTGCCTAGGTAAGGTCCATTTCCCTCTCCTAGGGTTTTGGAGGTAATTTCTCTTGGATGGTCAAATCATCATCAAAACTTGTATCCTGATGTTCATACACCTTCCCTATCCTTAATTTACCTTATTAAACACTTCCCATCACTAAGATCCCCCAAATTCCTCATTTTTGCACAAACCCTAGTTTCTTGCTACAACTTGGAAATTTTCTAGGCTAGGCCTGTGTTTTTCCATTTTGGACCCCTTCCCTTCACTCAATCTCTGAGATTCCACTTTCCCCTGCTTCCTAACATCCCTACCTACTTCCCAAAAATTTTCCAAGAATTTAGAAGCCCCTTATCCCCTTCATTTCGCTTCATTCGACAAATCCCTTGTTCCACACATCGGGATAGGTTTCACTCAAATGATGTTTCTGAGCAATAAAAGATGAATTTGGGAAAATTGAGAGATTTTTTGTCCAAAAAATGCCAAAGAAGAAAAACCTCCTTCACTTTTTACACAGGTGTCATGGTTTTAGAGAAATGTCAAAAATACCGTTGCCTCAAGAGAATTGAATGCACCTCTGAAGTGACCTTGGGAAAAACAAAATTTCTCCTATTGTGGTTGGCCAAATGACTTTCTTGATGAGTCAAATGATAACTAGACATAAATATATTTCCAATGAGATATCATGAGCTCAATTTGGAGTTGAGGAAGACCTTTAAAAGTTGAATGCAACAGCACTCTGCCTTGAGGCAGCCTCATTCTGCTCATTTTGACAAGTTTTGGGAGATTTGATTTATGACAAGTTGCAAAGTGAACTCAAAATTGAAAAATTCCACTTGGGTTGGAAATTATACTCAAAGAGCTTTCCAACGAGCTATCATGCACCCAATTTGGACACCGGGAAGGCCTCCAAAAGCCTCCTGCAAAATGCACTATTTATGGCGCGGCGCATCTAGCCTGCGTGGCGTGTTGGGCTGGGGCGCGGCGCACAGAGCCCCAAAGGCCGAAACTCATCTTCCTCCAGCAAAACTCAAATCAATTCACTTCATTTGCCTCCAAGTAAGTTGTGTGCGCTTGCTATTTGAGTTTAATTCCTGTTGGGTGCTATTTGAAAGGAGGAATCGAAGAGTTTAATTGGTGAAAGAATAAACTCTATACCCATATTGAAATTTGCTCCCAAGGGTTTGAAAAGAGGTGATTGAAATTTAAATAATTGGTGCACCCCATTTTCATTTGTGCTCTAATCATTGTTATCATTGTTATCACTGCCATTACTGTCACATTATCATACCACAGTCCCTCTTCTTTTCCCGCTTTCCCATATCCCTTATTCCCTTTTGGTTCCCATGTGTTAATCCTCAAACCCTATCATTTACTATCCATTGAAAAAGCCTAATTTCCACATCATTCAAGGACTGCCTCTATGTCCTTGATTTCACTTATATGTTGCCATTTCATTGACTCTTGTTCCTAAAAACTACCCCCATCACTATCACCTATTCCTATATCACTAGTAAAGGCTCCGAATTCTGAAATTTCTCAAACAGTGAGTGACTGTCCTTTCACTCCAAATTACCTTGACAGTCTATGGTATTCATTGTGATATTTCCTTGCAGCTTCTCATTACATATGTGGCACATGTGGCATTAAAGCATACACCAAACTATTGTTTTCACCATACATATATCAGTACATATTTGTCAAACACCTTGTTTTCAACATCATGTCAGAGACAAATTCATCATATGAGCAGGGATATGAGCAAGACAGTGATTCTGCCATTGAACTGCATGCACCAGGAGGACACTAAAACGGTGAAAAAGCCCTGATCCACTCCAAATCTTTTCCGAAGCTTCCTTGGCTGAGCATGAAACATGATGGGAGACCTTCACTCCAATTTTTAGCAAATTTGGAGTAAATTTTGTTATTTTTGAAAATTTTGGTTGCAAAACAGGTTTTTCTGCCCGACGCGTCACGCCACCCGATGCGCGCTTACGTTTGAGAGATATTCTGGAGTAAAACTTGACATTTTTGGATTTTTTATGAAAATTTATGCATGCTCGGGAATGGCCGGTAGATTTCATCAAGTTCTGGGTGGTTTAAAGGGTCAAAAACACCTTGAAAATGGCCTTTCTGCCACTTTTTGCACCAGCAGGAACCAGTCTTAGGAGATTGCAGTTTTGGAGGGGAAAATGACATCCAAATCCAAAAATTTCACTTGGGTTGGATAGCAGACAAGCAACGCTTTCCAGCGAGCTATTATGAGCTCAATTTGGAATTCAGGAAGTGCCTCAAAAACAGGTCCAAAGTGGCCCGATGCATTGAGTTTTTGGGCGTGGCGCATAGAGAAATTTGGCATCATTTTGACTCTTCAGCTCAGAAATTCCCCCAGTTTTGACTCCTTTCACTTTTAGATGTAATTTTTGATCTATATTGATGTAAATTTATGGCTATGATGTAAATTTGGCATGTTTTTACTGGTTCTAGAGGATTCATTCACTAAAAAGTGAAAATTAAGTGAATGGATCAGTTTCCTAGCATATAGAGGTAAGTTGTTTGGCTGCCTAGATTTTAGTTCCATGTTTAGAATTGGTTGAAATAGCTCCTAGAAGGATGAGCTCGACCCCTAGAGGCATGGGAAGGGGTTAGGATGGTCTATATGATGTATTTTCTAAATCATTTTCAGGGGTGGATACTTGGGAAAAGTTTGGCACCACATTGTACATCCATTTTTCAGTTTTTGGCAAAGGAAAGACTAGAGTTTTGCAGCACTTGTTGGGATCCTTGTGGCTTCTGAGTTTTGATGATGTTATTCTCATGTTATTGTAAGTTTCATTAATGTTATATGTATGCCATTTCCCTTCTCTATGCTTCTGAATTAAACAAATGAGTATTTGAGGTAGAATTCATTGATTTGCTGGTGCTCTGCCTCAAACTTTTGTTTAGTTTTACGTGTTTTTAGTTATTTTGAAGAGGATCCTTGCACTCTCTTTCCCTCTTCATCTCCTCAGCAGTCTTTTCAATCCATTCATTCGATCTAAGACATCAAAGCCGCTGCCTACCTTGCCCCAACTTGAACTCTGCAAGAATTTGGACTCATCCCCAAGCCCGAAAATTATTTTTCCCTTTTTCCAACAAAAACCCCTAAAAATCAAAATAAAACCCTCCTATTTTTTTATCTAGCCTAAGATCAGTTGTTTTTTTAGTCATCTCAAGCCCCTTTGAATATTCTCATTGAGATTGACCCGGAGAGAGCCCTCTCCTGTCCTCGTAGGGCTAGCTACAAGGCTGAGCGTGGTTTGGTGTTGTCCTTTTTTTGCCTTATTTCAGCCTGAGGTGGATTTGGGAACTAACACAACTAAATGTTGTTCCTTAGGCCCCTGATGCTCCTCACTAGTCTCCCCTTGTCCTTCAATTTTTAGATTTTGATCAATGGCCTTCCACTGTTGTTTCGGATTTGGAGTCTTGATATCAGGAGTGGATATGTTGTTTGAAGGGTGATGAGGTACAGACACAGAAGGTACCGATGTCTCAGGCTTTCATATAGTAGAAGCTTTCTGTGGTCTCGTCTTCCTATTATCTTTGTATGAAGTAGATTGTTCCTTTTCTACTTCTGAGATCAGATCTCCAAAGAATGTCTTTCTTCCCAAGTTTGCACTCTTCCTTCCCTTTTTACAGCTAGTCTTTCCTATAGTTAGTTAGAGTGGGGGGTGTTTTGGATTTCTCTACTATCCTACTAGCACACATGGACTCCATGTGTATCAATCCTTCCTACAATTGCTTCAGTTTATACAGTGGTGAGCCTGCCCAAGTATGTTAGAAATATGTGCAGGTTCTTACCTGTCATATTATCGCCCATAAACTGTATATCTGAAGACACACTGAAGAAAAACACCCAAAATTCACACTTCTAAGTTCCCCAGTGTAGCAATGGTGAGCCCGCTTAGGTATGTTAGAGATATCCGCAGGTTCTTACCTATCGTCTTACCACCAAGAAATTGCTAACTAGGAACACCCTATCATCAAACAAAAAATTTTAGTTGATTGGATCGTCACTGCCATCCACGACAACGGCGCCAAAATGTTGGATTGTACTAATCACTATTAAATGACTAAGACAATACAGATAAATTATCAATCCAGGGACATCTTGTATCTCAATGACAGTTGCATTGTCTGTGCCGGGACATCAAACCAGAAGCAAATCAAAATAAAGAATAATTGTCATTGAATGTATTGTTGAAAATTAACACTCGTGCAAGAATAAAAACAATCTACAGGAATGTAATCATGCCTCAATTAAATGGTACCTAGTGTGCCATACAATAATTACATCAGCTGGTATTTCTAATCACATCCGTGTAACAACATAATAATATCGAAACTGAAGCATATCTACTTACAGCTAGAAAAAAAAGAAAAAATATTCCACCAATAAGCAAATAAAATAATAAATATCGTACAACTACTTTAACCACTGCATACCCTGCTAAATATGAGGGGTCTTCCTCCCTAGCAGGGTGTAGGAAGAGATAGAAACTAAATGAAATCTAAACCAAAAAATGCATCTAACAAAGCAACGTGATATATTTTAATTAATGTGACCAAAATTATAGAGCCAAAAGTAATATTGTTCTCTGCTAACCCCCTCGCCGCCAGGGTCGAGAGTTATATAATGGTTATATGTTCAAAAAAACGAGGAACGGATCAGTCATGAGAATCTTATGATTCCCATGCTGATCAAAATAAGACACATATAGTTACAACAAATTCCTTAATAAAAATTTTCACTGGGAGAATATGGATTACAATCAAAACTACCTACAAGTTGTCATCCTAAAATATAATATGTAATGACTTCTACATTTTTCATGAAAAACAGCAGCTGTAGTGTAACAACAATTGAGGACAGGTCGGCATCTGGAAGTTGATGATATCCAATCAGCAATACAATTGTAACAATAATTTGTAATAGCAGATCTGTAACAACACCACTATGTAGCAAAATCGTAGTGTAATAGCTCGTTGTAACAACACACTTTCAACTGATTCTGTACGCCTCATGCTCTAGGTATTTTGTGCTAAGAATAACATCTAGAAGTACTACAAAAGACCACATAAATTCTTCCAACATTCATCCGAGTTAGCCAAAAAAAATGAAACGATACATCATAATAATCAATGGAATGGAAAGATAATGAAAAAAGGTAAAACAACACTATTTAAGATAGAAATAAGCGAAAAATGAAAAGGTAGTCTCAAGGTTTGAGGTCACAAGGTAAAATGGGGGAAACAAATGTAGGAAATAAGTACAAAAATGGAAACCAACAAAATCGTCACTGAAACCAACAATGCATGGGTGGATGCTATAAAGAAAATAGTAGAGAACATCCCAAATATTCTCACAAAGGAGCACAATCAAATGCTGATCAGAAAGGTTTCTCTGTAAGAGATGGAGGAGGTTATGAGCACCATGCCAAATGGAAAAGCACTGGGACCGGATGGCTTTACCAGTGACTTCTCTAAATCCTGTTGGCTGATTCGAAAGGATGAGGTTCAAGACCTAGTGGAAGAATCCTGAATCCAAAAGTCAGTCTTAAAGGCACTGAATGCCATTTTTATCACTTTGGTCCTGAAATCTAACAAAGATGACTCCCCTAATAAATTCAGGTGCATTGTGCTATGAAATGTCATCTATAAAATAATTTCAAAGGTACTAGCTAACACGATAAAAAAATCTTACCCCTCGTCATCTCTCCTCAACAAACTGACTTTTTTGAAGGCAGAAAAATCCTCGATAGCATAATACTCTCTCAGGAAATCATTCAATCTCCCAAAGAGAAAAAGAAACATGACATGCTTATACAACTGGATATTTCTAAGGCATTAGAAAAAATTAGTTGTGTCTGCATCAGGGAAGTGTTAAAATATTTCGGATTCAACAAGGAATGCATTAAATGGATCATTACCATGGTCTCTGAAGCATTCTTCTCCATTCTTCTTAATGTCTCTCCCTCCCCCACTATTAATCCTACACAAGGCATAAAAAAAGGAGACACCATATCGCCCTTCCTCTTTGTCCTAATTTCGTAGGGCCTAAGTCGCTCTATTATGACATCCTCCTCTAGTGTAATTATTATCATAATCAAATTATACAACTCCACTCCTCCCTCCACACACCAATAATTCATTGATGAAACCCTACTAATGGGCACCCCCTCTGTAAAATAAGTTGTAGCCTTCAAATCCATCCTCGCTAACTTCACTGAAGCCTCAAGCACCTCTATCAATGTGGCCAAATCCAAAATTTTCTTCATGAACACTTTTTTACCCATCCAATTAGATATTGCAAAAATTTTGAAATTCAATCTCAGCACCCTTCATTCAAAATACTTGGGAGTTCCCCTCACTGACAAACCCTTTTCCAAATCAAATTGGGAAAATATTATAACCAAATTGAAGAACAGGCTTACCAATTGGACCTTACAAGCCCTAAGCCTAGATGTCCGCTTAGTTCTTATCAAATCTATCTTGCAAGCCATTCCCCTCTACCAATACTCTTCCATAGCTTCCCCCAAATCCATCTCTTGTCAACTCAAGACTATCCAAAGAAAATTTCATTAGAAAGGAAACAAAAAAAACACAAATTGGCATTGGTAGCTTGGGACAAATTATGTAAATCCAAGCAAGAAGGAGGATTGGGACTAAGAGACCCAAACCTGATGGGAAAAGATCTAGGAGCCAAAACATGGGGACGATGGATCAAAAACTCTCAGGCCCCGTGGGCAGCTTTATGGAAAGCTAAATATGCCCCATCCCACCAATATGACACTCTCATACATTTAATCGGTACTATCAAAGCATCTTCACTATGGAACCAAGCTTGGGAAAACAAAGCTATTATCCAAAACTACTTCTTCTAGGAAACGGAAATGGAGAGACAAACCTGTTCTAGGATGATGAATGGTAGCAAAGCCCCAGACTAAATCAAGAGCGGTGCATACAAATTAAAATTAAAATGGAAAAAAAAAACAAATTACTGGTAAAATACTACTAGAGGAGAAATAATGACAACACATGTTGGAGAGAATGGCTTGAAGCCTCTGAGTGGGATCATGAGTACTATCCCCTGGCTTGGAAGAATATCGCAGAAGATTTAGAAAAAAACACATATACAAAAGGGAGGCGAGAACGATAAGCTAAGATGGGGTAAATATTCAGCTGGCCACTTCAATATTAAAGAGGCATATGGATTTTTGGCCTCTTTCAACACCACTCCACTTGACAAGAAATGGAAAAATCTATGGAATTACAGGCACTAGCCTCAGTTTTTCTATGGCTAATAATGCATAAAAGAATTTTGACCTAGGACCACCTACTCAAAAAGGGATTCATTGGCCCCTCCATTTGCATGCTCTGTAAAAATGAGGAATAAACTCACAACCATATTCTAAATGAGTTTCCCTTCGCTTCCAAAATCTAGAACTGGGCCTCACTAGTTTTCAGAGTCACTGACAGGGACCCCTCTTCAATTCTCCTCTCTTTGGAGCAATGACGCTCTTCCTTTTCTTCCAATTTCTTGATCAATTGGGTGTGGAATCGCCTCCTGGGTATCATCTACTGGTCCCTCTGGAAAGAAAGGAATGCTAGAATCTTTAGATATCAGCATAAAAAGGAGGAACATATCATCTCAAACATCAAGCAGACTCTGCGTGGAATGATTTTCATCTCTAAGCTGCTTGATCCTACCAATCCCCCCACTTGGGACGACCTCTACATTTTTTCCCTGTTAGACCTCTCTATCTCCGTCCCCCCATTGACCTCTCACCTCCTCTCCGCCCAGACCTCTGATCCCAAATGGCTACCTCTGGAACCCAATTTCATCAAGCTAAGCTATGATGGAGCACCTAAAGATAAACCAAGAAAATTTGGTTTTGGAGGAGCATTTAGAAACCACAAAGGATAGATTACATGGATCTAAAATGGCAATCTTGGTCAGTCCACCAATTATGTGGCCAACTTACAAGCACTGTAACATGGATTGGAAATTGCCAGAGAACAAAAATTTTAGCCGCTAATCGTAGAAGGTGATTCGATGATCTCTACCCAAGATTGTAGAAAGCTTCAACAAGGTAAAATCCCCTTGCAAGTCTTGAATAATTGGATACTTATAAAAATCCTTCATAGGATAAAGCTCCAAATTAGCCGAGCTAAAGGGGTTTCTTTCCATGCTGTCAGGCATAAATCCAACCAACTGGCAGACACACTGGCAAATGCAGGGGTTCATGGCAATCTTCGCCTCTTTTCCAAATTCTAGGAGGATCTAGGACACAAGGAAGTCAGGGTACAATCGCTCCCAGTTTCACCTCTGTCAGCCGCGCTTCAGGTCTGTCACACTCAAGGTGCACCTGCCATAATTACTCCACTCCACTCTTGGAATGCCAAACCATCATTTTAATCTCCCTCACATCTCATGTAGCCCTTCCCTCTTGTGCCTATGTAATCCCAGCCCCCATCTCGATCGCCTCATTATTCCACAAGCTCACTTACCCTCGATTCCCCTTTCCCTAGCTACCCCATCTCAATTCTACCCTCCTACTCTGTATCACTCGACCCTCTTTTCAAATCTATCTTGGCTCCTTGTTCCAACATTAGAAGTTGGTTGGCATGGCTCCCCATCTTTCCAATACTTCTGCTCAAGTGAGGTGCATCATAGGCCATGGATCGCGTTGGTCTAATCTAAATAAACCTCCCACCACAAGAGTCGAACTAGCGGCAAGAAATGCATCTCTAGTTTAAGAAAAGGAAACCATTCTGTACACCAAGGATCAAATTGAGAGGCTGGAAGACAGGGTTAGAACTTCTCACAGGAGAGTCTCCACAGAGGAAGTTGATGCGTAATTTAACTTGATCGAGGCTTAACTCGTGCAAGATAAAACCTATTCAGCAAACCTATCGAGTTGAATTGGCAGATATAGACCCTTATGCCCATGGCCCTGCAAGATCAGAGGGACAACAACAATGTCTTGGAAACAAATATAGAGGCTCTAACTGCGAAATTGGTAATCTATGTGGGAGATGTTCATCATCGCAGATTTATAGATTAAAACTCCCCCCACTACGCCCTCCTCAAACTCCGAATAACCAGTCATCAAAACAATCTCGAACCTAAAGAAGAAGTAGGTGGACCCTCTATAATTCGGCCCCTCCACGAGTAGTGCAACCTTGAATGCGCATGCCCCTATTTTAGTGGCAAAGCTCAGCATGGTTCAGACTATGGCAACACTCCAGAGCACCCTATTAGTGTTGAGGACCATTCAAGGGATGACCTAGACTAATACAACCCTTGGCTTCTTCACCTTCTAAGTTTTTTGTTTAAGATCTAAGTTCTTCGGCTTTACTCTAACAATTCCAATGCTAAATTTCAAAAGAGAGGCGGGTAGGCCTTTTTTCCTGGAGCCGCGTCTCCATTTTTTTTGTTACAGTATTTTCCCAGTCTATCTACTCCCTTGTAAAATCACTCCCAGACGAAAAAAATGCAGTCCAAAGATGTGGGCTTTGCAAAGAATTTTGGTGTTGAAACTCCTCTCACACCAGTCTTGTTTTGAACATTAATGTAATCATTGGTTTCTATGTTAATAGATCTTTTTAAATTTAAAAAAAAATAGCTCAGAGGCTTGTAGCCACCACACCTATTCTTAGAGATAAGCTACCAGTGCCCTAGCTAGTTTATTTCTATTATGTCTATAAGCATATTTCATTTATGTGATATTAATGAAATGAAGTTTTATTTCTGCTGCATCTTTGTGTTTATGTATACTTCTATATTTTATTGTGTTCATACATAAGTATAGAACAAGAGATAACACTTATGAGGAGGGGTGATGAATAATAAGAAATAAAAAAATTCAAAAAATATGAAAATTATCCAACTTTATATAGTGGGGTGTAATGGTTATTCTGATATAGTATAATTAAAAAAAGGGAAATGGCTATTCTAAAAAGCCTATGGATATATTGGGTAATCTACTATTATTAATCTCATAAAGTACATATATGTTGAAAAAAACATAGGATGGAAATTTATCACCATGGTAAATAAGGTTCATAAGGAACATGCCTTGACTATTTTGGATGTTATTAAGTGGATCTTAAAATCCATGTTTTCTATATTATGAATCTTAAATTGGTTATAAAACCACATAGATTGAAGTTTGAAGTTTTCAAGTAAAGAAAATTTCCTTACGTACGAGGCAACTAATTGACACCATAAAATTGTCAAATTGGAAATGACAAGGAAGTTAGATTTAAAAAATATAACATTGCTAAAAATTGAAATAATATCAATTACAAATCCATTGATATTTTGCTTGTAATTTATTTTTATATATAATAAAATTTATAATACTTGAAAACAAAACCAAAAAATTTTTTTTTTTTAATAAACAACCATTATTAATCAAATATATGCCAGATATATGCATTTCTTTTTTATTATTAAAAAAAAACCAAATCAATTAAATATATAACTTCTAAATATTATAAACCAAAACTAAACTTTTACAAATTATAATAATTATCATATCAATTTTTATTAATAAAAAATTTATTACTTTTCCTTTTGTTTTACAATACCATTGAAACATAAATAACAAAGCAACTTCATTTACAAAGTCTATGTGGAGTGTTATTTTTATATTTATTTTGAAAATTTTAAAAAAATTTCCTAATTTATTTTGAATTTTTTTAAATATTTTGATAATTGAAAAAAAAAAATTATTTAAAAATTGTATTTATTTATTTAAGTAATTTTTTTTAAATATTCGAAAATATTTTTAATAATATTTATATCTTTTTAGAAAATTTCGCTAGATACGAGACAACTAATTGACACCATAAAATTGTCAAATTGGATATGACAAGGAACTTAGATTTATAAAATATAACATTGCTAAAATTGAAATAATATCAATTACAAATCCATTGATATTTGGCTTGTAATAAATTTTTTTATTTGTATATATGAAAATTTATAAATTTTATAATACTCGAAAACAAAAAAAATTATTTAATAAACAACCACTACTAATCAAATGTACGAAAGTTTTATGCATTTATTGTTTATTATTAAATAAAAAAATAACAAATCAACAAATAAATACAAAACTTATAAATCTTATAAACTATAACAAAATTTAAATTTTAGAAATTATAATAATCATAATATTAAAATTTTATTTTCTTACAACACCATTGAAACATAAATAACAAATCAACTTCATTTACAAAGTCCATTTATATTTATTTTGATCATTTTAAAATATTTTCATAATTTATTTTGAAATTTTTTAAATATTTTCATAATTGAATTAAAAAATTATTTAAAAATTATATTTATTTATATGAGTAATTTTTTTATGAGATATGTTAAATTGTTTTTAATAATATTTGTAAATTAATTTTATTTTTTTAAACTCTTCTAATTGAACTAATCAATTAAAAATAATATTATATAAATAAATTTCATATTTAATGATTTAGATTTATAGTTTTGTGAGAATATAATATTGATAATCCATAATATTATGCCATTATATTATAACAAAATTCATTTAAGGTTAAAAGTTTCTATGAAAAAATAAAACTAATCACCATATTTATTGATATATATTTTTTAAATGTATATAGATATATACTTAATTAATATATTATTTATATTTAGAATAATGATTAACTTAGCTAAAACCAATGTGGCTTAATAATAATTTAAAATAAATTTACAATATTTAATTTATTTGATTACTGTTTTTATAAAGTATTATGAAATCATAAAATGTAATGTTTAAATTCCTGAGAGAGAAAAATTAAATTAAATTATATATATATATATATATATATATATATATATATATATATATATAATTTAAAGGTATTAGATAAATATAAACGTTTTGTCGCTTAAATTCAATGTCCATACCGTTTGTTCTAATTATATCGCTATCCAAATTGACTTAATGTAAATTTTATAAATTAATGCCTTTAAACAATTAAACATATAGTATCAAGGCTACGGATTACTTGCAAATTGACTTATACTCAACTTTATAAAACACTTAACATACTTCGTCTTGCACTTTGCTACCAAATGCTTAAGAATCAGTTGCGCCAATTGCATGGATAGCGGAGTCATGTTCTAACAGTCAAACTACCTTGATATCAATCATGCATATTGTTCGGCCTATTTTCCGTCTGTCTTAAGAAATTTAAGATCGAAGTTTACTTTTTTGGAAGTCAATTTCAAAGTATGTTGCCCATATTTTGAGCAAATTCAGTGACGAAAGAGATGTCCATTTATCGTGCCGTATTGTTCGGCCTCTGGTGTAAAAGTTTGATATTTTGCGGTGCGTCTTAGAAAATTTAAGATCAAAGGGTACCTTTTTTCCTCAAATCCAAACTACGTTGCCAGAAAATTCAGTTGGCGAAAGAGATGTCCATTTATCATGCCGTATTGTTTGGCCTCGTGTTTGTTCATTTTCTGTTTGTGTTAGAAAATTTAAGATCGAAGTTTACTTTGTTGAGTTTATTAGACAAAGTAATGTAAGATTTCACACAATGTTTCATATATTTTACCCTTCGTTCAACAATTAGACAAATCTGTTTTTCTAAAGTTCTATGATTGTGGGATTTTTTTTAGCAGGTAATTGCTTCATCATTCAACTCGCAAGGTTTTAAGGAATACGCTTTTCGATTTTTGAAATACTCCGGTTGTCATAACCTACCCTACCATTTTTCTTCATAGTTACTTAATTCACCCTTGGGGTTTTAGGTTCCGGAGTAAAGTTCTTTAGATTTAGTTCTTTGGTACATGCGGCTTATGAATTATGTATTATTTATTATGGCTCTAGATGTCGTTTACCTTATTTTTTCTTTATTTTCGAGGGCTTCACCGAGTTGAACAATTTTACATGCAATTTAAGATTCTGTTTCATAATTTCTTAATCTTGGTTGCTAGTCAAACTCTGGGCCCCACCTAAGAGGATAATTCCTTAGTGCCTCAGGGTTTAATGTTATCTAAATTTTGCAATGGATGGTTATTTGACTCCTGTATCTTCAAATAGATATGTCATTTGGTCCTCTCTTAAATACATGTTTACTTCTATGATTAGAAATTACAAACTTGATATTCTTTCATATTATATAACAGTGTTGTAATTGATTTCTTTACTTGAGCATTCGCGTTAATCTTAACTATTTTTGAAGAGGCTCGTTTTCCTTCTTGCCTATAACAGAATTTATTTTCTGCAATATTTACAATAACAATGTTTCGATGTTTACATTGGCATATGTTTCCTGGGTTTCACTACGTATTCTTTCTCTATAATTCATATGTGTTTAGTTTGTTCAAAATAGAGGTTTTAACCTTATTATTCCTTTTGTCATTTTATCTGCTTAGCTCTAGTTTAATAGGGATGTCCAAACAATCCAATTATTGAGTTGTTTCTTTGCAACTCATTCTGTCCAAGTATATCATAAATTAAACAGATTAACAACGAGTTTTGGGTCCGGGTTTTCGACTATAGACATTGAACTAACAAATTTTCTGGTATTTACTTCCAGTAGATATTTTATGTTTTTCTCTTCCTGACAACACATACACTATTATTTCTTGAACCCAAGTAATGATTTCAATAAATGTATTTTACATAGTTGGCATAATATTAAAATTTCTGTTGTAATTTCTTGGATATTTTAAGAAACGTAAAAATAAATGTAACTACAACAATCTATGTGTAAAAATCATCATTTCCCAATTTAAAGAACATTTTCCATACTAAATATATTTTTATCTAAACATCATTTCTAGTTCTTACTTCTTCTGCAGTCTGTTTACTTATCTCGCTTCAAAGCTTGCTGATGATATCCTCCCTACAATGAGAGAGGCGATTACATCCTCATCTACCCCCGTGCTCCACATCTGAGATGAGTTGGTTAACAGAAAATTCCAGAAGGGACCTCAGAATCTCTAGTCCAATACTTCTCTTTTTCAGGATTCTGGAACGCTCAGTGTTTCCACTAGTCACCACCAGCTCAGGAATTCACACTGTCTTCCTCCTCTCATTTATATCTTTAGTCACAGAACCCCTTTTCCACATTGGGATGCACTTTTTATCCCCAAAGGAAAGGTAATTGTTTTTAACTATTTTTTGTTCAAACACTCTCAGTTTTTGGAATACTTTTATCATTATTCTTCTTTCAATTTTATCAAATCACAATCCATAATTAAATTTTATTTCCAATGTTGGGTATGTGTTATATTCTTTCCACGACTAAGCACGCGCAGGGGGATAAGAGGGGGGGCGATAGCCCCCTCTTTGCGCTGGGCGCAATGGGGGGGTCACAGGGGGGGCGGTAGCCCCCCCTGTTGGGGTCCGGGGCAGCGCCCCGGCGAAAATTTCTTGGTCCTTAATTTCCGGCGGGTAGTCCGCGTCCATGGTTTTGTGCATGGTTTTGCACATGGTATTGGGGTACGAAGGTTTTCGGCCCCTGGTATTTTTGTAGATCCGGTCAAGGGAACTATGGTTATGTTCTAATCCAAGGTTTATGGATTGGGGTTTATGTATGCTTCGGCATGTATATATATGTGTGTTGTAACACTAAAAGGAATATAATGAAAATCAAGTTGGTCGTCCCGATTTGGGATCCAGGGGAAAATCTCTGTGTTTAATTGTTTTATGTTTTATGCTCTCGCTATTGTTTATTTTCTGTTATAAGATTCGTGTGTAGATAATTTCTGTTCAGGGTTAAAACCTACATCCAAAACATAATTAATATATGTTCATCTTTCGTAATACTTTTCTTTTCTTTTCAAAAATGAATGTTTAGTATTTTTAAAATAAATAACATAACAATTTAGTTTGCACTTAAGCCAACTGTCACAACTTCTCCCTCTGGAAGTAAACATTGTCCTCAGTGTTTCATTCCAGCTCGAGAAACAATTATGGGTAAGCCTCACATAAAAATCCTTCATCTTCCTAGATAGCCTCATCCAAGCTGAAGTGCTTCCACTGAACTTTAACCTGGGTGATGGCTTGCCTCTGGAGCGTCATTTCTCTCCAATCTAGTACACGTTGATGTTTGCCTAGAAATTCACCGTCCGGTTCGACCTGCATTCAGCAAGATTTAGAATTAAAATTTCATAAAACTTGGTATTTTAACATAAGATGTTTTTAATCTTTCCCTACCTGAATGCTTTTCCAATGGATTATATGCTTTGGATCACACACGTATCGTTTTAGTATAGATACATGAAACAAATTGTGCACCCGAATATGGCTGGGTAAAGCCAACCGATAAGCCACTGGTCCCACTCTTTCTAATATCTGGAAAGGTCCAATGAACCTGGGAACCAACTTGGCACAAGAGGTCCATCTTAGTGTGTTTTTCTTAAGTTTAATGCTTATAGACACATGATCGCCCACTTCAAATTCCTTGTAAGTTCTCTTTTTATCTACATATATCTTCTGCCGATCTTAAGCCACTTTCAGATTTTGTCTGATATTTCTCACTTCCGATTCCATCTCAGCCAACATTTCTGGTCCAAGCATCAACTTGGTTTCGGGACCATTCCAGTTAATGGTACTACGACACTGTCACCCATACAAAGCTTCAAAGGGGCTCATCTTAAGAGACTCTTGGTAACCATTATTGTATGCAAGTTCTACCAAATATAGATATTCTTCCCATTTCCTTGGCTGCTGCATCACGTACATACGCAACATATCTTCCAAGATTTGATTCACCCACTCAGTTTGTTTATCCGCCTGGGGATGGTAAGTGGTGTTGAAATTTATTTTTGTTCTGAAACCCATAAATAGGGTCTTCCAGAATGTTGAAGTAAACTTCACATCCCTATCTGATATAACAATCTTTGGAATGCCAAGCAGTCTAAGAATCTCTCTCATTAAGATACATGTTATTTGCATAGTTTTGTAAGTAGATTATACGGGTATGAAGTGTTCTACCTTACTCAGTCTATCAACCACCACCATAATGGAGTCATTATGTCTTTTAAATCTTGGTAGACAAGTAATAAAATCGAGTGATATCACTTCCCACTTCCATTCAGGTACTGGTATAGGCTATAACAATACGGTTGGGTGTTGATGCTCCACCTTAACCTATTGACATTCCAAACATTTTTTTAAGTACTCCGCAATATTTCTTCGCATACCATGCCAGAAATAAATTTTTCTAATTGTTTTTAATATTTTCTGGTATCCTAGGTTTCTCGAATAATTATTGCGGTGATACTCATTCATGATTAGCTCTTTTAAAATTATTCAATTTGTAATGTATAATTTTCCTTTGAAGGTTAACAATTGGTACTTGTTAATTCCATAATCAGAAGGTTATTCTTTTTTTCTAGCTTCCTCCACCTGCTGCCATAAAAAACAGTATTCAGGATCCTTCTCGGCTTCTTCTTTTATTTGATCTAAAAATTTACATTCGATTTGACTATAACAAAGTTCATATATACAATGCAATTTCCCACTTAAGGCATCCGCCACATGAATTTCTTTCCCTTTCATATGTTTTATATAAAAATCAAATTCGCTTAAGAAGGAATTCCAGCTTACACAGCGCGCATTTATATTAGCTTGCTTAAAGTAGTTGGTTAGGCTGCCATGACCAGTCTTTAACAAAAATCCCTTCCCCAACAAGTAGTGCCTCAATACTCGGAGTGCATGCACTACCGTTGTGAGTTCTAAGTCATAGGCTAAATATTGTTTTTCATGCTCCTTTAATTTTCTTGATTCATAGGCAATCACCCTTCCCTCTTGTGATAATATTGCCCCAACTCCTTTCTTACAAGCATTAGTATAGACCTTAAATTCTTTTTTGGGGTTAACTACCCTCAACACTAGGGCAGTGGTCAGCAAATGTTTTAACTTTTGGAAACTATTATGACACTCACTAGTCCATTTAAATACTTTTCCCTTTCACTGCAAGGATGTAATTGAAAAATCAATCTTCAAGAATCCTTCTATGAACCATCGATAATATCTAGCTAACCCCATAAAGGAATGGATATCTGCCATGTTTTGGGGTAATCGCCATTCCATAATAGTTTTAATTTTCTTTGGATCGACTACTATTACTTCAACGAAAATTAAATGTCCTAGATACTGTATTTGTTCTTTGAAAAAATCACATTTGCTGAACTTGGCATACAACTAATGTATTATTAATATTTCCAATACTATCCTTAAGTGCTCCTTGTGTTCTTCCATGATTTTTTAATAAATCAATATATCATCAATGAATATCAGAACAAATCTGTCTAAAATGGGGTAAAATATGCCATGCATCAGCCTCATAAATGTTGTTTGTGCATTAGTTAAACCAAATGGTAATACCACAAAATCATAATGCCCATATCGGGTATGAAAATCAGTCTTATAGATATCCTCGTCTTTAATTTGGATCTGGTGATATCCGGATCTTAATTCTATTTTCAAGAACAGTTGCCCCCTTCAACTGATCAAATATATCATCTATCTATGGTAATGGATACTTATTTTTTACTGTCAATTTATTGAGTTTTCTATAGTCCATGCACATTCGCATGGTTCCATCCTTTTTCTTTACAAACAACACCGGTGCTCCCCAAGGAGACACACTTGGTCGAATATACCCTTTGTCCACCAACTCTTGCGGTTGCATTTTTAGTTTTGTTAGCTTCGGTACACTCATCCGATACAGTGCTCTTGAAATTGGTGATGCTCTTGGCATCAGTTAAATAGTGAAATTGATTTCCCTTCTTGGAGGTAAACCTGGTAGATTTTCAGGAAACATGTCCTGAAATCTTGTACTACTAATATGATTTCCATCATAGGGGTCTTCTCCTTAGAATTAAAGAGACCCACTTGAATGGCATATATTTGACATCCTTTTCTAATACACTTACTCAATTGGGAGGTTTTGATAGGATGCAATTGTAAGGGATTCTTAATTCCTTGTAATTCTTGACGAGTTCCATCTTGCATTCTGTAATATATAATCTTATATTTACAATATACCAGAGACCAGTACCTCTCCAACCAATGCATGCCCAATAGTACATCATAGGATCCCAAAGGCAATACATTCAGTTCCAGATTTAACTGTTGGTTCCCAATTTCCAGTGTATAGTTTGGAACTTTGGCACAATCTTTACTCTTTGCCACAGTGGCTAGTTGTACCAACTAGGGACTTTTGAATTTTCAACTCTCTAATTTATAGATTTCTACTATTCCAAGGTTTACATAACTTAAACTGGCACCTGCACTAGTAAAAAATGATGAAATTAATGACTAGATGACAAAAAATGTTAGTCACTACAATGATTTCAAGTGAATTACTACTAAATTTGAGCAATTTTAAGTGGCCGAACTAAAAATGACTAACTTAAATGACTAATTTAGTCTTGGAATAAAATATACGACTAGATAATAAGTGACTAAACTAAAAACGACTAACTTAAATGAATAATTTAGTCTAGGGATAAATTATATGACTAGATAATAAGTGACTAAAGTAAAAACGACTAACTTAAATGACCAATTTAGTCTAGGATTAAAATATATGACTAGACAATAAGTGAGAAAATTAATAACGATGAATGTAAATGACTATTATAGTCAAAGAATACAAATATGGCGCCCAAATAACAAGTACAACAAGTATATGAATTAGTCATTTATGTCAGTAATTTTTAATTGTGTCACTCCATATATGGAAAATTTCAATATAGGTGTCTCTGAATCCATTTCTAGTGTTAAAATTTAGAGACAAAGAGGTCTATGAATTTACAATGTTAAAATTATGAATACCCTTTTGTCTCTAAAGTTTAACAGTGCAGACATATTCATCTACAATTAACATAATTGCATGTATCATCTATCAACTTTACACTAATGCCTTCATTATAATTTTAGTAAAGGTAATATTAATTAGTTAGCCAAATTAATATTTATATTTATCTTTAATATTTGGCCATAAAGTTTAATTTTTAAACTTCATTGATTTATGTTAAAAGTGTGAATTGTTTTAAATTCAAGGTTAAATCTTCATATTTACATTCAATAAATAGATTAATATAACATTTCTTATGTTAAACATGTGATTTCATTTAAATCTAGTATTAAATCATCATATTTATATTGGATAAATACTAAATAGATAAACCTAAAATATATATTTATAGACCTATTTAGTAAATAGGTATGAAAAATTAGTAATTTAAGTATGAAACTTAATTAATTTTTTATTGATGTATGAACCTTTGTTTTTTTTTAAGTCAATGTTATATTCATGTAGGAAAAAAGGATTACATATAGCCAGTTACAAAACAAGTGATCTCACCTCGACTTGGTCTGTTGACAAAAATTTGCACCAGATGCAAAAAAAATATGAAAGAGGGACTAGGCACATTGTCCATAAACGGTTGGGCCAGAGGCACCAAAACACATGTAAAACATAAATAACACCAAATATCATAATATTCATCCAACGTGATAGATGCAGGGTTGTACGGGGTTGTTCCCAGATGCGGTGGAGGATAGAAGTCACACTGACCACGCCCTTCAAAGTACGCCAACCAAGTCTCCAACTTTTCTACATTTTTCAATGAGTTGATTTTCGCCTTGCCAAACCACTACCAGTTGGAGAGACTTGGCACTATAAATAATGCATTCGGTCCAATGCTTCCATCAGCTCTACATGCTCCTCACGAAAAAATCTCTCATTTGTGTCCACACTTTCTATCAGGTTGTTGATAAGTGCACGACAGTTCTATAGGCAGCAATGTTGGATAACATGCCCCTCATTTACCTCAAATCAATCAAACTCGTGATTCTGCTTACCACCACAGCATCCTCCTCCCTGACGACTCTAATTTTGAACCCTCAAAGCCCCACCTCTGCTATCCCCTCGCTTACCCCCTCCACAACCCCCATGCGCACCCACACTAGCGAGTCGCGCATGCCCCAACATTCTTTCCACCCTTGCGTGGAGCCACCATGATTATTTTTGAGTCTGCCACCCCCACAGGGCCATGGATGACAAGGGAGGGAGAACACCCACACCACACCGAGGGCTTCATAATTTGCTAAGGTCGAGGAACCCCGTCGTGTGCAGAGTCCAGAGACCAGGCTCCCCACTATAGAAAATAAATACCACTAGAGAAGGAGCCAAATGTCGTCTCCCACCACCACATGGAAGCACATATACACTTCCCACTGCTAGATGACTTTGGTACATTGATAGAGGAAACCAAATATGTATGATAGCCAATGTCTCAAGAATTCCATTTCTGATCTATCCAGATTTATTTGTCAAATACTCATAATTCCCCTTAACTCGACATGGTGCCAGGTTTATGTACCCAAGCTCACACAGTGGACCAGAGACAAGATAAAAACCCCTACAATGTCACCATCTTAGAGCTCAAAGGTGTAACCGTGAATTGGAGACAAGATCAAAACCCCTGCAACATCACCATCTTAGAGCTTGAAGGTGTGACCTACGATAATGAGAGAGTTTTCAAGCTTAGCATTGTGGGATTTGGCCTTGACATAACAATATTTCCTTTTTTTTTCAACTCCACCAATTTAGATTCCCTCAACTTGTTGGAAAACTATTTGACTGGCCAAATACCAAGGAAGCTCCAATATATGGTCAATGCAATCTAATTCCCTTGTCGTGAATCCTCTGTTTTTCTCTAAATAATAGGCTCACGGGAAAACGTGGAAGAATTTGGACATTCAAAGATTGGATCCAAAGGTAGTTTTGGCCCTTGGGTACCTTGATCTTGAATACTTCAAATGGCAGCAACTGACATAGAAATATGATGTGTATTATTTTGGAGTAGTGTTACTGGGGTTCTTGTGTGTAAGGGAAATGCACTGGCAGAAAAAGGGCAAGCTTGAAAAAATCATTGATCCTCACCTTGTTGGGACCATCAACCCTGGTTCTCTGAAAATGTTTAGGGAGACTACCAAAAAGTTCTTGGAAGAGATGGGCTTCGACAAGCCTTCCATGGGAGATGTTCTATGGAACTTGGAATATGCATTTCAACTCCAGGATATATCCATGCAAAATGATCTAGATGAGAATAATAAAAATCATATTGCAGATGTTCCTTTGCGCTACCCAGATCCTGAGCCTTTTGGTTCAAGTTCAATATGACTTCAAGTCTTGTACAAAAGTTATCAATTTATAGATTTCATTAATGAGGATCTGGAATTTTGGAGTTCTCAACATCCCACGAAGGGATAATTATGAGAATTTACCTATTGTTTCGAACATGTTCTCCTTCAGTGGATATGACACATAACGGATCCATACCTTGGTGCAACAATTCATTACCTCAGGATGTTTGCACAAGATTCAGGGCAAAGTGAACACACAACACTAGTGGCTTTGGTTTGGGAGGAGAGCTACTAGCATGTAGAAGAGAATGAGGGTGCATGCATTATGTTCCTTTTTTCTACTGAGAGCCTGAGAGTTTTTATACTAGCATAATTGGATGAGGTGTTGGTGAATCCTCATGGGAGGTGATCAAAAAACAAAACTCCTTTGCCATGTTCCAAATTTACCAAATTAGCACATGCAGACAGAACATTGGTGAGTGTGAAATGGTTAGGTTCGGTACTTGTTTTTTGCATATCACATTAAAAATCCAGTGCCTCCTCATGAAATCCTCTACTCGTATAATCAACCAACATTACAGATGATTACACCACATTTGGTTTAATCGAACAAGATGGTGGCATTGGTTTTGAGTTTCAAGGAATTTGGGAAAATATGTTTTTTATGACCCCATTTTCATAATATACCTTGGAGATTTGGTTAATTTTAAATTAAAACCTTCCACTACCCAAGAATAACCCAAGGGAGTAGGAGGGTTTGTTACACTACTCATGGTTAAGGCCACTCTCCTTCGATAAGGTTAAATAATTACACTTCAATGCTAAGTGAGGGCCTCACAATACAACAAATAGGGCCATGTAAAACACGCATAACAAAAAAAGGAGCCCTACCTTTAGTTCTTCCCTTCTCCAATTATGCCTTATGTTCTTTAGTAAAAAAAAAATTCAGAATTATTTCAGGTCCCCGAACTTGGTGAAACCCCTCATTGATTGCCAATCCCCATTCACTTCAGTGTTTACCTCCACACCAAGTGCCCCTAACTCAAGAACCTTCATATTTCCTTCCATTTCACATCACTTCCTTACACTCAAGTGTGGAAATGTTATGTGCACCCAATTCACAGGTTACAATGCTTCTATGGTAAACAATTCTCCATGGTTCTCCTCTTGTTCCCTTTGCATTATTCTTTAATCTTCACTTTCTCTCTATTTGTTTCCAAAAGTTCTTCTATTCCCTCTTCCTTATTCCTCAAGTTTTTCCCTCGATTAATTAATTTAGTTAAATAAATTTTTTTTCCAATCCTCTCACAACTTTCCCTCAATGAAGTTTCTCTCCTAAATGTCAAGATTCATATAGATTCCCCCCTTAATTTTCAACAATACATACATTTGAAAGAATATTTATATCATGATAAAGTGTGACATGATTCCCATACTGATTATTAAATATTAATAATCTTAATTATATTTACAAAATTAACGGTTTAAAAAAGATACCTTATAGCCTTTCTAATAGAAAATTTTTGAAAATTACCCCAAAAAAAAAACCAACACACACCATATGATAGAAACCAACATGCACCTCGGAAGAAAACACTAAATATTTTATATATGATAGAAACCAACATGCACCTTGGAAGAAAACACTAAATATTTTATATATTGTTTAACTTCAAAGTAAATAATATATATCATGGCTATATAATATAAAATGCTTTGTTGCTTGTATATTGATAACTCACTCTATAGAATTAAAAAAAATAACATTTCTGACTTTATTCCACTCTATGAAGACATGTTTGGCTACTTTAAAAGAAATTTAAAAGCAACTCATATCATTAGAAGACACCACTTTGTTATGGCTGCATTAATTTCATTTAAAATAAATAGCGGGAAGTGAGCAATTTAGCAATTGTCCTTTGGTGGAGACGATTTGAACTTTGGTGGAGAAGAATTGAATTTTTTGAATTGTAATTGGCACCAACTTCCCTCCAAAAGTTTTCCACCTCTCCAATATCTCCAGTCTCCTTCACACAACTACCCTCTTTGTTCATTCAATCCCTCACAGCCTTCTGCCGCCAATGGAAAAACTCCCCAGGCTTACCAGCGGGTCTCAAAAGCTGCTATGGGAAATGGGAAAAACCGCTGCCAAATCGCTTGCAAAGGCTCAACAATGGCGGATACAGGAGGAAGGAAAATTTTCTGACCCTCAGCCAAAGAAATTAGAGAACCCACCGAAATGGCACCGAACCCCTCACGAAGAGGTGCCCTTCTTCTCCCGCAGAAAGCACGAAGAAACTATCAGATGAGAATACTCTGCTCAGATTTCAAGATCGTGGTGGCATTGCCCTTGACTCCTCCTTCAGGTTCGTAGTCTGACATTTCCAAAACTGCTTTAGAAATTTCGCATTCTGAAACCCTTAATAGTGCGAAACTAAAAATGAGATCTATATAAGAGTTTCTGGCTCGAGATAATGGTGAGGTCTGTTCCGAGAGTATCCTTTTCATCATAGAAATAGTGGACCCTGTAAAATGGTGGGGTTTGTTCCAAGAGCACCCTTTTCATCATAGAAATACTGGACCCTGTAAAATGTTTCAACCCGATTATTTTGGACACGTATTTTTTTATTATTTCTAGAGTGGGGTTTTAACGAGTTTGCATTTATGTGGAGACACTTTCTCCGAGTTTTCAGTTGAAGTTATTGCAAGCCTCAAATATCAGTAGCTGTCGAAGAATGTTTCCATTTTTCACTAAAATGCCGAAGGATCTTGCAAGTAAGAAATGGATTTAAATTTTACATTCAAATTGTTTTCCATTTTTTGATATTTACTTCAGATATCACTAGCCACTTATGTTGTTTCCCGGTTCTGTTGATTTCTCTTGTGCTACAACTTGTGAAACCTATTGCGAGTAAACTTTGTTACTACGATTTCTCCCATTTCCATTCTTCCCTTTGTGCTACGATGCATTCTCCCTCCATCTTTGCACAATGGCGCGTGACTTATACCATTCTTATGAAATGCAGCCTAATCCCTCTATCTATGCCATGGAGCCACATCAAAAAACAATGTGTATTGTTGTAACGCATCCTTCCTCAGTGTAGCTTGTCCAAATATCCCATGAAACCATGCAACGATCTGCCTTAGCCCATGCAGTGCAATGTGATTGTTCATTTTTCTTCCTCTAACATTATTTGTCATGATGAATATTTTTTATGAATATTTTTTTAGATGTCAAGTACCATAGATCGAGTGTATCAGCATATTCTCATTAATGGGTGATATCTCTCCACTCATAAAGAAAAAACCATGCCATGAGATTGCAAAATATAGTGAAGGAGGTGCAGTTGAAATTGCTATAATCTTAGTTCCCAATATACAGACACAACTTGCTACGTAGACAAACTGATTTGAATGACCTGTTCTGATATATGTCAATCGTTTTCTCAAAAACTCATGGTTCCAAAAAGTAGAAGAACACCCTGTTGTTCCATGATGTGTCAAAACTATTGAATGGATAATTACGTCCCTAAATACAGATGATATGATTGTTCGAGATTAAGCTTGAGAAACCTGAAATCCTGTCGGAGTCAACGATTAAGATATATCAGAACAATGCTTGTTTTGATATAACGATTTAGACAGGGAATGCTTGTTCAAGACTGAACAAAGTGAATGGAAATCAGATTTGGTTTCAAGTGATGGTTGCCCAAACAAGGAGCCTATTTACGTTGAACATATTAACCTTGAACACTATGAGAGTCAAATGGAGTTTTTCTCCATTGATAAGTATATGAGCAGAGAAATATTCTCCACTGAACATGTTAAGCTTGAAGAAAGTCAATCAGATTTAGCTCTTGCTGATGGTTTGAGCAGCTAGCCTTTTTCCATTAAACATGTTAAGTGCGAGCAACTTGAAAGCCAGTCAGAGTGAATCCCAAGTGACAGAGGTCAAGGTTGGGGATTTTTGCTCATTGAACATGTCAAGCCGGAACAAAATTAAATTCAACCAGTCTCAACTTCCAATGATCAAGGTCTCAGTGGGGATTCTTTGTTAATTGAGCATGGTCATTCTGAGCAACATGGATCCCAGTCATAACCATCCCCTTTTCTCTTCTACACCAGCCCTCTGATGACCTTGAAAAGAATGGTGTAGCTCAGTCTTCTAACCTCGAAAAACCATTAAACATTCATCTTCAAGAAAGCTACTGGCCCTATTTTTTAGGCGTGCTAACACCCTACAGTTAGAGAAATTTTCTTTCCCACGACACATATATTACAACTAAATTTAGCACTAAGAGCGGTTAAAAATGGAATCCCCTCCCCTGCGCTTAAAGTTTTCCCATTAAATAGACCATCCTGTGTGAGTTAAGACAAACGCTGAGCGAACCATTTTGACACAGAATTGCAGGGTTTTTGTTTTGTTTTTCTCAATTTGGGTGAGAGAATTTCCTGAAACTAGTTTTTGTTTTATTTTTCTCAATTTCGGTGAAATAATTTCCTGAAACTAACACCAATTTCAGCAGAATTGAAAGGAAAAATATCCCCCAAAATGGTTTTCGAGAAGGGCACTAGCTCGACACATTATCTTCCTCGAGAGGATTCGCTTCTGATACCCAGTTACTCCCAATCAAGGCCCCTTTCATCTGGAAATACTAAATATTAAGTTGGTTTTCGTTGACACTTAAATTACAGAATTTAAAAATTAAGACATGTAAGTGCTCTAAAGCCATCAGCTTCTAGCCATCCTCTAGTTAACCAACAAAATGAGCAATGAAATATTAGTGGAAGTCATGAAAACTAATGAAAATGCATGCTATCAAAATGTTCAATCTGATAGTATGTGTTAAAATTTCTTTTAAACCACCATCCTGGCAATTTACCACCTATCATATTACAAATCTACTAAATAAAGATACAACTGGGATGTTAATTTATCCTAAAACCCATTGTATAAGCAAACAGATCAGATCTAGTTACTTTTTGGAATTATTAACTCAAAAAACTTTGGGATGTAAAGGGGTAGTCAATAAACTAGTAAAAGAGAAAACCAAACCTGGAGTGATTATGCAAAACTTTTAGATGTACATAGTCAATCAGCTAGTAAAATACCATAGTCGCTGACGACCTCCTTCGACAAATTGAATGAGGCATCTTCAAATACGAGTATTTGAGACTACACTAGCTCATAAATTTTCCCTATTAAGTAGCACTTTCTACTCAATTCATATACCACACTCTTCACAGTCGGAGTTGGAATTCTGCAAAACTTTTGTTTTTTAAAGAACAATAACCACACTAAATATGAATCTCCTTTTCCTTCAAAATGATCCCATCTACAATGTGAATGAAAGGCATTCTACCAAGTAACAAGGATAACAACTTTAGAGTACAAAATTTCTTGAAAATTACTAAGGTTGTGATTGCAACCATTGATTGATTAGTTGCAGCGAATAAGGGGACATCTAATGCATGCCAGCCCCTACCAAATAATACATCAAAAAATTTTAAACTGTATTTTCCAGGAAGCTTTATATTTTAACCTATTGAATGTTTTGGAAAATTATCTTCAATGTTTGTATCTCCTTCTTGCCTTTTTGAATGGCTAGTGCTATTCCCAACCCTTGAATTTTTGTTGGCACCAATTCATTTTAGCAGCCATAGTGTCATTTGTTGTAACTGAAGCACTGTAAGCATGCTCACAACTATTACTGCAACATTTTCCTAGTTTCAGTATTCTCTGCAAGGAATACAATAAAATATTACCATTCAAGCCTCCTCAACAACTCTATACTAAAGATAGAAATAGGATGTTGAGATCCCCTTTCTACTCCACGAAAAATCATGAAAATATTTTAGAAAAGACTACAATAATTCTCTCAATCAGCAGGCTCCATGGACAAGTCAAGAGTAACATGTGTGGAGTTGGTTTGCAACAATCCTCAAAAAATTGCCACAAAAGTAAGGTTCCTCCTCCAAGTGGTTGACCATGTATCTTACTGCCAGAACAATGAATGAATCCTCTTAAACATGTGCAAGCTCCTCTAAGTGGTTCTGCTTCTTCAGAAGCCTTGAATGAATGCACAAACACATGAAAAACTCCCAGCTAAAGTGGCACTTAACGGCATCTGGTGAAATTTCCCATGTCATTCAATGTGAAGATACCTTAAGCGCACTTGAGCATTGCTTAGCTATCTATAAAATGAACTGGGTATGATGGAGGCATCTAGTAGAGGTATTGAGGGTGAAATCTAGTAGAGGTGTAACTCCTTCAAGGCATTGGTAGTAGTGCAATGTTACTATTTAGCATTAAAGGTTTAGCTATTGACACATTTAAGCCTTGTGGCTTAGTACCCAATTTCCATAGTGTATGCTATAATTTCAATCCATGTATATCAGATCATAGGTGAGGACAAGCCCAAGAAAGAAGAGAATGCAACACAACTGAGAAGTGAGATATTCTACCTTGAAGGCATGACTCATTAGGTATGTAGCTAAAATGAGAGATAGCAGAAGAGATATTTTTCCTCTAAGATCCTTACATTGACTATGAAATTTTTTATTAAACATTGAGGTTTCATAGTGGCATGATTTTGCATAGGAGTCTAGCATTTATTTGTATGTAATAATAAGAGGCAGCTTGAAATTTTTAACAAGAATTGAGTTCATCGAAGTCTGGCCTAATCAAACAAGAGGCCTAGTATTGACTTGATTCTTATACTCTGAAAAACAAGGAGTATTGTTGTAGTACCACTATAATAATGAAATTATAAACTTGCCTACAGTCCTGAAGCAGTCATTCGGACCTCCTTAAGGACAAAAGGTTTTCTTTGATCTTGGATTGTTCATTTTTTATGCCTGTCACTTCAAGTGGGTATGCTCTAAAATATTTTGACCTTTGGAGAAGTAATAGTCCTATTGTGGTGTGGGATTCGTTGGATACATGAAGGTGTATTAAAGACTCTAAGGGCTTAGTTTACAGGAATTTCTTGGCAACTATTTGACACCTGGTTATATGAGTCATAACTATACCTTGATGAGACTTCATGCCTGTCAAAGTTTCAAGAATGACTTTAGCTCATGTTGATCCAAGTTTCAAAGATTGCAAACCATTCTTATCTGAGTTTTAATGGAAGATTATAGATCTAGGTATAAAGGTTCTTATGTTCGAGTTTGAGGATTTATTTAATCACTCTCTTCTGCCCTAGAACAAAATGACATGTCTTGTAGATTGTTCACTTGAAACAACCTCAATACAGACCAAGATTTATCTGGACTGAATTATCTTAAATTTGATTTGAAGTTCTGAACCAAATTACAGTTTTTTGTTGTTTAACGTTCTCATAAGTAGTTGTTTGAAAGCTGTGGCCTCTCCTCTACTCTTTGAAAAAGACTATTGAACATAATTATGATAAATATTTGTTATTAGAACTAGGGCCTAAAGAACAAAAGTGTCATTGGAGTAACTCACTTAAGTTTCATGCATGGATATTTTACTGTTTGAAAGGCTAGTTGTCTAAGTATACATCTGATGTAGAATGAGTTCAAACTTGCAAGAAGACTTCTCTAGTCTAAGGGTTTACAACAGAAGTCTTGATCAAGACTTCGTTCCCTGTAAGACCATCTCAAATATTAGCTCTCTAAGGACTTGAATTGTGAGCAGTAACCTATTGTGACATCTCCAAAATTTTGATCTTTGGAAGACACCATACATCTTCACGACATCAAAGGTACATCAACTTAGTTTTATTTCTGTCGTTTCTCATTTGAAGGAATTGTCATCAGTTGATAGTAAGTGTGTTGCCACTTACAAAAGTAAAACCTTCATTATCATCAATTTCTTCACTGGATGGTGGAATGAATTTATTGCAACAATTTAGATAGTGTAAGGTTGGGTACAGGTCAGATTAGCAGCATCCAATTCATAGATCCTTTCAAGAATAGAAGTTTTGCATTTCTTCACATTATAGGACATTCGTACTATAAAAGGTAGAAAAGCTAAGATATTGAATAACGTTCAAAACCCATCATGATCTATTCAAGGACCTCTCCTTAATAATTTGTAGGGTTTCTGAAGCAGATCATTTGATTCTGAAAAGCCAACATGAAAAGTAGTGATAACAACACTTTTAGGCATCATGGGTACTATTACAATAAGAGAATGAAGATTTTGTAAGTATATAATGGAAACACCCTTATTCGATATTGAATATGAATCAAGAATTCTTGATCCTTAAATAAAATGGGAGGCAAAAACACCTTATCTTTTGAAACAATATTTGTTGTGGCTAGTTAGCAGAGGAGTTCAGAATGATGGTACTATATAACCTGGAAGTGACTCTTTCATAATGACAACTTTCTTCATGAACAAATTTGTATAACAATAGATGAATTTTAAACATGATTATGACCTCCAGGAATAATATGTGGTCCTGGTAAGTCTAACCATATGTCATTATACTAATAGTATGTGATAAGTAATTGGATAAACCATAAAAGTTCTTGGTGATAGCTCACTCTATGATGTTTAGTCTATTAAAATCATGATGTTTGGTTACAGTAGTTTACATCCGAACAGAGAACATGGTTGTGTATTACATTTCGCATTACGTTTACAAAGTAATTGAGATAGTTTTACAAGACATGAGCTTTTGAAATTCCAAATCCACTCTTTCTTGATTGCATTTTAATGAACTTGAAAAGATTACAGTGAAATTTCATTAGCCTATCGGCTCCCATCTACAATGTGAATGAAAGGAATTCTACCAAGTAACAAGGATAACAACTTTAGAGTACAAAACTTCTTGAAAAGTACTAAGGCTGTGATTGCAACCATTGATTAACCAGTTGCAACAAATAAGGGGACATCTAATGCATGCCAACCCCTACCAGATAATACATCAAATTTTTTTAAACCGTATTGTCTAGGAAGCTTTACCTTTTCACCTATTGAATGTTTTGGAAAATGATCTTCAATGTTTGTATCTCCTTCTTGCCTTTTCAAATGGCTAGTGCTATTCCCAACCCTTGAACTTTTGTTGCCACCACTTATTTTTAGCAGCCATAGTGTCATTTGTTGTAACTGAAGCACTATAAGCATGCTCACAACTATTACTACAAATTTTTCCTAGTTTTAATATTCTATGCAAGGAATACAATTAAATATTACCATTCAAACCTCCTCAACAACTCTATACTAAAGATAGCAATAGGATGTTGAGATCCCCTTTCTACTCCAAGAAAAATCATGAAAATATTTTAGAAAAAGACTACAATAATGCTCTAAATCAACCAACTCCATGATACAAGTCAACCATAACATGATAATGGAGTTGGTTTTGCAACAATCCTCCAAAAATGGCACCACAAAGTATGGTTCCTCCTCCAAGTGGTTGACCATGTATCTACCTTCATGAACAATGAATTATGAATCCTCCTCCAAAGTGGATTCCTTCTTCAAACCTTGAATGAATGCACAAAGACCATGAAAAACTCCAATAAAGTGGCACTTGTGGCATCATGAGTATAACTTTCCATCAATATTCAACGCAAAAGGCTCCATTTGGAAAATTACATGGTATAAGTACAATATACAAAGGAGAAGACGAAGTAATTATCAATGAGTGGACATCCTCATCATAATAGCTCAGAAATGTGTGCAAGGTGACTTCCTCTCATATAAGGTTTCCTCCTCATTGACTAACAAATTTGTCAAAGTGGTAGTGACCCTTAAAAGATTTGTTGAAATTGTGAGTGCCTTATAATCATATGTCTGGCCAACATATCAATCGTTTTCCTTGATGAACAGATTTGAAAAAGGTGTTTGAATTATCGCTAGAGATGCAAGTGAGATTTGAACACACTGAAATAGATCTAAGAGAAAGTTGTATATTCTTCACATAGGTAGAAAAATGGATCATGTAACACTCTGAATGCATGTGCAACTGCTACTATATTTCATGTTACCTTGTTTTTTCTAAATGCCGAGTATAGTTTGTTGGCAATTATCAACTATTCACTAGTGGCTTGGCCTCTTCAAGTGTGTAAAAAAACATCAATCTGTTCTCAAATATTTGCTATGGGTTGTATAAATTTGTTGATTTGTAATCAATGATGTGTTTAGCTAGAAAAAACCCTCATACACTATTTTAATTTCCACATCTAATGAAGTCAAAGTAGTATGGGGCTTCTTGATGCTGTTTTGGATTTCTTAGCCTACATGAACTTTGTCTTGCTTTTATTTTTTTACTTTGAATTGTTTCATGAAATTTTCTTTAGTTATTTTTGTCAGAACTCATTAGGTTCTAGAATATGTGCATCAATCTTCTCCTGCCATGCTTGAGAGTCAGTTTTGTCTATATAAAATTTCCAAAATTTGTCCAAAACTCTCTTTTCACAGCGCACAGAAACTTCTTTATCTAGTCCATTTAGGCTAATGACTTACTTATCTAGCGGACCATTCTATGTTTTGGGTGAAGGAATCACACTTCTCAATTTTGAGAGAGATTCATTTTACACCTTGGCAACTAGACATGTTTCCTTAGCATCTAGGTTGGTCATGAATTCCTATTCGAGAAAATGGACTTTATGTAATTTTCCTGTGGCATACCTATTATCTGTTGCATCATTTTACACAACTGAATTGAGCTTCACGGTTTCTATTGCTTTGTCTATAACATGCTTTGACATGTACTTTACTGAATTTTATATCTGCAACTCTCCAACACCTTTCTGTGAGCTTCCTACTTTCTCCAAGTCTCCAGACAGTGTGGGTATTCTAATTGATGTTACAGGAGAGGTACACTAGCAACCATTTGCCTCTTGGATGTTGAAATTGCTGAATAGATGCCTTGTCGAAACAAGGCTTCAATTAAAGGACTTATTACCTCATTTTTCATGTCTGCATCTTGTATTTTACTTGCTTAAGGAGATGGTACATTACAAAGGCCTTGTTTCGACTTTATACATTTAGCATCATCATCACTGGACGCAGAAATAATTCCTATCAAGATTCTTGTGCATTTAATGGACGACTATTTATGATTTGACCATGGGTGCTTTCCTTCATACTTTAAATTCCATATGCCCTAGATGCATTGTTGAATGTACAACTAAAGATTTGCTCAATGTTAAGTGTGTTTTCTCAGAGATTTCAAAATACAAGCAACAAAGAAATATTTGTGAACACAAAAACACATTTGTCAATTTTGAAACTTCCATGGTTGTTTTCTGATATTGACATTGGATCTGATATCATAAAGAAGATAAACTAAAGAATTATGAATATGTTGCCTAAGGAAGGGATCAAAGCAACGAGTGAAAACATTTTTGAGGTTTTGGACTTAGCATTGCAAGATCAGATTGCTGATTTCCAAGCTGAAGATGTTGCATCTATGCCAATTCTTGCATTCAATTATAGCTATGATGTTATTACAACCATGTGTAGAAGATTGGAGGTATTTGTTGAAGACACATATGAGAAAGTTTGTGAAATTTTATCTCATAATATTGGATACATTGCATGTTTATCCGCTACTCATTTAGCAACTGATTATGCAACCAACTTTCTGTGTCAAATCCACAAAAATGTTGGTTTGAAAGTGAATTTGGGAAACATAGATGTTCTTATATTAGGATTATTTTGTGCTTAGTGTGATAAAAAAATTCAGCTAACTTAGGGAAAAGTGACCTTGATGTAACTTTATATCATATATAAAGGAAATACATTCTTAATAATACAATTGCTAGAGTTTGCTTTCAATATTTGTTAGTCTCTCTTTTATCGACTTATTTTTAGTGAATCATTAGAGCAAGTTCGTGTTGCTACTGTGTAAAGAATTTCTCCTCTTCTATGCCATGCAATCAAAATTGGCCTTCTAGAAACAAAACCTTTCTGGATAAAATACATGGATATACTTCCACTTTATGAGAAGAAGGTTGTGAGGAGATTTTTTTTTTTTGAAAATACGTTACTTCATTAAGAATAATGTAATTGATATTTTGTTTGAAGATGATGATGCATGCAACAAGAAAAAAGAAGAAAATATGCTTGGAATATTGAAACATGCTTCAGAAGCCACTGAGGATTCGAATGTATTTGAGACTTTGTTGGAAATGGTAGCAGAAATTATGAAAATGGCTGATGTCCATGGATATTTGTTTTTTTTCTCATTTTCTTTATTGATTGATTAGCTTAACAATTCAAATACTTGGGTAAGAGAAACAACTGCTAAGTTAATACATAAATCAGTTAGTTTTAAATAGAAGGGAGGAATTAGATCAATCCTTTTCAAGTTTGGTGGAATTAGAGATGAGATGTTTGAATACTTGAAAGAAAGGTTTGTCACACGCCTAGTTATGAGAATTGAATTTGCAGAGGTCATTTTGGGTACACCAAGTGTAGATCTTGTTCAGGAGATGGTTCTTGTGGTTCTTCCAAAGCTTGTAGTTTTACAACATCAAAATTTCCATGCATTAGCTAATTTGCATGAATTGGAAACATAGTTGAATACAATTTTTCCAGTTTTGTTGCTGGAATGGTGTCACAAGGCTCTATCGTTTGTGTTTCTTCACTCAGATAGAAAGGAAATGGTTACTTTAATGCAATTCTATGAAGCCCAGACATGATATAATACTAGAGGTATTTTTACTAGAGTGTTGCCAGTTCCGCTTGAGGAGTTTGTACATTTCCTTAGGGATGCACACAGTGACAATACTGATGAAAGGCTATCAAAGGTTCTAGTTATGATTTAATAGGTGGCTATTCTTGTCACTGGATCAGATGATATTCTAGGATTTTTAAGGAATCACTGGTTTCCATTTTGCTAATTTAGGGAACAATTCCTTGTAAGCAAGGAGGAAGAGGTGAGAGTAATACTAAGTGATAAGTGGCAAGTGGGAATGTATCACAATGTATTTGTAAAAATCTAATTGTAACTCGCATGTTTAGGGTAAAAGCAACCGCCAATGACCCCATTGATTTCTCCATCAATTACTCCATTAATTAACTTCATTATATTTTGGATTTTATGTACTACAATATATATGCATTTGTGGCATTCCTCTCTTGTAGGCTTCCTTTTATTTTTTAAATGGCACTTATATTAATTTAAGGAAAAGGAGCAATTAGGAAAAGGAGAAATTAGTTACACATGTGATATGTGTATGCACATATTTTCTCAAGCTCCACACAAAAGAAGGTTTGAGAACTATGGAAAAATATTTATGATGTTACTTGTTTACAAATTTGAGAAAGCCTCAAGGGTTACAATCAAAATCTAGAAATTTTGTTTCCTGGTGGAATGTGAGACATTCTTGGATCTGTATAACGCTTCAATGCTTGTTTAGGATCTAGGTAAGTGTGAATGAATAAAATCTTTCTATCATTGTTCTATATTGGATTCCCATTCTCTCTAAGTTATCAAAGGCAAGTTAAAACTTGATTAGACTAAGGGACAACATATTCCATTGCCAAACTTTAACCTTATAGGGAAGTGCACAACACTTGTTTGATACTTCCACACATTTTGAGGGCATGCCAATAGAAATGTCAATGTTTTTGGATACACTGGTGTTGGTTAGTTTTAGAAAAGTTCTATTTTTCAAATATGTTGGTTTCATGAAATAATATTTCCAACCAAGAGGATAAAGACTTGGCATGTCTAGGACATAGTGGTGTTATTTCTTGCTTGTATTTGTGATTTATTAGTATTCCACCACTAATAACTTCATTACGTAGTTGTTTTTTTAGTAGTATATTACAACAGTGACTTGTTAAAGGAAAATGATTCTAGTTTGTTTGAACGTCATAAACTGGAAGCAAATCTAGCTTTGAATTAGAAAAATGGAATATATTCTGAAAAATATGTTTTTTGATCAGATATAGGCCCGCTGCCTGATCATTTAAAAAAAAACAATCATGACAATAAAAAATGATTTTGGACACGATGAATTACAGAACTCTCCAACTCAAAATCAAGTTAGCATATTCAGTTTTGTGTGCATCAGATAAAAATGAATGAATAACATTAAGTTTTCTTTGAATATTTATATAACAATTTTAGAGATTCTACATGGAAAATTGTTGACACCTAATCCTATGGATGGGTGTGCACATTTATTTTTGTATATTATTTATTATTAGGAGATTAGGAAGGCCAAGAGTCATTGGGAGCTCGAATCCCAATAGCCTCACTTCCCATCTATATAAGCATGTACATTCTTCGACTAATATACATTGCGCGATTTGAGGAGTTACCTCCCGGTTTGACATGGTATCGAGCCGACTCCACATTTGGCATTTCTGCACGTGGTGTAACTCCCTACCCTTTGCTCGATCAAGTTTATTAATTGTTTTCTGCTGCTCCTAGTTGCTAGACTGTTTTCACGTATATTTTTTTTCCCTATTTATCATCGACATTTGCAGCTCCGGCTCTGCAGACTGCGAGGCTCGTCAATCCGCAAATTGCGAGGCTCTCGCAGATCCAGCAGATCCCGCAACATGCTCCTTCTCGAGATTCAAGTTCAAATTTTTTATGTAACAGCCCTTTTTGGGCTTCCTCCATTCTCCATCGACTCCCCCTACATTCCACTTATTCTCCCTTCGCTCCTGTTATCCCCTGCGCTCACCTCCCCCTCCTTTTCTTCCTGCGCACTCACCTCCCTCTCTTCCCTACGAGCACTTCGTCCCCTATCCGCCCCTACCATTCACTCATCCCCACGCAGCTCACAAAGGCGTTTCCACCCGTCGCTACCCGCCACAACGCTCCCCCCTACCCTCTCGCCTACCTCCGCACACCCTTATCGCTCCCACGGCGCTGACCGCCCTCCCATTACGCCCTTCCGCGTTGTGTAATCTTTCGCCTTACATACATTGCACTCGAGTTATATAACGCTGGTTTCTATTTTAACACAATGTGTTGATATGTTTTAACGCGAGTTTGATATACGTTGATATAACACGCCTCCACTTGATATAACATTGCGAGTTGCGTCCACATAACGTTGTATTTATATTTCCATAAAGGCTGTGTTGACATTGCATTGTATGTGTTATATTCACACCGCACTTTGTCACTATTCCACGTTGAATAACACATTACGATTTGAGTTAATGCATTGTATGTGTTATATTCACATTGCCGCTGTCACTATTCCACATTGAATACCATTTGCTCATATATACGCTGGCCATATATACGCTTTGTTCACTGTCATATGTCCCATATATTTTAAACATCGTCAATCCCCCTACATATATTCCCATTGCGCCCCTCCCCATTGCGCCCCTCCTTTCATAATTCCGCCCACACTCATACTTCCCATTACGCCCTTTCAATCCCTCCCATTCATAATTCCATTTTGTTTTCATATACACTTTTCCCCAAACAAAAAAAAATACATTTTATGCGTAATCAGTCTATAGCATAGAGAGTTTTTTAAATTTCGGTCTTCGACCTGAAAGTTTTACGAGCGATTTAGTTTCCCGAGAAAGAATTTTTTAACTCGTAAATTTTTTTTCCGAGCAAAGAGTTTTTGCCTCTGTATTTGAAATATTTCAAGAGTTTGAAGTTTTTTATAGCAGAATTTGTTTCCTCTTCGGAAAGATTTTTTCCCAGCTGTATAATGCATTCTCTCATCTCTATTGTTGGGATAGTTCTCTCTCGGCAAAGAGAACTATCTTGAATGGTCTCGGAAGATTAAACACACACTCATTTTTAATGAGCTGTGGAAAGGAATACGTGAAGGACAAGCGAAGATCCACCGAGAGAAGCCCACTTCGGACAAAGAGCTTGCCATCCGGGAAAACAAGAACCGCAAGGCCTATGCCTTGATTGCGACCTCGGTAAGTGAAGAGGTGAGTCGCCATATTTCATCATTCTCAAATGCCTATGAAGCCTTGAAGAAACTAAAAGAACTCTATGACTCACACTCGGAATTAGAAAATGTTCAATTGATGGTTAAGTTGTTCGGTCTTGAGATGAAGAATGATGATCCCCTTGCTTTAGCTTCGAAAATAAGATCTATAATGCATGACATTAAAAAACATCGGTGTAAAAATGGACATTCCTCTCATAGCATATGTTAAGGCATTATATCCGACTTACTCACATTATCTTGAGTCTTTGCAAGCAAGTGGAAACCTTGAACAAATCACCTTTGATAAACTTGAGCGAAGTTTGCGAAAGAGAGAAAGCTTTTGGGAAGATGACAGTCCCTTCATCTTCAGAAGAAGTCGCATATTTGGCACATAGAGAAAAGAATCATGCTCCAGATTCATTCGGAGGAAGAGGTGGCGAAGAGGAAGAGGAAGAAGGAACTTCACAGAAAGGGAGGCAGACAAGTGACAAATCCCATCTTCATTGCACACGCTGCAATAGAGATGGACATGATGCACCCAAATGCGAGAACACCATGGAACAAAATTGAGCGACACAGTAAATCAAGACAAAGGTAAAACCAATGACAAAGACAAAGGTAAAGCACTCGAATCACGCTCACTATGTTCTAGCACATTGTAACAATGGAGTAGCTCGAAAACCTCTTTGATGTTTCATTTACTTCATGGAGAGATGATTGGTTGCTAGATTCGGGAGCAACATGTCACATGACATTTAGAAAAGATTTTTTTGAAGATTTCACCGACAAAGTTGATGGAGCGAGTATATTTCGCGAGATAAATCCAAACTCAAGCCATCGGGGGCTTGGCACGGTCGAGCTTAAACCGCCTGGTCTTCCCCGATCATATCCTACATGAGGTTCTATACCTCCCGGAGTTGAAGAGAAACTTGCCGTCCCCGATCGAAATCCGCGACAAGGACACTCGGTTCACTTGTTTGATGGCAAGGCGGAGGTCGGATCGACATCGGATCACTCACTTGTCATGGAGGGAATAGAAGAAGGGAGACTTTTGAAGCTGAAAGGTTCATCTGCTCATGCTCAAAACTTTGCATTCGGTTCATATCATGATGAAGGTACATTTCCATCAAGTCTTTTATGGCATGCTAGATTTGGACACTTAAATTATGACGACCTTCGTTTGTTGAAGAAAATGGTGTTGATGGGACTGCTACAATTCCTAGAAAACCTAAGGAATGTGATGCATGTATTCTAGGAAAGCATAGCAACAGACCCATTTCATGATTCACACTCAAGAGCACATAGGAAACTTGAACTTGTTCATTCAGATTTATGTGGCCCTATGCCTATTAGCTTCGCAAATGGAAACAAATACATGATGACATTTATTGATGACTACACCAGGATGTGTTGGATTTACTTCTCGAAGAATAAGTCTGATGCTTTTCAAACTTTCAAAAATTTTCATGTATGGATTGAAAATGATGCACAAACACATATTGGCTCTCTACGTACCGATAATGGAAAAGAATACACTTCAAAGCGAATTTGAAAAATTATCTTCGTCAACATGGAATCAAACATCAAACCAGCGTGCCATATAATCCACAACGGAATCGTGTAGGCTGAAAGAATAGAACGAGAACCATCTTAAATATGGTCCGCTCCATGTTATTTTTCAAGAATGTAAAATTGATGTTTTGGGCTGATGCAGTTCTATGTCTTGTTTACATAAAGAATAGGTGTCCTTCAAGTTCAATTAGAAACAAAACTCCTTTTGAAATGTGGTATGGCCACATTCCTTCGATAAAGCATTTCGGGGTCTTTGGGTCCACTCGTTATGCCTTGATACCCAAGGGTCAAAGGAACAAACTTGGTGCTAGAAGCTGAAAATGTATCTTCTTGGGGTACTCCAATACCTCCAAAGGATATCGTCTCTATGATGAAGCAAATAAGAAGTTTGTGATAGCAAGAGATGTCATATTTCTTGAATCATCCAAGAGTGACAAGGTTGTTGAGCGGCAACTTGATCGCTGGATAGATTCACACATGCAAAGTCTTTCAAAGAATTTGATAATGTGATTCCACACCTTGAAGGGGGGATTCAGATATTGAATCAAAGCTGTGGAATCATTTCCTAAACCACACTCTCCCCCACATGAAGAAACAACCACGGATGACACATTGGATGATGTGATTGACGAGAGTGGGAGATTGAATCTTGAATCAATCCCAACTCGGTCAAGTGACCGACTCGGGCCTTCTCGAAAGGTCCACCCAAATGGGCGACAAAGACAACGGAGGATGTTCATCCGATGAGGTTGGAAAAAACGAGAACAAGAAGTTCCACTCAAGAAATCGAAGGTGATGTAGATAATTACGATTCCCCCTGTTGATATGGATATTGCTTATAAGCGTGAAATGAGTTTGTCTACAGATCATGAACCAACTTCCTTCAAAGAAGCCGCTTCTCATGATGAATGGAAAGAAGCGATGCGAGAAGGAGTATGATGCCTTGATAAAGAATGGCACTTGGAAGGCTGGTTGATCCGCCTTTGGGAGCGAAACCAATTGAGCTGCAAGTGGGTCTACAAGAACAAGTACAAAGCGGACGGCTCACTTGACAAGCACAAGGCCGGGCTTGTGGCAAAAGGATTCGCACGAAGGAAGGAATTGATTATGAAGAAACGTTTGCTCCCACAGCAGAAAATGGACCACCATCCGGACTCTCTTTGCCTTAGCGGCTCGAGTGGATGGAAAGTTCATCGGATGGATGTAAAAACAGACATTCTTGAATGGAGATCTGAAGGAGAAAGTTTATATGTCCCGACTCGGAAGGATTTGTGATAAAGGGTCAAGAACACAAAGTTTGCAAACTTGTGAAATCCCTTGTATGGCCTCAAGCAAGCACCACGAGCCTGGGTGTGAGAAGTTGACTCGAGCATCTTCACGAAACTTGATTTCAAACACTTTGATCTTGATGATGCAACTTTGTTTGTTAAGAAAGTTGGAAAAAACAGTTGTATATCTTGTGGTATATGTAGATGATCTTTTGATAACAGGAAACAATGAGAGCTATATTGCATCCATGAAGAAAGAGTTGAAGAAAGGTTTTGAAATGACTGATTTGGGTCATGTTCATTACTATTTGGGTATTGAAGTAATTCAACATCCTAAATTCATCTTTCTTTCTCGGAAGAAGTACATTGGAGATCTCTTGAACAAATTTGGCATGGATGATTGTAAACCCTTAGGCACTCCAATGGAACAAAACTTGAAGCTCACATCGGTTGAAGGGAAGGAATTTGAGGATGCAACTAAGTATAGACAGCTTGTAGGAAGTCTTATCTATCCGACCACCACCGGACTCGACATCTCATTTGTTGTTGGAATCCTCTCAAGGTTCATGCAAAAACCCTGTGAAGGACATTGGTCTCGTTTGCAAAAAGAGTACTAAGGTACTTGAAGGGGACTCAAGACTTTGGACTCAAATATACACAGTAGGCGACTTCATCTTGACCGGATACTACGATTCGGACTTTGATGGCGACAAAGAAACAGAGCGTGTCTACTACAGAGTTACACCATGAGTCTTGGATCGAGAGTCTGTCTCATGGAGATCACGCAACAATCGGTCCCGAAAGCAGATTCCACGACCGAGGCGGAATATGTGGCGTAACTGAAGCAACAAAGGAAATTGTGTGGCTCGGAAAATCCCTGGAAGATTTGCGAGATGAAACGGATGTATTCCACTCCACTCATGATCGACAATACTTCTGCAATAAAGTTGGCCAAGAACCCAAAGTTCCATGATCGAACAAAGCACATCAATACAAAGTACCATCTCATTCGACATCATGTTCAGGCCAAGACCATCCATCTACATCATTGTTCCACAAATGAGCAAACTGCCGACATCTTCACCAAAGCACTTGGAAGAGAGAAGTTTGAAAAGTTCGGATCGATGCTTGGACTCACCAACATCCCTTCGGATTAAAGGGGGAATGTTGACACCTAATCCTATGGATGGGTGTGCACATTTATTTTTTGTATATTATTTATTATTAGGAGATAAGGAAGGCCAAGAGTCATTGGGAGCTGAATCCCAATAGCCTCACTTCCCATCTATATAAGCATGTACATTCTTCGACTAATATACATTGCAGATTTGAGGAGTTACCTCCTGGTTTGACTGAAATTATGTGGGTGCTAATCTTGCTCAATTAATTATAGGGAAAACAAGGGGCATACATAATTTTTTGGCTTATGGAAATTGGATTCCTTTTCCCTTGGAATAGTACGTTGATAATTGAGTATTACTATGTTAAAGATATATTCCTGGTTAGTATCATAATTTACAAAGTCTTGTTTTATTCTTTTTTAGTTTCTTGTTGTAATATTGTGTCAACAATACTTTTCTCCACCCATTAGATTTTTACTAACCAGTTTTATTGTTGAAGTGTAACTTCTTCTTAGAGATAACTAGAGGAAACGATACAAATACAAAAGTGGAGCATGAGACATTCTTAGTAGAAATTGCTAGCTCTGTTGTGTTTATTTGTGACATTTTATTTGCTTTGTTTATACAGGTCATCTAGCTACATAGTGGCCACTATTTCCCAACTAAAGAAAAATTATTCGAGTTTCTTGCAAATGACATTAACAATATTTCTAATGTTGAGGTATATATCGTATAAATCCTTTACAGTCTACTTTAGCTTATGTTCCACTGTTCATCGACTTTCGTGTCTTATACTTTGCATTGTAACTTCTTCTTTTTTGTATAAAATGGACTCATTATTGATGGTAACACTAGTACAAAATGGCTAATTAGTTACTAAAAAAATGACTAAAATTTGCATATAAACGACTATTTTTCGGTTGGTGACCAATAGTAGCTAATTTACAGTATCTTATAACGCGACCAACTTTTGGTCATTTTTAGCTTAGTCATTAATTGGTTATCTCAATTTTGTTGTCTAGTTGTATATTTAGTCATTAATTTGGTCATTAATTTAGTCACTGATTTAGTCATTAATTTAATCATTGATTTGATCATTCATATGGTCATTGATTTAATCATTGATTTGGTCATTAGTTGTCACAATTAATGACCAAATATACAATAACATATATTACTATATGATTACCTGAGAAAACCAATTAATGACCAAATAAATATGACCAAAATGTTGGTCGTGTTATAAGATACTGTAAATTAGCTACTAATAGTCATATATATGCAAATTTTAGTCATCGTTTGAAATCAATTAATGACCAAAGAAATATGACTAAATTTTAGTTGTGTTATGAGATACTGTAAATTAGCTACTAATAGTCATATATATACAAAATTGAGTCGTCATTTTTGGTCACAAATTTATCATTTGCAGTAGTCATTTATTCATTATATAAACAACTAATTTATTAATTTATGTTCATTTCATTTACTTTCATTAAAAATCATTATAAATGACTAATTTAGTAATATATTAATTTTATTTGTGTTCATCATTAATCACTATAAACTACTATTTTAATAGTTTTAGATTGATTTTATGTGTTCATTATTAATCAACAAATTAATTAGGATGATTTTGCAAGTAAATTTTTAAAAAATTGTCATACAATTTACATGTTCATCTAATATGAAAACGCAAACTTACATATGTTAATTACAATACCAAGTAATATCAAGTACAACTATAGATAATTCCAACCACATAAACTATATTATATAAAATGTCAAGTATTACAATATGAGTTTCCAACTTAATATTGGTTGGAGTACAATTTACAAATAAAATATTGTTCATTACTTCAAAACATTATCATTATCTTGCCAAGGAATTGCAAGCAAATTCACCAACTCTGAAAACTTGACCATCGGTATTTATGTGTGTGTCTTATGCAGGATATTGGCTCTATGGGTACCACTAGACCAGTACATTTCTCTCTCTTTATCACTCTAGTGTTACTGTTCCCCTCTTTCTTCAATCCTTGCTTCTTACCATCAATACTGAGTCCATTTTCTGCAAAAAGAAAACAAAAAAATTACAATGAAGAGTATAAGACATGAAAGTCGATGAACACTGGAATATAAACTAAAGTAGACTATAAAGGATTTATACAATATATACCTCAACATCAGTAATACTGTTAATGTCATTTTTCCCCATAAAAGCAAGAAACTCAAACAAGTTTTCTTTAGTTGGGAAGTAGTGGCCACTATGTGGCCAAATGACCTTTATAAACAAAGCAAATAAAATGTCACAAATAAACAAAACAGAGCTAGCAATTTCTACTAAGAATGTCTCATGCTCCACTTTTGTAGTTGTATCATTTCCTCTAGTTATCTCTAAGAAGCAGTGACACTTCAACAATAAAAATGGTTAGTAAAAATCTAATGGGAGGAGCAAAGTATTGCTGACACAAGATTACAACAAGAAACTAAAAAAGACTAAGACAAGACTTTGTAATTTGTGACACTAACTGGGAATATAGCTTCAATATAGTAATCTTCAATTATCAACGTACTATTCCAAGGGAAAAGGAATCCAATTTCCATAAGCCAAAAAATTATGTATGCCCCTTGTTTTCCCTGTAATGAATTGAGAAAGATTAGCACACGCAATTTCCATTTAGAATCTCTAAAATGATTCTATAAATATTCAAAGCAAACTTAAGGTTACTCATTCGTTTTTCTCTGATGCAGACCAAACATAATATGCTAACTTGTTTTTGAGCTGGAGAGTTTTGTAATTCATCGTGTCCAAAATCATTGTTTATTGTCATGACTGTTTTTTTTTTAATGATCAGGCAACGGGCCTATATTTGATCAAAAAACATATTTTTCAGAATATATTCCATTTTCTAATTCAAAGCTAGATTTCCTTCCAGTTTATGATGTTCAAACAAACTAGAATCGTTTTCCTTTAACAAGTCACTGTTGTAATATACTACTAAACAGACAACTACGTAATGAATTTATTAGTGGTGGAATACTAATAAATCACAAACACATGCAAGAAATAACACCACTACGTCCTAGACATGCCAAGTCTTTATCCTCTTGGTTGGAAATATTATTTCATGAAAACAACATATTTGACAAAGAGAACTTTTCTAAAACTAACCAATGCCGGTGTATCCAACAGCAATAACATTTCTATTGGCATGCCCTCAAAATGTGTCGATGTATCAAAAAAGTGTAATGCACTTCCCTGTAAGGTTAATGTTTGGCAATGGAATATGTTGTCTTTTAGTCTAATCAGGTTTTAACTTGCCTTTGATAACTTAGAGAGAATGGGAATCCAATATAGAACAATGATATAAAGTGTTTATTCATTCACACTTACCTAGATCCTAAACAAGCATTGAAGCGTTATACAAATCCAAGAATGTCTCACATTCCACCAGGAAACAAAATTTCTAGATTTTGATTGTAAACCTTGAGGTTTTCTCAAATTTGTAAACAAGTAACAACATAAATATTTTTCCTTAGTTCTCAAACCTTCTTCTGTGTGGACCTTAAGAAAATATGTGCACACATATCACAATATAGCATGTTGTGGAGTACATTTACATGAAACCAATCATTCAAAATTGTATATTCTATCAAGATTGAGGCATGTGTTAAATGCCCATTATCTGCATCTTTGCGCAATGGTGTCATTAATAATTTGAAGGTTCTTGGATTGCTTGTATGATCTAATTATTGCTTTGTGCAAGATGTTTTTACACTCCTATTTTTAAAATTGTTATGTTTATGAACAGTATATAGATACAATGGATGCTTCGAATAATAAAAGAGGCAATTATTTTTCCATCAATAGAATTCAAGTATTTGCATATGGTGTAAATTCAATAGTTCTACGGGTGGTACTTAGGGTCAACCTAAACGGTTATTTCGCATGCATGAAAATAAGTAAAAAGTGATAATAGGAAGGACTCATGCGAACTTTTCTAATCGTAGATGTTGAATCTTCAAGTGTTAATGTTGTTGTGTTCAATTTCTTATTGGGGTATCTATCAGCTGAAAAAATTTGAACAAATGTTTGAAATGAAAATAAGTTATAACAAATAACATAACACATAACATTTTTAGCACTTGCTTCTTTTTCTTTGCAAATCTGAACATGTCTCGGAGCAACTTATGTTAGCTATGTCCAAATGATGCCAGTTTTTGTTTTCCATTTAAATTTCCAATTCAATCCTATGTATCATTATCCAAGAAATTTGGGTCCTTCAGAGGAAATGACAAATATGTTTGTGCATTATAGTTTAACCATACAAATTTGTCTTATTCTATAATGAAAATTGTTAAAAGCACAATGAAGTTGTGAAAAATTGGGGAAAATAAAATTATTTACTGATAAAACTAAATGCATCCATGTAACAAGTAACCCAATCTAAATATGCATATTTATAAGTGAATGGATAATGCATATCAAGGGTAATGCAACTCATCCTCATATTGGAAGCCCCTTTAACACACACATACACATAAAAACACATGTGGTTCAAGGACACATCTTTTCCACTAGGGTAGGTGTCCCATGAATGCCACTTTCTCAAAGACATTCCTAAAATATCATTGAAGGGGTACCTTTTAATATAATGAGTTATCCAAGTGCATAATATTAAAGTATTAACACTCAAATACTATAATTTAATGTAATCAAGTTTAAAATATATTAAACTTTAAGAAAGAGTTATTAATCATAAATGTCATCAATTAAGAGGTCAAGATAAAACCATAGAACTTATTGCAAAGAAATGAACTCTATTATCATGGACTTTAAATGAGCATGTTTCCTTATGAGCCTGAGCCATAGAGGGAACTTTGGGAGTGAATGCAAAACTTTCATAGAGCTTTATGGTTATTCCTCTAGGCAAAGGTCAATTTCTAAGCCTTCTACTAAAGCTAATAAAGCCGAGAACAACACAAATATTGGGTGTTTACTATTCACTAACTAGTCAACATATCCCTTGCCTCACACAATGAAGGAATGCCTTGAAGTGGCAATCACAAACTGTTAGAGATTAAAGGTAGTGCAAACAGAGGCACCTAGGTTATTGTTGGTTTGAGTTTGCTCAAAGGAGCTGACATACACAAAGAAACTTGAAAATATGTTAACATGGCTCATATGGAAAAAGCTCTATGATTGTTTCTATTAGCAATGGAAGAACCCAAACTGCTCACTAACATGATAGTCCAAGCACAAAAAATAATGGCTTAGATGTGTTCTTAAGGGTATGGTAAAGTAATATTCTTGGATGTACTCATAGATATATTGGTAGTTAACACGTTTCAATCAAGATCACTTAGGCCAAAAACAAAATATTTCCTTTGGACCTGAGGTTGCATGGAAAGTGTTCAACAAAATATTTGAACAAAAAGTAGTTAACAAAAAAATTGGTAACAATGGAAATTTTAGGAGACCTTAATTTGAGAGGGCTTTGAAATCAAAGCAAGCTTTCAAATTATTGTCAAGTCTATCATAGGTAAAACCTTAATATTTGGGTGAAATTTCTTGATTTTATAGTAAATAAAAAGCAAAAAGTAGAGCAACAATAACTTTGTTTGCAGGAAACCAACTTGATGACCATTATCTATTGTCTAACATATGCAAAGACACTATTCTAATTTTGGTGCTGTGCCTAGAAAAAGGAGTGATGGGAAAACTAGAAAGCATCTCTGTAGACCATTTCTTTCAAGGATGTTAGCCTCAAAGAAACTTCCACTAACGGACTATAATTTGTAATCGTTTACAAATATTTAAAATTACCAAAGAGTTAATAAAATTATGAAGGTGTTTATGACTGAATGGGTCAAGAAAACCACAAAAGGTGTTGCAAATAAATTCTATTAGTATGCACTTCAACACAGCCTTTTAAGAATTTGGACAACTAGGTCCAAACTCCATGTTGTGATGCTCAGATTAAGAGGCTAATATTTTCGTTGGATTCCTCTTTCGGAGAGGTGTAAAATCCATATAAAATATATCTTAATCCGATGAGCAGAACATTTATTTTGAATTTATTATTTATAATAAATTATATGTGCAGGTCGGCCTTAAGATTTCACACCCCCAACAGATGTGTCACACACCCCAATGATGGATATAAACACAAGCAAAGTTGGAGAGCATTTCACAACAACTCAACACACATCTTCTTCTCTCATCTGATTTAGTACGAGCTCATTGGAGGACAAGTTCAGCCCACACGTGTGGAGAAGAAGGACGAAATCTGTACGGCTGAAGGGAAGGACGAATTTCTGCAACTAGGGTTTTGCTGGAAGTTTGACCAGCGTTGACTTTGGTCAACGCATGGTCCGAAAGGGCTGAAACTTGTTGGAGAGTTCGATTTTGAGAGGCCGTACACATTGGCACTGAAATCGAGGTCAAAGGGTTGACCGAACTGTTGTTGCATTGACTTTTAGCTTGCTGCCCTGCGTTGACTTTTCTGGATAGCGTTGACTTTTTTGGAGTTGACTTGGGTTGACTCGGTAGCTGATTGGAGGATTGTTGTGACACATTCTGGGTTGGCTGATCAAGGAGACTTTGCTGGTTGAAGCATCCTGTTGATCGCCGTAACGCACCATCACATTTTTTTGTTTCTGGTTTGTCTTCTATAAGATCCACTTATATGTTCTATCAGCATTTTACTTAACTATTTGTGTGATTGTTGTAAGAAAAGTAAAATTGATTCAAGCATAGAACATCTACAAAAATTTACATTTCCTTATAAGCCCAAGATATAAAGGTCACAATGGTAGAGTTCTCTGAGTAGAGGTCACAAACCCTTTCTGTGAATCACATGCACTGAAGTCTGAATCTGATTCACAACACCTATATTAGAATTGTACAAGTGGATATATTCAAACTAGAAAAAAAATTACTATGAAGTGTATCTATACTCCAAAGATTTCTTTATCATTCAATTTTCTTATCTGGATTACTGTCCCAAATAATTTGAAGAGGGTCCTCTAGGGAAGAGCAAATCCTTTTGTTATCCCACATTTCCCACACTTCAACCCAACCACTATGTCTGTCACCAAAATGGCAGTTTGGTTTCATCTCATTTTCCAATACTATTTTGGAATTTATCAGTGTTTGTATATATTGTTAATACTTAGGGAACAAATTAAAAACAAATCTTGAAAAGATTAAGTTTGGTTTTTCACATATGCTTGACCCAATCACTTCTAGAAAAAATCAACTATGATTGATGAGACAAACCAAAATCATGACAAGTTTCACATACTAGACATCTGCCTTATTATCATTAACATGGGCAACCTAGATGCAACTTCAAAAGGACGGCTTAGCAAGGTTAAGAGGCCCAATATCCAGTATATCCAAAAAAATAAGTTCATGCAACTGGAGCAACACTACACAAGAGCATGAGGGCCTTCTTTGCCACTTATTACTAAGCTAATATATTTGTTGTGTATTACCATATTTTGAAACATGATTTTGGATTTGACTCTTAATAATGGACAACCTGAACTTTGTCCATCTTAGTTCACAACTTCAGGCCATGCTCCTTGGAAATTTTGATGTATGCTGATATGATCCTATGATATTGTTGAATATGTTATTTTCAAGTCTAGAAAATATGATCAAGCACAGTTTTCAATCGAGTGAGAATTGATTCTACCTATAGTTATAATCATTAATGTTTAGCTATGTCCTTACTCCACATAGTACAAATATTTGGGGATTTTAACTTTGATAGGAAATGGTGTCTCTAACTACCAATTTGATCATCCAGCCTCCCATTTTCAACCTTAAATCCACTTAATGGTCAATGCTCTAATCCATCCTCTCAAAAGACATGGTAAAAATCCTAACAATCTGTTGAGTCTTCATGATTTCAATTTACAAGCAACTCATGAAAACTTTGCATTATACAATGGAAACTCTTCAAGTCTTCACAATCTACATAAAAAAATTTCCCACCTAGCACTCAAACCTTCAAGTTTTAATCTAGATTCTCCTCCATCCATAGACTACTCAATAGTCAATGCTTGGAAAAGAATCTTGAAAGAACAAAAATTGGTATAAAATAATGTGAGATTGGTGATTTTATTAAATGTTAGAATTTTTAATTTTCATGTATAATCTAAACACAAAGTAAAAAATAATTATTTTTCTATATAGTCTAAACAATCCAATCAACAACTCAGCTCAAGGCTACTCTAAAGTAAAGCCTTCCTCCTACAATGCAACCAAACTTACATCCAAACATTCCTTTCCCATGATAGTACTTAATGTTATTGTGTACTATGGTACTTCTAAAAAAATATTATAGATGTTTTTAAATACTCCTATTTCTTGACCATCTCTTGGAAAAATATCCTGTGATTCCATTTATGGTAACATGATTTGGGCGCTAACAAGGTTAATAAAAAAATGACTCATGAACCCAACAATTGCATGCAAATAAATTGAAATTTTGCACAACAAATTGAAAACATAAAATCAAATAGACTCTATTACCAACAATAGAAGGTAGCAACAACCTTCAAATTTGACCAACCCCTTCAGTTATTGTCAATTGAAAATAGCATTATGGAAACAAACACACTGAACACTATAGTTCAATATGAAAATATAAAATTTTGTTCCACAATTCATTATAGGATCCTAAAATGAAAATTTGACTATTTATATGATTGGCATGCATCACGATGCAATTTCAAATTGCCAATATATGATAAGTGAACTAAATTATAATCAGTGCTCATGGAATTTGAAGCTTATAAACTATAACTACATTAAATGTCCAGAAAAACAAAATATTTTCTAGAGATGTAATTTAAAAAAAAAAATACCATTGGCTTCAAAAGTAAAATTTTGATAACGACACAGTTTATAACATTGAACACTACTAGTAAAATAATCTTGAAAGAGAAAAAATTAGCTTAGTAAGATCCTTGGTATAAAAGAATGTCATATTTGTGGTTGCAGCAAACAAGATTGCCCCTATTCCAATTTAACTTCTCCACTGTGCAAACATTTTCAGACACAATGTGTTGCATAATCAAATGTAATGATTCTCATCCTTGCAGCCATCTTAAAACAATCATGTATGAAAAGTTATATTCCACAAGCTATGACCACTAATACACTGTTCCATCAATTGCAGAATGACTATTTCTTGACCACTAATTAACATGACAAATATCTAGCCTTACTATCTCCCAAAAATTTCATGGAATGTCAATAAGATATCTATTTACTCTCGATGACTTACCAAAGTCTGAGGATGCATCACATAACATGGACTTCCCTCTGCTTGGGTGCCAAGTCTACGGAGAATATATTCTACCAAATTCGTCCAAGACCGTAATGAATAGTTTGTGTTCTTCAAGGTCCAAGGATTAGCTATTGATAGCAGAGGCATCACTGATGGGAAGGCCCAGAAATGGTGGGATGGTGATTGCAACCGAGACCAAAACCATATTTTCCACAGTGTCCCCACATCATTTATGGTATATTCTAGCTCAAATGTACATTTGAGAGAATTTTAGTTCAAGGAAAATCCAAAAATCCATTTTGAAATAGCTTGGTCAACACATGTGCAAGTCAAAATTGGAAATTGTTGCTCCCAGGGATAGTCCAAATACAAATGGAATTCACGTCTCAGCCTCTTGACATGTAGTGATTCAGAATTGTACAATTGCAATAGGAGATGATTTTGTTTTTGTAGTTACACAAAGCTCAGACATTGAAATCAACAAACTAGTTTGTGGGCCTGGGCACGGAATAAGTATTGGAAGTCTTGGTAGCAGGGATTCATAAGATACATTTGAGACGTGTTTGTTAATGGATCTTCTCTCAATTGCATAGAAAATGAATCAGTACACATAAAAACATGGCAGGGGATTCTGGTTATGCCCAACAAATAATGTTCCAACATGTGAACATGATTAACATCTCAAATCCCATTATTATGGATCAATATTACTGTGCCCCTCCATTGTGATGCCACAATCAGTTAAAACCATGCAACAATCATAGTTTCATTGTTCAAGTTCACAACGTGACATACATAGACATCATTGGCACTTCGGCAACGAAAGAGGCAATAAAACTTGCCTGTAGTTGCACCGTTCCATGTACAAAAATTGTGATGGAGGGTATAAACCTTCACTTGGACAACGGAGACCCAGCCACTTGTTTATTGGCTAATGTGCATGGTTCTAGCAATGGCCAAGTCATTCCTCCCATTAATTTCACATCACTGAGCTTGCAAGCATCAAATTAATTTATTACTAGGAGTTATCGGTCATCTCATTGGTTCCACAATTATCTTCTTCTGTGCCATGGTGGTGAGATGAAGTTGTTAGTTTGAAAATTATTTATAATTACCTTGAAATATGTGAATATTCTGCAAGTAAAGACAACTCCTAATGAATATGCATCGGCTATGGAGGAGGATGAGGAGTATGTAAGAATTGAAGACCAAGGTCATGAGGCTTATGTTGATGGGTAACCCATCACTAAACGACTGTGAGGATGATGAAGATTATGAATTTTTTTTATAAAGAAGCTTCTTTCAGAAATAAAAATACTCGAGATGGGCAATTTGTCTATTAAAAATTGTAACTAAGTGAGCCTAGAAGATGTTGGGAGCTTATAAGTACTAAAAATTCATGCTCTCCATCCCAACATTCTTCCCATGTACACTTTGAGGGTCCAAAAAAATCATTATTACCCCCTCAAAACCTACTTTCTCTAATGTTAATGGCAAAAAGTGAAGAAAAAATAAAAAAAGTAATAAGTGGTGATTTTTTTATTATTTTTCCAAGTCAAAGGGGGCAAGGAAAATGACATGGGAAATCAAGATGAAGTCAAAGGCTGAGTCAAAGGGTGATTGGAGCATCCACCTAGGGTCCACAAGTTCAAGTGCCAAACAAGCCAAGACAAGGAGGGAGCACATTGAATTCTATAGATAGCACAAATTTTTGTAGACCCAACCTCAATCTCCCCTTTATGTTCCACGAATATTCATTGCAAGAAAGGGAAATTCGAAATACGCTCTGTTAGTTACAAAATCCACGTAGCAGCCTGAGAATACTCCACACAACAGCCTGTACACATGTTCTGGTAAGGTTTAATTGGCAATTTTCAAGGCAAAGTTATTTCGTAGTTGGACAATTGAACTCCCCTTACCCTCCCTCATGCATCTATTCAGCTCAACCTCCACGCAATCTACTCACAGCAGACTACAACTAACACATAGCACTAGAGTGGAGAGACACAGACAATCTATAAACGACATACACAATAGTATTGGACACATGTTTGATGGATCAACAGCCTATACACATGACTTGGTAAGGTTTAATTGGCAATTTTCAAGGCAAAGTTATTTCAGAGTTGGACAATTGGACTCCCCTTACCCTCCCTCATGCATCTATTTAGCTCAACCTCCACGCAATCTACTCACAGCAGACTACAGCTAACACATAGCACCAGAGTGGAGATACACAGACAATCTATAAAGGACATACAGAGCAGCATTGGACACATGTTTGATGGATGAGTTAACTAAGGAATTAGCGAAGATTTTGTGGGAGTCTTATCCCCTTTCAACTCCACTCATTGCACACATGTATTACTCAACCAATTCGCACAGTAGTTTAGAGGATGAGTTAAAAAAAAAAAAAAATTAGCTCAAATTTTGTTGGAGTCTACTCCCCTTTCAACTCCATTCATTGCACACATGTATTACTCAACCAATTCACAAAGTAGTCTAGAGTATTTTCGCTCAGCCAGTAGATTATTCTACAGCCAGTCACAAGAACAACAAAATAAGGACAAAAATGTAGAATACAAAGTCTTCAAACAAAGATTAACAGCAATTGTTTTTTGTTACAACACATGCGTACACAAGATGATTGAGAGTTCGAGTCTCGGGAACAATATTATACTTTCAAACAGTGCTTGGTTTGAGATTCAGGCTTGTTAAGACTTGAATATTATACTTTCATGCAGTGCTTGGTTTGGGATTCAGGCTTGTTTGGCAAGAGCTGTGCTTGATTTTTCCCATTATCTTCTGTAGCACTAGGTTTCTTGTGAGTGAGCAAGAATAGTCGGCTTAGTTAAATCTGTATTTGCAGCCTTCTTGGTCATTGTCATGATAATGCTGGGCACAGCAGCAGCTGCCCCCAGTCCGACAATGGAAACAGGCATTGCTTCAGTAACCTTCTTCTTGACCTTCAAAAACTTTGTGATCTGCTTAATTAATATTAATTAATATTGATTAATTAAAGTTTATTAAGCATATATATATATATATATATATTGGGATCTCCCTGCCCTTAGCTGTCAAGCACCTTTCTTCTCTTGGCATAAATAATTCTTAAGTTATCTCATTATGGAACTCTCTCCTATTTTAGGATGCGAGAACAGCTTGAATTGCAAGTGTCGATTTTTATTTTTAAAATTTTTCCCTTTGTTTCTCTGTAATTTCATAATACAGATATTATATTTGCATCTTTTGTTCAAAGAGACTTTCTTTCTCTGTAATATGTCATAATACAAATATTATATTTGCATCTTTTGTTCAAAGCGACTCATTGTAGTATATCCTTAACTCTATATCTTATTCTTAATATAAATATTTTCTCTGGCTGAGCCTGTTTATCTCGACAAGATGATTTTTATTTTTAAAATTTTTCCCTGTTTCTCTGTAATACATCATAATACAGATATTATATTTGCATCTTGACTCATTGTAGTATATCATTAACTCTATACCTTATTCTTAATATAAATATTTTCTCTTATTGAGCTTGTTTATCTCGACAAGATATAAATATTTTCTCTTGCTGAGCCTGTTTATCTGGACAAGATATCGTGGTTTTAGGAAATTGCATTTTCTTCTTGTTTTTATATTACATTTTTCGTGTTTTGTGAACATGTTGAAAATTTTGTTGTTCTCATATCTTCTAAATTTCAGTAGATGGTCATATTTTCAGTCGTCATGCTTCAGTATCCATCATACCATCATATTTTGTAATTATGGCGTTGTTATTTCTATGAAAAGATGGATCACTTCTATTTAATTGTCCAGAATGTTGTCTTGAATATAACTATTCCTTTTCACCCCTGTGCCAAGAGTGACGAGTCTCATCGTATAAAGACTTTGGAGGCATGGTAAAATGCACTCACATATGCTAGCCTATCAAACTTTAAGCCTTATTTTTTATTAAAAGCAATGTCTGTATTTTGGAATGCCCGTGCCTTTCACAATGCTTGCGGCTGTGAAGGAATCCTTCCTTTGCGTAGCTGAGTTAAAAATCCAGTTTTAGTGGAATATGATTGACTTGGCTATTGCATTGATGGCAGTAGAGAAAGATTCTTGAGATTTTTGTAAAGGTGCTCCAAAGACAAATAAGAAAGTTCTTCTCCCATCTTGTACACATATTCCACCTAAATTAATTGAACAATATAAAAGCTAGAGTAGAGAAACTCGAGACAAATTTTTAAAGCATAAATGGTCTTTTTATCCATCTCAACTCAATCAGAGTAGTGGGATTGACTTTGCTCTTATGATTATTTTAATAGGTAGCGTCCCTGCCTTCTTTACGCTATTTGTATCTGGCATCTGCCCATGGATCAAGTTTCAGATTCCCATTTAATTGTCATGTTTGGTGATGTAGTCATGACTCATAAGTTGATTATGTCAGTCAGGGATATTGTGGGGAATGCGTGAACTTAATTCCCTCATGTATCTCATCAATCATATTTTTAGTTCGTATGAACTAATGACTTGTGATTTTTGATATCATTAGTTTCATTTTTTAGGGAAGTTGAAAGGATTAAAATCCAACCACGTGAAGTTCATGAGCAGGTGACGCATACCATGCCACCTGAGATGATTGAGATCTTTAAATCACTCGAGGATTGGGTAGAAAACAATATATTGGTTCATTTAAAGACTGTTGAGAAGTCTTGGCAGCCATAGGAGCCAGGACTTTTTGCCTAATGCTTTTTCTGAGGGCTTCCTTGAAGAAGTTAGAGAGTTGCGGGAGCAGTCACTTGAATGACTATTTATTTTGCCTTGTGGGAGATATGATTACCGAGGAATCGTTTCCCACTTACCAGACCATGATCGACACCTTGGACAGTGTAAGAGATGAAACTGGTGCCAGTCCCACATCCTGGGCAAGGTGGACACTTATGTGGATAGCTAAGGAAAATAGACACAGTGATCTTTTTAATAAGTATCTTTACTTGTGTGGCCGAGTGGACATGAGACAGGTTGAGAAAACCATACAGTATTTGATTGATTCTGGAATGGTAAGTGACGACACAAGCATTTAAACTTTACAAACATATGGTCGAAGTATTTTATTACATTTACTATTGGTCTCAACAGGATGTGGGATTGCATTTTGTAATGCTATTTTACTGGATTTTCTATATTGCATGTTGGGAGCTTTCTGCAGGATATTCTTGATGAATATTATCTGACTTCATGTTTTGGCTTATTTAGGATCCACGCACAGAAAATAGCCCCTATCTGGGCTTCCTATACACTTCTTTCCAGGAGAGAGCAACATTCATATCACATGGCAACACTGCAAGATTTGATAAAGGATACGGTGATTTGAAATTGGCTCAAATATGTGGAACTATCGCTGCAGACGAGAAGCGCCATGAGACCGCATATACTAAGATAGTGGAAAAGATGTTTGAGATTGATCCTGATAATCTATGTTGCACACAGCAATGAAAGACAAATATTTTAGGTGTATCTTTACACCTTTAGAAACAACTGCTTTAGGGACAACTACTACTATATTCATTTTTGATCGATGGCCAGAGTATTTTGTATGTTTAGACAAATTTTTGAATCCATTATTTCCCCATTCAGTAAATCATGGATTTTTCATTCTCCTTCAGAAAACTAACAGAAAAATTCAAAATAAAACGTATCATTTAAAACCCAATGAATTTGGGAATGCTGTAAATTAACTAACTCCAGTGTATTCTTTCTGATCGATAGACAAAGTATTTTGTATGTTTAGACAAATTTCTGAATCCATTATTTGGCCATTTAGTAAATCATGGATTTTTCATGCTCTTTAAGAAAACTAACAAAAAATTCAAAATAAAACCTATCATTTAAAACCCAACGAACTTGGGAATGCTATAAATTAACTAAATCCAGATATAATCACAAAAGGAGGAAGATTAAAACTTAAATACACCTAGATCATGTGTAGAACAAGTGGCAGGAAAATGTGAAACAGAATAAGCAAGATCTTGATTTCATCAAGAAATGGAGTTTGACAAAATTACCTCATCATCGGTTTCGGCCTCGTCGCTGCCAGAAGCATATTGATCTTCGTTTGGGCTGGACACATCCCTCTGCTGCAGCTTCCAGTTCTTCCTGGTCCTCTTTTTCTTATTAGAACCATACGTTCCGCTTCGATACAGGTCAACCAGAGCCACAGAGATCCAGATAAAAAACCAGAGAGAGTTTACAGAACATCGAAACACCAAGCCCAGGGACAGTTATCAGCATAGAGCTCTACCACCAACAAGATTATTTCAGAACCAAAACATAAGACCACTTGCAAACAAAAATAAAAACCTAGGGCAGCATCATATTTCCTATCTCCTTCAGCTGCCACCGTGAGAACCACCAGCACCATAGCGAGATCCGCCACTGCCACCATCGTTGTAGCCACCACCACTGCCATAACCATGGTTGCCACGAGCACCACTTCCACTATAATCCCATCACCGCCGCCCCCACGGTAGCCACAGGAGCCACACCCTCCACTACCGCCCCTGTTTCCTCTGGACTGGGCTGGGTTAACGGTGATGCTTCCTCGGTCAAGCATCTTACCATTCATTGCGTCAATGACATCCCTCATGGATTACCAAGGCCATACCACCCCATTAACCATTCAGCCCAAATTCGAAACCCTTGGACAACCCTTGGACCAGCTTTTGCGATTGTTCCAGCGATTCAAATGAATTTCAGTAAAACCAATTCTTATTAATTTATTTTCACTTTAAATTTTCCCTCTTTTATTAATTTATTTTCATTTTAAATTTTCCCTCCAAATGCATTTGTTTTTACCTTTTAGGATTTTCTAGGATTTTAGTAAAAAAATAAAAAAAATTCACGCCTATTTTTTATTAATTTATTTTCATTTTTTCAGCCTTTTATCCGTGGATTGGGAAATTTTCCCTCCAAATGTTTTTGTTTTTAAAAAGAGTAAAAAAATTTCACAGCCATTTTTTATTAATTTATTTTCATTTTTTCAGTAAAAAGAGTAAAAAAATTTCACAGCCATTTTTTATCAATTTATTTTCATTTTTTCAGTAAAAAGAGTAAAAAAATTTCACAGCCATTTTTTAGTAATTTATTTTCATTTTTCAACCTTCTATCCGTAGATTGGGAAATTTTCCCTCCTAATGCATTTGTTTTTACCTTTCGAAATTTGAGAGTGGGAAGGATTCCCCAAAGTTTGGAAGTTCCGGCCTTTTTTATGCATTTCCTCCCAATGAGGGTCACTAGAGCTTCTTGAGTCCTTGTTGGTCTAGGGAAAAGGTTCTCAAGGAAGCAATGAAACATATCAGCCTTAATATATCATTAGTTTTAGATGTGAAGATATCTCATTTATATAGTATTATAATTATATTATTGTTGTAGTTTTAATCTTTGTTGAGTTATAGAGTTAATGAATATATGTAAGTGTAGGTAGTGATTATAATGGAGGGTGTTATAAGATTAATTTAAAGAAATTGAAAAATGGAGAGGGTCATGAAATCAATACAAAGTTTTTCATAGGGTTTAAGGGGTGTCAAGGTGGTAGAATATTGGAATTAAGAGAACTATATAGCAATTTAGTAAATATTGATACAAATTGCACATATGTGTATGTTGTGGTGTAAATGTAACAATGTTTTTGAAATTCTTTTGTAAGGTATGACAATGGTCAAGTTTGCCATGTTTTTTAGAAGTATGCATGTGTACGTAATGGTGGACTAAATGACTTATGTTAGGTGGGATGAGGTTGAACCCCAACAAATACAAGCAAAGAGATCAATCTAGTAACGTTGGTGGTGTGGGTCAACGAGCATTGGGCTATTTAACTTGCTTTCACATACATTTGTTTTTTGGATTGAAATTGTTTTCATGAACACTAGCAAGTGGCAATTAATTGATTTTAGACATCGCAATGTGGTAGAAGCATCTCAAAAGCTATGAATGCACCACTTTAACTCAACAGCCACAACTAGGTGGTCTCTATTCTACAAAAGTCACTCTAGACTTGGACCTAACCCTGTCTTAAATAAACAACCCCCTTAAGAAGGCAATTCGGCCCATGAGGGGTGAACATGTCACATGGCAATATTGAACACTTGTGGGTGAATAATAACACACTATTTTCACCCACCAAGCAATAAGAAATCCCTCATCAATGTTATGCACTACTTTAAATGGGTTGAGTGCCCTTGGATGCCTTGAACAATCATATTGAATTTATGTGAGTTAACTAAGTTAACCAGCAAAACATGTATTCAATATTGGTAACAATATTTGCACACTATTTATTTCATTGACTATTCAAATGAGGCTTTACTACTTGTACCCAACCATACATGTAGTTGATCAAGTTGACCAACCTAACATGCTTCTACTAGTGATAACCAAAAGGTACATGTTGGTAATCGAGTGACCAATGTGGTATGCCTCAACATTCGTAATTGAACATAAATGTTGTTGATGGGGTTAACTAGCCTAACATACCTCTCGCAATTGCAGTTAAACATGCATGTTGATAGGGTTCATCTCCAAGATAGTGTTAATAAAAAATAGATGTTAATAACCAACCTAACACATCACTAACAATGACAATGGAATGCACATGTCAATAAATAAATAAATTGACATGAAATGTTGTTCATTAAGATGATTGACATGACACACAACTCGCTAAGTTGACCAACTTGACAAACTATTGGTTTTGTCAATGAACTAAAATTCCTTTAATGAACACAACCAAATGTGCATGACGTTGAACAAGTAAACCAACCTGACATACCTTTAACAATAGTAACAATGCGTGAAATTTGTGGATTGGGAAAACCAAACTAACATACCTATGATAATTGGAATCGACTATACATGCCTATTGTGATTAATCGTTCACGAATTCCGTTGATTTCGTGCAAAATTAAGCATGTCATGCAACTCTTAGACTAACTTTGATACATATACAAATTAAGTTTGTATTTACTTGTTAGAATTGTGTTAAATTGTTTCCCCTTTAAATGTCACAATTTTGAATCCAAGGGAAAGTAAGGTATGTATACCTCCATGGATTAAATAGTTAAATCATTGCATGAAGGGCATATATTGTCCCACGAATAAGGGGGTCTCACATGCCAATTTAGCATCTACCTATATTATAACTTTATATTAAATACTATTATTTTCTTGTATTAATATGAATTCTTTTCATATTTAATATACAGTTAAGTAGATTACCCCTTGACTAATTAGTGAAGTATTTAATATTGGATGAGAGAGTTGTAAGGTTGAAATTTCTATACCTCATGCTAATTTGGGTGTTTGTATCATTTCAATGCAAAATTGGATTTCATACATATCCATGGATCCATTAAAGGAATTTACACATGCCAACCAAAGACATTCAATAGTTGGGTTAGAACTAGCGATTGGGAGGAGTTCATTATCATATTCATCCAAGGGTTTCCATACTAGAGAAATTAGGGCATGTGTTTGATTTATGGGCTAATGTTTAAATGATATGAGGAGACGAGTTAGTGCAAGTCCTTCTTATGGTAAGGCCCTGCACCTCTTCCTTTATTTCTTAAAGTAAACTTGAAAGAAGTGATTACAAATATATGATACATATAATGTGCAAACCATTCATAACATCGCGACATTAAAAATTTACATGAGAGGCAACTTATTTCATGTTCAATAGATATTTTCCTTTAGAAAAGAATATATGGTACCATGATATAATATAGTGATTCACCAACATTTACCACCAAACAAATGACCTAAATGACAAATCTTATGCATGGTGAATATCATCCACCATAAAATATGATTATTAGCCACTCTGACACCCCTAATTTTATGGTCACTCATTGAACATGACTCCAAGAGTTGTTTCGAGCTTCTTAAACTTATTATTTCCCAAAAGACTAACAAGGATGTCTCATCACTGTAGCATTATTTTTTTCTACATCTTTCATCAAATTCTCTGCAACTGCATTTTTATGTTATCCTTAATTAACATTTCAATTCCACGCGTTTTCTTATTGTGTATTTTAAAGGGATTCCTTCATTCTCATGGCAGAATGGAGTCGCATTCATGGGTCCTTCTGTGTTTTTGGGACCATCTCATTACTTGCAGTGGTTTCTCTCTAAATCAACACATGGCAAGCGCGGTATGATCAAACAAAACATATTATCACTTAAAAGTCCATCGATTTCGAGTTAATCCCTACCCTACGACATGGCAAAATTTTTGGTTTGAATAAATTTTGTCAATGAATAACATCATTGTGAGTAAAAATGTAATGCGGTTTGGCTTGGCATCTTCTTGCTGCATTAGGGGGTTTAATGGGTTAGGGTTAAGGGTTTAGGGATTAAGGGTTAAGGGTTTAGAGGTTTAGGGTTTGGGCGTTAAATGGGTTAGGGGTTTAGAGGTTTAAGGGGTTAGGGGATTTAGCAGTTAAGTATTTTACGGGTTAGGGGTTAGGGGTTAATGGGGTTAGGTTTAGGGGGGTTAAATGGGTTAGGGTTTTGGGGGTTAAATGGGTTAGGGGTCGGGAATTACAGTTTAAGGGCTGAGGGGTTTATGGTTTAGAGGTTTAGGGTTAGGGGGTTATATGGGTTAGGGGTTCAGGGGTTGAGGGGGTTAAGGGTTTAGAGGTTTAATATTTAGGGGTTAAATGGGTTATGGGTTTGGAATTAGTGTTCAAGGCATTAGGGGTTAAGATGATAATTTCGTTGGTCTCTGTTTGTACACAATAATTCTTTATTATTTGTGTCTCAATGTAACAATTTTGTAGGTACTCTTGCTTGTTGCCATGTCTTCTCTCTTTATTAATTTCTAGTATTTGTTAGCCATTGCTTTACATTTATTGATGAAAATGTCTATCGCAATTAAACCAAATGTGTCTTCAATCTCCAGTTTCAAACTCAGCCACAGCGTTGTCACACAATTTAAGTCCGAAGAATGGACATCTGATGAAATCTCAATAACCACACCGCACCTCATGACTACTACAAAAAAGCTTAAGTTCGAGTGTCCCACATTCATGAGAAAGTTGGTGATTATACTCTTGCTCCACCTGATTGTGTCCTGGAAATACCCTTGTTTGTTGCAAAAACATCCTAATGTTGTTGACCTCGTCCCTTAACATACGAAGGAAACATATGAGACTGAGAGGAATGGAAAGCACTACAAAGTTGGAGAGAGTACAAAATATTAGGATGATTTAAAGGATAAGCTTGAAGAATGTAATAGTGATGAAACAACTGACAGTTGTCACAAACAAACAGTTGATAATGTGAAACCTTCTTCTGTACCAGTCAAGCAAGACTACATTCATGTGAGAGCAAGAAGAGGCCAAGCGACCATTGGGCATAACCTGGTAGAGATGGTATGGTTCCCTCTTTTTAATGAAATATTTGATCTACATTTTTATATCGAAGATTAACCATTTTGATCTTGCCAACAAGGGGGAATTAACCTGATCGTAGGTCCCAACAAGACCTACTCTTCTTTGGAATGGATAATCCCAACGAGTTTTAAGGGTTGTTATAAGGGTTAGGGAAATAATGAGTTTGTGGTTAAGGGATTAGGTATTAGGGGCTTAGGGCTTAGGGTTAGGGGTTAGGGGAATAATGAGTTAGTGGTTAAGGGGTTAACAATTGGGGGGTCAGGGGTTAGGGGATTTAGGTGCATTTAGGGGTTAGTGGATTAATGAGTTAGTGGTTAAGGGATTAGGTATTGGGGGCTTATGGGTTAGGGGATTTAGGCACAGTTAGGGGTTAGGTGAATAATGATTTAGTGGTTAAAGGATTAGGGATTAGGGGCTTAGGGGTTAGGGGATTTAACAGTTAAGGATTTCAGGGGTTAGGGGTGAGGGGTTAATGGGTTATGGGTTGAGAGTTACTGGCTTCACATTGAAAATCCGTGTGAAAATTAATTGTGCATTGGATTTCGAAGGTGGTGAAAGGATAAGGCAAGGGAATATGAGGGAGGCCAACATTAGACTCCTAAATATGGTTTGGTGCTGGTCCTAATGGTGGCCTCTAAAGAGGAAGCGTAAACATCGCAGGAAAGTTTACAGAGGGAGTGGCTTGTGTGTGCTTGTCATGGGAATTTGCTGGTGTGGTGTGTTCAATTGGTCCTTGTTGCTCAGTTTCTTAGCCATTGAATGTGTTTGGGTTGAGGATAGGAAGTTGAAGGGAAGTGAGATCACTCGTTTCCATTTTTCTTGGTTTTCAGTGAGTCTGTTTTTTCGTGATAAGAGAGGGAGCTAGAATTTGCAGTCCAGGAAACCTTGAGGGTGGTGGCAGAAAACTAATTTCTTTTCCAAATTTACTGCCCTCCAGCGTGGGTGTGACAGTATTTGGTGAATTGGTGTGTGGTCTCTATGTGGAGAATTTAGAGGTTGGTCACTGCCCTAGGGGAAGTTACACTCAGGCATTGGCTACTTTGTCATCATTTGTTGTTCAATTTCCTGTGTTGGTTTGGTGGGTGATGGTATTTGGTTTTGTTGGTGGTAGAAGCCTTTATCTGGTAGTGGAAGGTGTCTCTGTGCTTCCTTTTGGTGGTGGGAGATGAAATTTGGCTCCTTTGCTGGTGGTTTTTTTTTTCTATAGTGGGGGGTATGGTCTCTCGACTCTACACATGGCGGGGCTCCTCGAACTTGGTGAATTATGAAGCCCATGGTGTGGTGTGGGTGTTCTCCCTCCCCTATCATCCATGGCCCTGTGGGGGTGGCAGACTCAGAAATAATCATGACGGCTCAACGCTAGGGTGGAAAGACTACGGGCATGCACGACTCGTTAGTGTAGGTGCGCGTGGGGGCGATGGAGGAGGTAAGCGGGGGGATAACAGAGGTGGGGGTTTGAGGGTTCAAAAGCATAGTCGTCGGGGCGAAGGAGGCCATGGTGGCAAGGGGAATTGTGGGTTTGATTGATTTGAGGTAAATGAGGGGCAGGTTGTCCAACATTTTTGCCTAGAGAACAATCGTGCACTTATCAACAGCCTGATGGAAAGAGTGGACACAACTAAGAGATTATGTCGTGAGGAGCATGTAGAGCATATGGAAACATTGGACTGAATGCACTATTTACAGTGCCAAGTCTGGGAGAGGTTGGTAGTTGTTTGGCGAGGCCAAAATCAACTCATTGAGAAAGATGGAGACTTGGTTGGCGCACTTTGAAGGGCACAGTCAGTGTGACTTCTGTCCTCCACCGCATCTAGGAATAACCCCAGACAACAATGCATCCACCACATTGGACGACTAGTATGCTATTTTTTGTTCTTTATGTTTTAAATGTGTTTTGGTGCCTCTGGCCCAACCAGTTATGGACAATGTCCCTAGTCCCTCTCTTGCATTTTTTTGCATCAGGTGTAAATTTTTGTTAACAAACCAAGTCGAGGTGAGACCACCTGCTTTGTAACTGGGTATGTGTACTCCTTTTTTCCTATATGAATATAACATTGACTTACAAAAAAACATTAAAAGTTCATACATCATTAAAAATTTAATTAAGTTTCATACCTAAATTAACAAATGTTCATACCTATTTACTAAATAGGTCTATAAATATATATTGTAGGTTTATCTATTTAGTATTTATCAAATGTAAATATGATGATTTAGTACTAGATTTAAATGAACTCACATGTTTAACATAAGAAATGTTATATTTATCTAGTTATTAAATGTAAATATGAAGATTTAACCTTAGATTTAAAACAAATCACACTTTTAACATAAATCAATGAAGTTTAAAAATTAAACTTTATGGCCAAATATTAAATATAAATATAAATATAAATTTGGCTATCTAATTAATATTACCTTTACTAAAATTTTAATGAATGAATTAGTGTAAAGTTGATAGATGATACATGCAATTATGTTAATTGTAGATGAATCCATCTACACTATTAACTTTAGAGACAAAAGGGTATTCATAATTTCAACACTGTAAATTCAGAAACCCCTAATTTTTCTCTAAATTTTAACACTGCCAATAGATTCAGAGACACCTATAGTGAAATGTAACACTTTGGTACCAAAATTGCAATTTTCCATATATGGAGTGACACAATTAAAAATTACTGACATAAATGACTAATTCATATACTTGTTGTACTTGTTATTTGGCCATATTTTTATTCTTGGACTATAATAGTCATTTACATTAATCATTATTAATTTGTCACTTATTATCTAGTCATATATTTTAATCCTAGACTAAATTAGTCATTTAAGTTAGTCACATTTACTTTAGTCACTTATCACCTAGTCATTAATTTCATCATTTTTTACTAGTGTAAGAAGCAAGGATTGAAGAAAGAGGGAAACAATAACACTAGAGTGAAAAAAAGAGATAAGTGTATTAGTCCAGTGGTACCCGTAGAGCCAATATCCCGCATAAGACACACAGATAAAGACTGATGGTCAAGTTTTCAGAGTTGGAGAATTCACTTGCAATTCCAGCTTGGCAAGATAATGATAATGTTTTGAAGTGATGAACAATATTTTATCTGTAAATTGTACTCCAACCAATATTAAGTTGGAAACTCATATTGTAATACTTAACATTTTATATAATATAATTTGTGGTTGGAATTATTTATAGTTGCACTTGATATTACTTGGTATTATAACTAACATATGTAACTTTGCGTTTTCATATTAGATGAACATGTAAATTGTATGACATTTTTTTAAAATTTAGTTGCAAAATCATACTAATTAATTTATGTTGATTAATAATGAACACATAAAATCAATCTAAAACTATTAAAATTTTAGTTTATATCGATTAATGATGAACACAAATAAAATGAATATACAACTAAATTAGTCATTTATAATGATTATTAATAAAATTAAATGAAATGAATATAAACTACTAAATTAGTTGTTTATATAATAAATAAATGACTACTGCAAATGATAAATTTGTCACTACAAATGACGACTAAATTTTGCATATATACGATTATTAGTAGCTAATTTACAGTATATTATAACACGACTAAAATTTAATCATATTTCTTCGGTCATTAAATGGTTTTAAACGATGACTAAAATTTGCATATATATGACTATTAGTAGCTAATTTACAGTATCTTATAACACGACCAACATTTTGATCATATTTCTTTGGTCATTAATGAGTTTTCTTGGGTGATGATATAGTCATATATTTTGGTGTATATTTGGTCATTAATTGTGACAATTAATGACCAAATCAATGATTAAATCAATGATCAAATTAATCACCAAATCAATAGCTAAATTAATGATCAAATCAATGACTAAATTAATGATCAAATATACAACTAGACAACAAAATTGAGATAACCAATTAATGACTAAGCTAAAAATGACCAAAAAGTTGGTTGCGTTATAAGATACTGTAAATTAGCTACTATTGGTCACCGACCGAAAAATAGTCATTTATATGCAAATTTTAGTCATTTTTTTAGTAACTAATTAGCTTTTTTCTACTAGTGCTGGGTCAACCAAAATAGAATTTTTTTGTGAAAGTAACTTACCTTCCACTTCTATCATCGTTGGCTGGTAATATGCCTACCGATATTCCAAAGCTGCATTAATTCTGGGTATATTCCAGGGCACATCTCCCACCGTATAGGCTTCTTGAATATTAGCTCCTATTTCATTTCTTCCCCACTGTGGGAAATTATTATAATAGTGAGCCTCGCCACACCCCCAACATTGTAGAGGTGGTTTCTGGCTTTTTCCATGTTCTGGATTGCTAGAAGTCTTTGTAGGCTTTTCTTCCATAGGCCACTAGGTTCTTAGATGGTTTCTTCCGAACTGTTTTCTCACTGAATTCCTTGCAGAATTCTTAAAGTTATTGGTCCTAGAATTTTTGTAATTTTAACTGCTTTTCTGCCCTTTTCTTTGCTGCCAATTTTTTCCTATTTCTCCTTTTGCCTTGGACTGCTGATAGCACACTCTCGCTTTTCGAATTTCCTCATCCATGCTCCTTGGATTTACGAACTCAATTATTTCTTTCATGTGGGTCGGAAAACTACTCAAGAACCATTGAACCTTAGCCTTTTCATCTCTTAAATAAGAAATGTATCTTAATAAGGAAGTGAACTTAGTTATGTATTCATCCATTGTAATTTGACCCAATCTCAAATCATGGAATTATTTGGATTTTTAATCATAGAAATGTTCTGTTAGATATATGCTCTTGAAGTATTGTTGAAATTCATCCCATGTCACATCCTGGTCTTCGATACTATGGACATTCTTAACTTCCTCCCACCACAGGGTAGCTTTTTCTCTCTATTGATAGATGGCCAACCTGGCTTTAAGCTTACTACTGTACTCATAAACTTGAAAGCATTTGTTCATATTAATCAACCAAGCTTCTTCCACCTCCTCTTCTTCTCCATCAAACGTAGATGGTTTAATATTTCAGAACTCACCCTGTAACTCCACTTTTTGTTTCTTGATTTCTTGTTGTTCTGACATGTTACTAGACTCAACCTCATTATTGTTTCTATTCTTGTTGCTTCATTGTGAATGGCTTCTTTCCACTCTGTCATTAGTTTGGTCCTTATCTTGTTGTTCATTTTCTCCCTACATATCTCTTTCAGGATTGGGTTGTATCACTCGTTGATTTTGTTTTATCAGAAAGGATTTTTGAGTATCCTTTCCTGCTCTTGCATCAACCACTCATTGCCACTCCTAACCCAAATCATTTCTTCTTGTAACTTTTGCACAATTCTTAGTAGTATACTGGTTTTATGTTGTTGTTCTTCCAGCAGTCTACTATTCTACTAGTGCTGATCTAAACTCAGCTAAATCCACATTTCTGAATTCATTTTTGGATGGGATTGGGGTGTGGGTTCCCCTACATTCCGAGGTGTTTGTTGTGTCAATCCCCTCCTCATTTTATGTCCTATTATGTTATTTTATTTTATTTTCTTCTGTGCACCATTTACACACAACAATTTATTATGTTAGGTGAGCCATTGGGTCCTAGCATATGAACGCTACTCCAATATCACTTGTAACATACATAAGAATACATTTTTTTTTTTTTTACTTCTTTTACCTTTTCATGTAACTCCCATATTAATATTTATGATCATAGTATGTTAATCATGTACGCATATTAATTCAAATAAGATTAACCATATAATAGTGACCATTCAAATATTCCACGTGGATCATCATACTATATGTTAACAAACACTACAAGAAAAAAGGACATTGGAGAGGGTCATGCTTGTGACATACCTTTAAGGTCTGTCACCAATGTCACATATTGTGACAGTCCTTAAAAAAACATCGTTGTAAGTGTATATAGTGATGGTCCTTTAGGGATTGTCACCAAATCCATTTTCAATGACACTTTTGGTGAGGGTCGTTAAAGGCCCATCACTAATTCTCTCTTTGGTGACACTTCTAGTGACGAAATTTTAATGACCCTCACCAATTCTCTTTTTGTTACTTTTGGTGACGGTCAAAAAATGTTCGTCATCATTGATCATTCCAATGAGTGTTTGATGACGGTATGTGCATGTTAATATATTTTTTGTTAAAAGATAATAATAAGACCATTTTTGTGGAGTATTTTTTATAATATGTCCAAGGTCATAGTGGTTAGAGTCAGTGAATTTTTTAAGAAGTAATTAGTGTGTATCATTTCCCTCATGTAATGACTAGTCAAATATATTTTTCCTATGAGTCAACACATGCTTCATATCTATTAAGTTTATTATATAGAAAATTCCCTTTAGATAAAGTTCCTCTAGTATGTGTAGGGAATATATTATTTAATACATAATAGAGCTCTAACAATTCTATTAATGAGAAAGACCTAACACTCCTCAACAATCCAGACACAGCTTAAATTAATGCTTTGGCACACACTAACATTTCTTAGCACCTCGTATGTCTTGGAACATATTTTCATGACACTGACACCCAAACACATGGTGGCATGCTCTAGCACAACATAGAACTCTCCTAGCATGTGTTTTCATGCATGTAGTCCCTATCATGCCCCGGAACACCTTGGTTAAATGCATTGACATACATTAGCACTTGGCACACAATGCCACTTCGCATGTATTGGGACCTATTATTAGTGTTCCTAGAATGCCCTTTTTTAAAAAAGGTAAAGTCCCAGCTTATTAAACCTCTTATTGGTTCTTCCTTTTGTTTCCCTGACACTTCTTGCACATATTGACATACCCTGGCACCCTACACATCCTTAGCACCTAACATGTATTGGCTTATCTTGGAACTATTAATTGGCACATATAATTAACACACCCTAGAACTCCCAAGCACTTTTGGAATTCTTGACATGCCTTGATATTCCCTGGCATTCCTTACCAATGCTTAGTATACCTTCTCATTCCCTCCTTTGCATGACAGATAGCACTCATTAACACTAGTCCTTGGCACATGTTCATCATATTCATTAACTTCCATGGATTTTTACCTAGTGCTCCCTTATTTTTTTTTCCTAGTACTCCTTAACACTCCTCAACATGCATTAGCACTCTCTAGCACACTTTAGCACTCTTCAACATGCCCTTCCACTTCATAACATGCATAACACTCCCTGACACATATTGGCACTTGGCACGTGTTGGCGCTTGGAAATTCTTAGCATGTATGGAATACATTGAGATGCCTTGGTATGATTTGGCATGGTTTAATATTAAATTCAATTGAGATCAATCGTTAGAAAGTAGATGAGAAGCAACGAAGGAAGACTTGGCACTTAGAATGCACCAAGACTTTGCACTAGGAACCTATTGCTTCCTAGTGTTGGTGTGCTTAGCATTCCCCTCTTGGAAAAGGTAAATTGATGACTTATTTACCCTCTTATTTGTTAATTTCCTTGTATTTTAACTTTTTTCTCCCTTTTTTTCCTTAACAGCCCCTGGCACGCATTGACACACCCTTGCACATATTGGCATGCCTTATCACTTGGCACATCTTATCATGTTTGACATGCCTTCGCATTATCTAGAACATCTTAACATTCCCTAGAACGCCTTGAAATCCATGTCCTCACAACTATAATTTACATTTTTTCACGACATGGGAACCCAATCAAGTCCTTGGCTACTGCATTTCATGTGACAATGTTGGCCTGCTTCAACCACAACAACTTGACCAATTGCACCTACTACAAGTAGATTGTGCCTTGTTCACCTAAGAAATGCCTATTACTCATCTTATGCCACGCATGTCCAAGCTTAAATTGTTCCACTTCACTAGTTACCAAGACAAGGATCACATGATCTAGCCATGGCCATAAAACAAATATGCAACATAGCTTACATAGGAAATATTTCACTTGTATGTTCAGTTCATATAAATAGTAGAACATTAACTGAGAGTATCCAAGAACCACAAGATGCACAAGGCACACAAGATATAAGCCGACACAGGCCGAGTGCCCCAAAACTTCTACACAACAATGTACAATATGCAATTATCTATAATATTATAAAACATGAGCATGTAGCCAAAGTGTGCCACATCTCATATAAAAAAATAGCTAAAGGAAAAACAATGTTTTTCCTAGAAGAAAGTGATCTCCCATTGTCTAAAATTGCTATGTCGAGCCCCGTAAAGCAATCCTATAAAACCTATTCTTAACTTCTTCTTAGCAAACTTGAATTCACTCACACTCCTTTGTACACACCCTTGTTCGTTCCTTTCCATGCATTTTGACCTAGTTATCCTTTGATATGCCCCGACACTCCCTGACACTCTTCAACATGCATTGACATTGTCTGGAATGTGTTAGCATGCCTTTTAATTCTTTTGCATGCCCTCACCCTCCCAAGTTATCATGCCCTCACAACTACCCTTACTCAATTTGCAACTTGGGAACCCGACCAAGCCCTCGCTTGACTACAAGAGCTTGACCAAGTTACGATTACTACAACTAGACCATGTTGTTGAATTGTATAGCTTGGGATGTATTCCACAAGCCTATTGAGATGGATTTGTGTGATTTTGGTCAGAAAAATATTTGTGGGCAAAGAATCCAAGAAAAGGGATTTTGGACCCAAGATGGGGTTTAAAATCTAAAAGAAAAATAAAAAGGAAAATTAATATTTCCTAAGGTCTAAGTGGATAAAACACACATAAGTTCTAGAGGGTTCCTATGAGTTCTAGGAAAATCTATTTAAGGAGGCCTCAGGATGAAGGAAAGAAAAAAATCACCAGTTCTAGTAGAAGAGGACTTACAGTTAGCGCGATCTACAAGGATGACAGAAACAATCACCCGAGTTGACTCCGGTCACTCCCAAATTTAGGTGCATGCAGGAGAGACTGAACCCATAATTTCTTTCTCTAATATTGCTGCAAGTAAACAAAAATATGAGGGTCTGGCTCATCTTGACGTAATTTGGTGAGTCAAACCAAAAGAAATTGATGTAGATGTAGATGTGTTCGATCAACAAATCGACCTGTTTGGTGCAGAGATTAGGCACACCTTCAATAGAATTGAGCCCAGATACTCCGGGACTCAAGCTCTAGACATTAAAAATTCATTTACAAAGCAGAAGGAAATAATTATGTCCAATGAATAACTGACTATAGTCCCAAAACAATCCCAATCAGCAGGCACCTCAACACTCAAAGAGGTGTTACCCATAAGCAAACCTCGTTTTATATCGATGACTGACTTCAAGACAAACATCTTAAATATTATAGTGGTTCAGCTCGAGATAGGGGAAAACCAACAGGTGGTTGGTTCTGGGACCTCTTCCCTGGTGAAAAAACTGGGTAGAGTGTCAGACATGGACATGATAAATTTACATCGACAAGCGGGTGAAATTGTAGCATGAAGGTTATTTGACTCCATAGCAGGGAACAAGAAGATGCAGGCCATGATCGATAAGGTCTCCAAGAAATTGTACATAGCTCATATGGCCTTCTGCACCAAGACCAATCAGATCAAATAATTGGAGGATATTGTCATGCGCCAGTTTGGACACCTTAAATATACTTCTCCTCTGAAGAAATTACTGGAGAAGAAAGAAAAGAGATTAAAGAGCTCCAAGAAATCTTGAATATTTTAGACCATGACCCTCATGTTCTGATACAAGATTTCTAGAAGAAAGAGGTGGTCGAACTTTGTCTTCAGGAAATAGAATCTGCTATGCTGATCAAGGAAGAAGAGTGACATAGTGATCTCAAGCAACTAGAGGCAGTCGGAGCGGAATCTCATGAAAAATAGGGGAGACACCTAAAAATCTTGGCAAAGTATATGACTTCAATTGAAAAGGCTCTTATTTCAGTCTAGAAAACTGAGTCAGAAGATCCCAAGTTATTATGCAACAATTTTACTCAGTTAGAACAAGAGTTCCAGTTAGCCAAAGAAGAAATCACAAGAGCTGACCATAGAATTGATGTTGTCGTGGGGAAAAAGAAAATCGAAATTGAGTAGATTCAAGATGCTCTAAAGGATAAACATAATGAGGTCAAAAATCTAGAAGAAGTTTCTCATGTCATAGTGATAGGAAAGGAGGTACTAATGCAGGCTAAAGGAGAAATCTAGAGAGAAGATTGGCAAAAAATCACTACGGTTGAGTCATATGTGAGAATTCTCTCGCAGTGCAAAAAGGCTCTAATACAAAGCACCAGTCTGGAGGAAAATTATACATATGAGACTTTAGATAAAAGGTTTGATGAACTTGATGCCATCATAGATATTGTTAATACATTGGAATATGGCACTTTAGTAGAACTATAGCTACCTCCTAGAGATGAATGTGTTTTCTCTTTGTGTATATTAAAGGAGAAGCAAGTCACTATGTAGGAAATGCGGGATGAATTCGACATAGTTATCAAAGATATAAATGACTTGTGAACCGAGTGGAATTATTTAGGAAGATTCAGTGTACCTTCATTTGGAATGAGGAAAATTGGACAATTTCCTAGCAGAGGATCTATGATAAATTGAAAGCAACGAAACATGATTTGGGTTGTCTAGCCATGCTAGGGGAAGAATCAGTTTCTTCTTCTACGGTTGTCAATTCACTTTGAAAGGACTTCACTATTTTGGCTGGGGTAAACAATATCATACAGAATCTCCCTGCCACCAAGAATCAAATAAGATCATGTTTGGTGGTGGCAATTGCCAAATACAAGAACATGCCCTGGTTAGCTACTACTGAATGGGACAAGTTAGTCAAATTGAAAAATCGTTTTAAACGCAACGAAACAATCCAACAGTTTGCTTATACATCATGGGTCGCTGAACCAGTCCCACCAATGTAGTCTGTCATAGATAAACCAGAGGACTGTAACGAAATTTCCCCGATCACAACTCAGGCGCTAACTTTCAGGATACGTGGGTTGCACACACTCTCTCCAATGGGGCTGACTAAAAGGACCATGTCATAAAAGCTGCAAAGGTGGCACAATTCTTAATCATTTCATTTCCAAGCTTTAATTTAATTTAATTTATTTTAATTTCAATTTCAATTAGTTATAAGAGAAACAATTACTAAAAAAATTATTTTGAAAACTATTATTTAAAACCTTGTTTCTCGTCATGGGGGGTTTTTGGCAGAAGTGGAAATTTTTTTATGAAATATTGAAACTGACTATACATGATACAAAGTTTTCATTTTCAATACTAAAATCCTGAACTCACAATTTTTATTAGTTCTATCTGTTCTTCCTGCTATTTCGATTTGTAGTCACAACGAATTAAATCTGAGGCTCGCTCTCATTTAAGTAATAACTTATTTGGTTTTTCTATTCTGATATCTATATTATCAACATAATTGTTGAATGATTAGTTTTGAATTATTGATAACTAAATATGTATATTTTGTTTAACAATGATTCATGTTTTATCAGTGATTGTAATTCTGTATGTTTCTCTTATGATGTCGCTATATCTGTTTTATTTTAAGGTGTGTTATGTTCTCCAGATTATAAATTTTTACTCTCTTGTTTTGAATATCAGTCACGACATTTAATATTATTTGTTTTCATTTACAGTATAGAGTAAAACGAAGATGCCTGCACTTGTTGCACATGTTCCTGTTTAACTTGAGGATAGTTCTTAAGTTGGTGTTTTTCTTTTCCTTCCCTTATTTCTTTTGTTCTTTTATATGATTTCTGTTATCCTTGTTAGAGTTTATTAATATTGTTTTGCTCGTAAGGAATATGATTTAGGAATTATGAAACATTAAATGTGTTGCTCCCTTCTGTGAATATCACCACCTATTACAATGATTGATTATCTATATCTAACCTTATTTTATTTGTTTATTGAAAATAAAATAATATATACTACAAGGTTACCCCCTGTGGTGTGTTGCAGGTCGGCAGTTCCACCTAGAGTGGGAGGACACATTAGTCCTCAATGAATGCGAAATTGAATCGCTTATGTGTGGGAATGATTTGAGCACCAAAAACCCTCTTGGAAAAGGTAAACTAATGAATTATTAACCCTCTTATGTGTTCATTTCCTTGTAGTTTAACTTGTTTCTCCCTTTTTTCCTTGATAGTCCCTGGCACGCATTGTCACACCCTTGCACATATTGGCATGCCTTAGAAATTGGCACACATTAGCATGTTTGACATGCCTTCACGCTATTTGGAACATGTTAGCATTCCCTAGCATGCCTTGGCACTCATGTCCTCACAACTAGCCTTACATTTTTTCACAACTTGGGAACCCAATCAAGTCCTTGCATAAATCCCTTGAACCATAAGCCCTTGGTTCTTAACCCTTAACCATTGAATCCCTTAACCACTATGTCATTAACCTATAACCCCTAAACTCCGTAGACCTCAACCCCCTAACCCCTAATCCCCTTATTGAAAATAGTAGAGAGAAAGGTCTTCTTGACTTATGCCTTAGTCAAGAAAAACCTTGATCAATCCTTCTTTAGCACACATGAGTTGGAGCATGATTTCATGGAGTAGTTAACTCATGTGATGAAATTAGAGGCTCAATTTTGTTGTTCTCCAAGTGCGAGTTTATATTTGGAAAAATATGAGTGAGAGACTCAATGTCTAATTGAGTCAAGGATGAGTTAAAAGAGTTATTTTGACTTAGTTAACAAATCAATCACAAGTTTGAGTTCTAAAGCTTAACTTTCCAGTTATAGCATGAGTTGAAAGGCTTAAAAGGAACACAAAGGAAAATCATGGTATCATAATTGTGAGAACGAGTTTGTGTGAAATATTTTCGTAGGAATAACATATCAAGGAGGAGACTGTATTCAGATAACAAAGATAATTTTCCTTACATAAGTACGCGAAGCTTTAGGAGTTGATTCCTAAATAATAAGGGCTTGTCTAGCGCTAGGAAATAAGAGACTTCAGCCCAAGGAAATATGGGTTGGGTTAAGTTCTTGCAAGGAGGTTTCAATCTAAGTATTAAAAGAGAGAACAAACTTGTTTTCTGTTGAAATAATTGGACTTGTAAATAATTCTATTTTCTCAATTTATGTCAAAAAAATCTACAACAAGCAGAGAGTTTTCCCAGTTGGGTTCCCTAGAAAATTATCATGTTGTTATGTGTGACTATGTTTCTTTATCTCTATTTCTATTCCACTGCTTATCTATTGTAGAGAAATCTTGTGTCTTAGTGCAATGAAATTAGTTTCAAATTTTTCATTGAAGAAGTTGTAGTATTTCAAGGAATTTCTATGTGATATCAGAGAAATGATTAGTATAATGACCAGTGTTGAGATCAATTCATGACCAACACGTATCACTCAAGAAGGCTAATGCTATATTTTGAAGGAGAGATATCTAGGTAAGCATGATATCATTCCAAGGATTGAGATCCGACCACTATTTAGAGGGAGCCTCTAACTTCGCCTCTTGGAAAGGGAGGATCGTGAGTATATTGGAGGATAATGGGGAGGGGGAGTCTTTCAAGAACGATATCCCACCACCACAATATCCCCAATAGTTGACCCAACGTAATAAGAATAATATCAAGGCTAGGAATATTATACTATAAGGGGCCAAAGGTCATATATTTACTCATATCCATGAGAAGAAGACAACTTTTGAGATGTTCAACTATTTTAGATCTATATCAGAGTATCAATGATTCCAGGAAGTTTGCTCTTAAGGAGAAGCTAAGGAGTATCCATATGAGACAAGTATAGCCCATCATCAGATATTTTATGAAGTTCACTCGAGTTAGAGATGAGCTAGGTGGTGTGGGTGTCACTGTACCTGAGCAGGACCTTGTGAGTTTTTTTTTACTAGGACTTTACAAGTCTTGGTATGGTTTCTAGGATGTATTTGGGAAAGGTTATGGATTGTATATGTTTAGGAGAAGATCTGGATAGGAACTTGAGATGGTATATCAACAAAGACCAAGGACAAGAATAATATTTCTCTTACAGACAAGGCCAAGGGAAAGATGGGAAAAGGGAAGACCGAGTCTAGTTGGAAGGGAGAGAAAAAAAAGAAAGATCTAAGTAATATCATGTGATTTCATTTCCATGAGTTCGGACACTATGCTACTAAGTTTCCTAATTAGAATAAGAGGAATAGTAAGAATCATGTGGTTGCATCAATTGAGGTAGAGGGGTTTTCTTCTCAGTTTGAGAAATATTTATCATTGATAGCTTGCATTGAAAGCTTAGTAGGGAGAAAGAAATGGTATATTGATTATGGAGCCCCCTTCCACATGAATGGGAAAAAGGAATAATATTTCAGCGAGTTGGAGGAGAAGAACATGGAGGTTCATATTGAGCTAGGAGATAATGGAAAGTACACAAACAAGGGGTTTGGTGTTGTCATATTTGATAGGGAGTCTGGAAGCTCTCTCCATCTTAGAGATGTTATTTATGTTCCAGGACTGAAGAAGAACCTTGTTTCAGTAGCAACCCTTGAGGAAAAGGGATATGAATCCATATTAAATGAAGGTAAGGCATACCTCAAGCACTTAGCTTTTGGATCAGTGAAGTAGATAGGTGTGAGGGCAAGGAACATGTACAAGTTCCAAGTAGAGCCATGTTTTTAGGAACAATGTATCAAGGAGGATCCTCTATTAAGATTACATACAGATTTTTCTTTCTAGAACTGCACTAAAAATTAGGAGTTAATTCCCAAATAATAGGGGCTTGTCCAGCGCTAGGAAATAAGAGACTTCAATGCAAAAAATATGGGTTGAGTCAAGCTCTTGCAGGGAGTTTTAAAGCTATGTATTAATAGAGAGAACAACCTTATACTCTATTAGAACCATTTTCCTTGTAAATTATTCTATTTTTTTAATTTTCACCAATAAAATCTACAACAAGTAGAGGGTTTTCCCTGTTGAGTTCCCTAGAAAAATAGTGTGTTATTATGTGTGATTGTGTTTCGTTATCTTTGTTTCAGTTCCGATGCTTATCTATTGTAGAGAAATCTTGCGCCTTGGTGTAATAAAAATAGTTTCATATTTGTTCATTCAAGAAGTTGCAGGATTTCAAGGAATTTTTACACCTGTTAACTTCTAGAACCCCTAAGCCTTTCTCCCAAACCACAGGTGCTCCAACACTAATATTCTTGGTCATATTAAGTTTTTGTTCACTAACCACTTCAAATATAACCTCCAAGCACTACTAGGGTTCAAGGAAAAGAGCCACAAGGTCCTCAAACTTGATCCACATTTTATGGAAAATCACAATTCTGCCAAATATCCTCCATGTATTTGCTTTCAAAGCGAGTAGTCTTTAGTGTGAATTTTTGAATGCTTTTTCGGTGGCTATTTCCGGTGTAATTTCTCTAAAATCCGGCAGGAATTTATTGAAAAGAGAAATTTGATTGCTAACCTTGCACAATCGAAGTGCCCTAGGGGTTTTCGAGGGTGTTGAATCCATATATAGATTCCAAAAACCAGTTTAAATTTCAAAAACCAAGATTTTACCTCAAAAATTTTCACCAGATTCCGGCACCTGAAACTCCAAAAATTCGCACTAAAGACAACTCCCTTTCAAAGGGTGATAAGGGGATTAGGGGCCCCATTATCACAACCCATAATCCCTTAACCCATAGCCACTAAATTCCCTATCCCCTTAACCCCAAGCCATAATCCCTTAACACGTATATTCATAACTCATAACCCATTAATCCATTGACCCATTAAAACTTAAGCCTCTAACTCTCAACTTAAAATCCACAAACCTCCTAAGCCTTAACCCCTAACTCGTAACCCCCACTAGTACATATGGACCAAAAATATGAGGTCGTACTCCAATATTTCAGTCATACCATTGGTCTCATCTTGCAACAACTTAGAAGATACCACTTTTACATGTCACCATGTCACCATGCATCATCCTACATAACTTACTTTGGAAGAGTATAAGGTCCACATAGGAAGTGTGCCATCCAATTTTCCAATCCATCCATGGTCAACAAAGGAATTATTTAAGACCGTGAGCTAATGATCTCTGTCAACATGTACATGGATAGATCTAACAACCAACAAGGGCTAATCTCCTTTCTGACTGGTAGTAGTGTGATTTTCCTAGCTGCCACAAATAAGCCATGTCTCTAGGAATATATGTGTTGCCCAGCTGCTAAATAGAGAAGGTGATTTTTTGATTCAAGTTTCAACTAAAACTATGCAACCATTGCTGAATGAATGGGGATGATAATTAAGGGTGCGAACTGTGAATTATGCCTCACTCTGCTTATTTTCATGTCATCACCGTAGTCCCTTAAAAAAACTAGGCATCAAATCCATTGTTGCATTCATTTGGATAATTTTTTAAAAATTACATGGAGGAGTACAAGCAAGTAGCTTACTAAGTTGTAGTTTAAATAGGTACATTAATATTAATTAGAGAATAAGACCTTCTATAGTATTCCCCCACAATAACGTTCAAAATTCACTTTGGCCTCCTTTCGCAATCAAATGGAGGTACATTGGAAGAACATTACTAAAAGGATGTAACAACATCTGAGTGCTCATACAAGACACATTCAATAAAATAATAATAATAGCCTGGATAGAGGTATCTGTTGCAACTTGCAAGGGAGAATCCCCTCAATAAAAAATTGCATCTGTTCTTTGTGTAATTTCTTAAATCTTTTGTAATAGTTGTAGCAATATCAATATAGAAGCGAATATGACTATACTAAACCATCTTCACAGATTTTGTCGAGAAAAATAGAGGAGAATAAATAAATTTCTTAGTGCCAAGATATGCTATGTCAACGAAAAATTTTGAATGCCTCTTGATCTTTTACCCATCAGTTGTCAATTACCATAAACAACTTCTGATCTACATTGATATGACATCGTGGGTTCTTGTAAAAGCTTGTTTAACACCTGGAGTAGCACCAACTTCTGTAGAGTGCCCATCTACTATGGTTTCTGCCAGAAATATATTAGACTGAATCTCACCTCTAATTATTTCTTCATAGATCTCCTCTCCCTGGTTAAGGGCTTTAATATTGGCCCAAGCTAAGAGGGTACCTACAAAGCTTATCACATTCAGCTTCCTACCCAAAAATTCTATTTGTCGCAAGAGGCTCAGAGATTTTCCATCCTACCAATTCTGTGTATACCGTGCCAAAGTTGCAAACCGAAAATTACATATAATCGAGAAATTACTTTATATAAAATTTAAAGTTAATTGAGCACTGGTGAGCAGCCCATATACCATTCACACAGTGTTTGTATGACATGATGACCATAGAAGCACCAACATGATTAGGACAAGCAGAGTGGAGTCAGTGGCAAAGCCCAGTGAAACAAAATCCCAAGATTCTTTCTTACCAAGCACCCAGGAAAGCCCATTCATGGTTGGGATACATGGGGCTAGCCATTTCCCCAAAAAAACAAGATATTTGTAACCATAATAGTGATGGTAGTTTATGAATGAGCCAAATTCTTGGCTATAATAATTGGGGAAACCAAAATAAATATTGAGCCTGATTTCTGACTTTTATAGTTATGGTTTTAAATTCGCCCTTATGTACTTTTGATTGGCACCTTTTATATCTCTGTCATTTCACATTTCAATAATGAATAGAATTAATCTACCCACTTTTATGAATGGAGGCATGAAAGATAAGGATTAAAACTTTGTGAGAAACCTGAAGCCACGACCATATGTTGGATTCTATCCATTATTTCCATGAAAGGAAAAAATATCTTTTCCAAAAATCAGAAAGATAGGATCGATCAGCAAAGACTTTTTGCAGCAAAAGAAAGGGGCAAAAAATAAATCATGAGTGTCACCATTAGAAAAAAAAAGGCATTCTCTACCAAACCTGGCTGTAGACCAGGTTGCAATAACATGCTCTCTACTTTGATAAGTTCTGCACCCAACTCCTAAACTTGTTCTATTTGATGCATATCTACTTGCAAGGCAGCATCTAAGATATTCACATGGTTTGAAGCCTCCTTGTAATCACATATTCATAGAAGATAAAACATGTGCATCATTCAGTATAAAGGCACAGACCATGAAAACACTATCTTTGATCCCGAGGGATTGAATTCCAAATGGCATCACATTTGTTCACAGCTCTCTATATAGCATCTTCCCACTGCATAAGATGAACGTGAAATATCGATGTTACACAAACCATCTCAAGTTCAGGATACTTTATTTTACTAGCATGTTTTTGTCCAGACTCTAAAGCACATATTGCACCTTAAAAATCCCCTTCAGTTATTAAAGCATTTGCAAGTTGTAAGGTGAAGTTGCAACACCATAATTTTTCTGACTCCCCTTCTCCAACAACGCTTGCTAACTCCAAGCCCAACCCTTTTTTAATGTTACCCATTTTTCACAGGGTCACTCTCAGCTAAAAATTATGTGAATCTATTGTATAATGCTCCTGGAACACCACTGTGTGGTCTTTCCGATTGTTATCCTGATTGTGTCCGCCATAGTAATTTTAGGAGCTATTGTTAAAACCCATTTAGCAGCACATCCGCCTCGACCAAATGCAAAACAGATGGAATAGGCTATCTTCACATGACTCTGCCAAGGATTCAGATTCTTCACACTCCTTGAATCAGTCTAGGTTGAAATACAAAACTCAACATTTATTATAGATGCATATGTAATTCATATAACATGGGTGAAATCATTTGATAAGGAACCTTTGAGATAGTAATCATCCTGCATTGAGTTCAATGTTGAACTTGAGATCATGTGTGGGTGGGAGCCAAAAAAATACTTTTGGAAATACATAAGAAAACTCTAAAAAACTAGGTGTTGAATCAAATCTATCATGCCCCTTTTGTTCATGGTCACCACATAGAAACATTATCATGGTTTTTCTCAATTGCAAATTTGAAAATATGTTAAGGACACAACCCTTTTGGTCCCAGCCATAATATTCTTCTAACCCAAGTTATTAAGGAGGTGAAGAAACTTGTAATTGATATATTAATGGTATTGGAGCTAGGTTGTTTTTATTTTATTTTATAACTACACAGTATTTCCTGGCTAATTTCTTTGATGTATTGTACAAAAGAGCTTCTACACCTTTGCAATATCTATCATCTGAAGATTGAGATGGGAATATTTCATACTCGATAGGTCAACCACAACACCTAGGTGATTGCTCTTGGCTATAGCCATACAATATCACCTCACTGAACTCATTATTTTGGGTGATTAGATCTCATGCATTTGAAGAAAATCACATCCAAACTATTGGGGGAATTAGGTGATAGAATTTGTTGAAAGTTGAGGTAGGTGACCTACATCCACTATTACACCAAAAGTCTTGTATAAGACATTTATTTAAGACAAAATTATCATTTTGTCTTAATTATTTATTTTATATTAAATTATTATTTTGATATTTTGATATTTTTAATTATTTTAAATTAAAAATTGGAGTTGACATTCTGAATTCTATTGGAGAAAACAAATAGTCTTGATTTCTTGGTTGTTCACATGATGGGATTGACTACCCCTTTTCCCTTTATTTGTCATTGTTCTTTCTTGGCTTCTGAGGGTTTTTCTACACCACGCCATGGTTTTTCTTCTGTGGAAAGGTGATTATGGTTTCCTCACAGTGAATGGACTCCATTCCTTCCTATGGTGGAACCCCAATCTGCACTGGTAAGAAGTTTTATCGTTTTTTTTCAGATTCTTCTTTACTTAAAAGAGGTTGCGAATATTTGAATGTTTCAATATATAAAAATTGATACATCAACCATATTAAGGAAACAAGGGAATGAGCTGCAGAATGAAAAACATATAGATTAAACAGAGGATAATAAAATAGACCAAATTCCACTTAGCACCAAGAACAAGAAGAAGCACATAGCTTCATAAATCTCCAATCTTGAGTATTATAAATTTCTTTTAACCACTCTTAAAGAACAAGTTTAAAGGCGGCCGATATTATAAATTTCCTTTAACCACTCTTTTTTCAAGGATAGGGTCATATGACATAGGACATTGAGTAATATAAATTAATTAATTGTTTGGACCAAGGATCCACAAGGATAAACTCACCTATTGATGGCTCTATCTTCCTTCACATAGTCTAATTCCTAGGATTTCCTAGTCTATAAACTATTACAACTATCTCAGTTTACCAACCCTCTCTGATCAGGTTGCACAACCCAAGGAATGGGATCCCTATCTTAATTTTTATTAAACTATTTTTCATCACATGTATATCTAGACACTTTATCAGACAAATTAAAATGGTTTTTAATTATTAATATTTTTTTAAGTATATGTCAATATTAATTCTTATTAAAATATTTTATTAATAACTCATATTGAATATTTTTGAATATAAAACATTAAAATGTTTTATTTTAACAAATTTTTTCTATATATAAATATATATATATATATATATATGAATATATATATATAAACTAGTTAACAAAGATCTTCAAATGGTTTATTTAAATTTCTTATTGAAATATTTTTGAAAAGCATAAGAATTAAACATCTTACTCATACTTTTTTTTTTTTTTTTAATTATAGCTCTCATTATTTTTCTATTTAAAGCATAATTTTTATTTAAAAAGAGATCTTAGAAAAGACATTCCCTCATACTACATACTAGATTGTAGAATTAACCACTCGGCTCAATAAATGTTACTTTGAAAACACAACAATGGTAAACCCAAACTAATACGGATAAAAATGCACCACGTAGAGGGTATTTGTCTCACTAAAATGACATGTTGGTAAGTCTTTTGGATTGAAGGTTGAGGAGGGTTATTTACAAATACGACAATGCACTGAAAAAAATGAGAAGAACCAGATATGGCATTAATTAATGCCAAACTTTAGACATGGATCTTTTTTCAGTCTATTGGCCCATAAATGCACCTGGCAAGTAAATGTCCACCTTTAGATTAAAGCAAGTACACCATCCAATGGTGGGCATTTATTTGCCAGATGCATTTATGGGCCAATAGACTGAAAAGTATTTGTTTCCCCTAAAAAAGACTCACCATTAAACACATACAATACACCTGAAAAAAATACGACAATGCTTTGAAAAAATGAGAAGGGCAGATGGCATTAATTAATGCCAAACTTTAGACAGATCCTAAAAAAGACTCACCATTAAACACATTTACAACAAAACTGTGGTGCTATTCACATCAGTCACGAGTCATTCCAGCTAGACTCGAACCTATGATCAGTAAAAATCTAGGAGAAGACAGGTGAGAAATAATAATTCATCACTTACACATTTCAAACTAAGCCCGTACAATATTACACCACTGCCTCGGAAGTTTAACTTTTCATTTATAAACATATTCATCGCATACCTTGGGCAGAACAACTGAAAAGACATACCATTAACATCCATTTACATCACAAATGTGATTCCAATTATACCTTAATATATTGAGTAACAAATCAGCCATCCTGGTTTCCAACCAGGCTCAAAATCAAACCACGTAGAATGCCAAAGAAAAATCGTCGTAAATAAATATCCTTCCATTAACCAAAGTCGAAACATTTTGTGTCACAAAAATCAATCATATAAACATGTAAATGCACATCTTATCACCATATTGGTCATGGAACATAGCTCATAGTATTGAGCTTCAAAGATAATTCAAGCTTATAATCAAAGCATCACATAAACTTAATATTTCATTTGCAACCCACCACATACCTTGCAGCATGTATAATGTTCGCAGCATATCAATCATAATAACTCTACCACATCATATGTGTCGTATAAAATATTGTAAGCACATGATGTTTATGGAAATTTCGTCACCCATATTTGTGTAAGAATACTCTGTAAAGGTTTCAAACCCAACTATTACAGCAATCTATTTTTTGACCATATAAATTTTTGTTTTTTTCAGAAGAAAAAAACGCTGTGATATATTAATATAAAACAGTACATAGTCCAATACATCTCAAGCTGTATAGACATACAGCGAGATCCCAACCAAGGCAGCCAAAAGGTGACTGCATCATCATAGAACAACCCATCCATACTCAAAAATGCTCAGCTATAAAAGCGAGCTGAAAGGGAAAGATGGAACAGAATATACAAATTCTCCAGAGAATAAACGTATGAGATAAGAGATATGAGAAAATTATGCTGATATATAGACCACAAAATTATAAAAAGGTAGCATAATGGTCACATATATGATGACATGAAGTATAATTAATCAGTCCAGAGACGTGAAAGAAGAGTGAATCATCATATCAAGAAAAAACAGCATAAGGTGCAATCCATATATACTCCCGCACGCTAGAGGAGAAGCACGCTCGCTTGAACAGAACCCGCGCTCGCTTGAAGGGAAGCATACGAGACTGGAGACAGCGAACAAAAAACTCCATATCATGTAAACCGCTCGCCTGGAGAGAAAAGCTAAGATCCAAAACCCTGCAAAAAGATCAAGCATCCTGATATAGAGAAGAGAAGACCAAAAAGATAAGACTGGAACGAATTATGGAATATCTATATCAGTCTCCCAATAAATGTGACCATCACGGAATAGCTGAACCTGCATAGTGCCAAAATCTGTACTTAATCCCATCTTAGAGAGGCCATCTGCTCTCGTATTGTTTTCTCTGTAAATATGAGAAATGACCGGTCTATTGAGCTGTGTCCATAAGCGTCGAACCCGGGATACCCATCCACGTAGTTCAGGAGGAACAGAAGCCTGTAAGTCGGATATCCATCCAATAGCAATCCTAGAATCACCATATACATGAATATTTGATAACTGTAAGTATAAGGCAAAACGGAGACCACCCCAAAGAGCGATGACTTCAGCTTTGTTGTTAGATCCCTTGCCAGCATTGAAATGTATATGCACCCTCTCTCTATGTGAGATCTTAATCCATGTACCGCATCCCATGAGACCATGCATACATGCTCCGTCAAAATAAACTGCTGGGAGATTAACAGCATGTGGACGAAGTCTAACAGATAAGTCCTGGATAGACTAGATAGGATTAGGACGATCATCCAACCATTTAGCGATAGCAGAGTATATATTTGTAATCTGAAAGGGGGAATTATCAAAAATCAACCTATTTCTTCCAAGCCAGACTTCCCATATAAGAAAGAAAGGAAGAGATCTGAGCCTCCCTTTTAAATTATCCCAAGCCGATACAGCACTCATGAAGTCTATCGGACACCAATTGTTTCCAAAGAAATGAACAGAAAAAAGACGCCAAATCTTTAAGATGACAGGACATATGAAAAAGAGATGTTCTGTCGATTCAAAATCCATAAGACATAAATGGCATCTGAAAGGGCCCGAGAAACCCCGCTTCATTAAGTTATTACCAGTTAGCACCTTATCATTCCAGACGAGCCATCCAAATAGCAATATCTTAGTAGGGATTTTCCGGAACCAGAACTTGTAAAACAGCTTGCATGGAGGTTCCGCATATGATACCTTAATGATATGTCTATAAATGTCCCTAACTATCGGAATCCCAGTCTTCGTTGGACCATCCCATCCAATCCGATCGCCCCCTTCTTCCCAGCATAAACCCAAAGCCCGTATGTAATCCCTTATGAAATCC